>OZ024910.1:11765675-11895552 GCA_964017125.1 Flabesymbios commensalis | reverse complement strand
GACAAGTTGCATAATATTTTGTATAATAATTTTGTGTCGTGATTTACTATATTACATAGTATTTTATATTTTATATTATTTATACTTAGGTGGCTTCCATGCCAGCGACTCTTTGAGTCTTAATGGTAGTCATCCTGACATGTTATTTAATTTGTATTTTTTCAGTGTCATTTGTCGAATAAACATTTTTTTTCTTCTTCTTCTTCTTCTTCTTCAATCGCTGATATTAATGCCCGGCAAAGTGTACTCTATAGGCTAATGTAGACCTACACTTGACCGTCCCACACATGCGCATTTCACAGCTGTATGAATCTTTAAAATGCTTTATTAATACTTAGATGACAGACATCACCAATGAAAACTATCAAATTAAAATTTATCGACACATATTCTACTAACTGTAATATCTCAAACTGTTATGTAGAGCCAGTGATGTTACGTTTCAAAACAGACTTTTTTTCCGTTTTGGGCAACACTGAATTCCGTTTCATTTCTATTTCGGCTTTCACTGATGAAAAAATACTTTAAAATGGCCTAGAACTCAAAAACGATTTATTGTCATGTGACTAACTGCAAACACTTGTTACTAATACTGTATTTATTGTAATAAATCCCTGTGTGCCAATTGGATTATTCCCTCAGGTTACAAGCAGGTGGGCCCTTGTGACAAAACATACATGTTTTTCGATTACACTGCCTTCCCAAGCAGGGTAGGTAGGCTATGTTGCATGTTCCTACAGCATTTGGCCACATGTTGATGTCGTCGTGCCAGAGTTGGGCAGACAATCAGTGTTGCAGGTGTATCCCCTCATGTCCTGACTATAAGACACCAATTAGCGGCGATTGCTTTGATCTCGCTGTCCAAGACATGGGAATATTTGGTGTAAAGTGCTGTATATTGCTGACTTGTTTTGTCTACATCGCAATATACGACATGGAAAATATATCTATTTCACTCTTTTTCGGTGCTTTACAATTTTTTATTTTTTTGTATTTTTAGTAAAGATCAGTAGGCTAAGTAGCTTCACATAATTTTTTTTTAATTGACAAAATGAAAATGTCTCATCCCAAGGAGCAGCTTTAAGATGATATTATTTGATTGCTAAAATTGCAGGCAGATTGTAGAAATAGGGCCACTATGTAGAACGAGGACCACTATCTAGATGTAGAACCACTATGTAGAAATAAGACCACTAAGTACAAACGAAACCACCATTTATAAATAGAATCAATATGTAGAAATATAACCACTATAAAGAAATAGGGCCTATGACCACTATATAGAAATGGAATCACAATGGTGAACTAAAACCACCATGTACAAAAAGGACCACTATGTAGAAATATGACCACTATGTAGAAATAGAACCACTATGTAGAAATAGGACCACTATGTAGAAATAGGACCACTATGTAGAAATAAGACCACTATGTAGAAAAAGAACCACTAAGTAGGAACAGAAGCAATATGTTGAAATATGACCACTATGTAGAAATGGAACAAATATGTAGAAATATATCCATTATGTAGAAATAGGACCACTATGTAGAAATAGGACCACTATGTAGAAATAGGACCACTATGTAGAAATAGAATTACTATGTAGAAATATACCCACTATGTAGGAATAGGACCATTATGTAGAAATAAAACCATTATGTAGAAAAATGACCACTATGTAGGAATAGAATAACTATGTAGAAATAGAACCACTATGTCGAAATAGTACCATTATGTAGAAATATGACCACTTTGTGGAAATAGGACCACTATGTAGAAATAGGATCACTATGTAGAAATAGAACCACTATGTCGAAACAGAACCACTATGTAGAAATATGACCACTATGTAGCAATAGGATTACTATGTAGAAATAGAAGCACTATGTAGAAATAGGACCACTATGTAGAAATAAGACCATTATGTGGAAATAGGACCACTTTGTAGAAATAGAACCACTATGTGGAAATAGAACCACTATGTAGAAATAGGATCATTATGTAGAAATATGACCACTATGTAGAAGTAGGTCGACTATGTAGAAATAGGACGACTATGTAAAAATAAAACCACCATGTAGAAGTATGAGCATTATGTAAAAATGAGACCACGATGTAGAAATAATACCACTTTGTAGAACTAGGATTACTATTGATAAAATTGATAAAACACATTTATAATGCGCCAAAATCTCAGCGCAGTGATAGTCACGGAGGCTACAATTTTGAGACACACACACAATGAGCAACTAAGTAGCTATGCCTCAGCAAATAGGAATGTCTTCAATGATTTTTTGAATGACGTCAAGTAGTTGATACCTCTCAGGGAAGCAGGTAGAGTATTCCATGTGCAAGGGCCTATGATGGAAAAAAAAGATCCCCGTAAGTTTTTGTTGCAGAGCGTGGTTGCATCAGACGCCTGACAGTGGCGGACCGTGCAGATTGTTGAGACTGCTGAATATGAACTAACTCAGACATGGAGGATGGAGCAAGACCTTGAATAGCCATACAAGTCAAAAGGAGCATTTTAAATTGTACACGTTCAGAAACGGGTAGCCAGTGTAACTGCATCAGAACATGCTCAATATGTTCATGATATGGGGTGCATGTGATCAGTCTGACAGAATAGTTCTGAATTCGCTGAGGTTTACTTGTTTGAAACTTTGAAAGGCCATGATACAGCGAATTACAATAGTCTAGCCGTGATAAGACCAGTGACGGCACAAGGGCCTGTGTAGATTCTACTATCAGACATCACTTGATTTGACGGATGTTTCTCAGCCAAAATAAACACGCTTGGCAAACACTTTTAATTTGTATGTCCAAGTTCATATTCTCATTAAACATTACACCTTTATTCCTCGGAGATGTAGTCGGGGGTATCTTTGACTCACCGATCTGGATGGGCTTAGCAGCAGCTGTATGCGAATTCTGGGAGGACACCACCGTTTGGTATTCGGTTTTGTCATCATTTAATTTCAGTTGGTGATGCGCCATCCACTCTCTTATCTCTGCAATGCATGCCTCGATTTTTAAACGTGCTAACTCCTCATCAACTTAATCACCGATAGTGAAAGTTATGTAAAGCTGAGTGTCATCAGCGTAAAGTTGATATAACACACTATGTCACCGGCTGATGGCACCAATTGGGACAGTATATCGAGTGAACAATACAGGGCCCAACACCGACCCTTGAGGCACTCCGTATTTTGAAAATACACTTTTTGATGTTGTGCCCTGGATATATATTGATTGGCTTCGGTCCAGTAAATAGAATCTAAACCAATCGTGGGCTACTCACGAGATGCCTATACTAGAGAGTCGCTTGAGCAGTATCTCATGATCGATGATATCGAATGCCGCTGATAAGTCCAAGGACTAAAATCGCTGCCTTCTTATTATCTAAAGAAATTAGGATGTCGTTTGCGACTCTCACCAGTGATGCTTCTGTACTGTGTATCGATCGATATGCAGACTGGTGAGGCTCGTGCAGCTTGGTGTCCGAGAGATGGTCAAGCAGTCTCCTCAGTACTACCCGTTCTAATATATTCGATGTAAAAGGAAGGTTTGAGACTGGTCGATAGTTTTTATGTACTTGAGGGTCAAGAGTTGATTTATTTAGCAACGGGGTGACTAATGCTCGCTTAAAACTCTCAGGGACGACTCCCTTTGCAAGAGAAGCGTTCACAAGCCTTGTGATAACAGGGACCAATGTTGTAATGTGTCTCTTGAGGATGTCAGTTGGAATGGGAACCAAACTGCATGATATTGTTGCAGATTTCATGATGACATTATGTACTTCCTCCTCACTTGCCTCCCTGAAGGTGGCCAAAGTGTGCTTCACAGCTGGGGGCTGTGATTCTAATCGAGGGGGTGCGGTTGCGATTAGATTGTCCAAGTCTTTGCGATTTTTTTCCATCTTAGTTGAGAAGTATTCACAAATTGAATCTGCAGTGTTCTTTGCAGCAGGCAGAGATGACTTCTGACTGCGGCCCAGTAGGCCATCCATGACCTTGTAGAGAGATTTTCCATCTTGTCCACACTTTTGGTAGTAATAGTTCGATTTTGAAGAGTCTAACAAATGACACTGCTTTACGTTTCTCCTTGAAAATGTCAAGGTCAGGCTGAAGTCGTGTACGCCTCCACTTTCGCTCATATTGCCTCAGAACTCTCTTGGCTTGAGCGATATCATCACTGAACCAAGGAACTGAGGGTAGTAGTAGTAGTAAATCATTGCTTTACGTCACTTTTCGGCACAAAAGGTCTTTTAAGTGACATTATAATACGATAAAAACGTTGTAGTCAATTGATGAGATGAATGATGTACAGATGATGATGTGAGGGTGGGGGCGATAGGGCATGGTGGGCTATTGAGAGCGTTTTCCTTCGCTCGTCCGATAAGGGGTTCTGGGCATGTCTAGGGGATATACCCCAGACATGCCCGGACGGCCGGAGACTTGAGTTTCGCTGTACAATTTAATGATGAAACTCTTTGGCATTTTGCGCAGCTCCGCTATCCTCGGGTCGGATAGTCCCCAAAGTAACAATAGAAAGGATCACTCCCTCTGGGTAACTCCATTCATCCCACGTGAGAGACCTAATGTCAAACACGCTATTGCCGGTTATTTAAGGCTACCACAGCCTACATCAGCGCCAGCACTGATGCGGGTGCTGCATTGGCTCCGCTGTTGAGCGAAGAACCAGGGTACTCCACTGGCAATCCGCCCGAAGATTATAGCCAGATACGAGGAGGCTACAGCTGCCCTTGGATGATTGCTGTAGACTAGTGCTTCCGTACAATGCCGTAACAGCATCCAACAGATGAAACAGATCCCTAATGACCCTCCCCGGATGGGGGCGAAAAGTACTACTACTAGCAATCATCCCAGTACCCCTGGAACTGAGGGTCGTACCGCGATGGTTTTGGTTCGCAGAGGGGCATGCTTGTCCAATAGATGGCACAGTGTGTTTTGGTAGTCATCCGCCAATGTATCCACTGTGTCCACATGATTTTGTGCAGAAAGAAAGAACATGGATATATCATTCTTCAGCTGGTCATCACCGATATTCCTCAGCTTTCTAAAGGATATCTGCTTATTGGGCCAAGATGGTTTAGCCTGGTCGATGGTGAAATGAGCCCAGTTGTGATCAGTCATTATTGTAGAGATCACAGTATTGATCACAAGATGGTCTGAAGGACGGCTGATGATAAGATCCAGGGTGTGACCATTCTCATGTGTGGAGCCTACTACATGTTGGTGAAGCTCAGAATCCTGGAGGAGGGACCATGGTATGATATATAATCCTCTAATAAAACACCAAAATCCTGCACGAAGCCTTTAACTGTGAGACCATTGTCCGCTGTAAGTAAATATTTGCTTTACTTCACTTTTCGGCCAGTATGGCCATTTAAGTGAAAATTCCAGGTATTACAATATCCCATATTGTAAAGTTAAAGTAGTAAAGGAAAGACAAAGCTAATAAAACCATGTTCGTACTAAAATATTCAGTTTAAAGTGTTTGATGTGATAAGATGACGATGCTCCTGGCACCTATATGTAATGAGTCTGATGACATGTTGTAGCGCCTGCACTACAACACAGTTGTTTGGGTATAAAAATATCAGTATAAATAATGTAAAATATGAAGTGATTATAAAGTCACTATATCTCCATGAAATTGGAGTGATTGTGTAAAAAGTCTATGTCTAATAATTAAAACATGTAATATAAGTTACATTCCCGAAGGAACTGAATAATAAAACCAGCAGGGGTGTCCCTGAATAGCTCAAATAAGGAATTAAATGCAAAATACTTCCTTCTGATGTGCGCATATTTCGCACAACTTAGAAGGACATGTCTTACAGTGAGACGAGTATTGCAGCACATAGGTTGCAATTCTCCTCTCAATAAATAGCCGTTTGTGAAATAGGCATGGCCAATTCTGGCCCTGCTTAAGACAGCGTCATCTCTTCGGCGTTCCATTGGTGTAAAAGATCGCTTATTGATTGGTTGTACCTCGAACAATTTGCTGGTGACATTCGTGTTCCATTCACCTTGCAAAATGTCATCAAGGTAGACCGAGATGTTATACTTGAAATCAGTATATGGTATATAATAAAACTGTTTTGTCTTATCCAGGGCAGCCTTGGCCAAAACATCAGCCCGTTCATTAACCTGTATTCCAATATGGCTGGGTACCCAGCAGAAAACAATGTCCTTGTGCCCAGACAAGTAGTGACACATATGAAAAATATTGGAAACAATTGGGTTGTTGAGTTTTTGACTCTTAAGAGCCTGCAATGAAGATAGCGAGTCTGTGATTATCATGAACTCCTCGTCACTACTATCCCAGATGTATTCGATGGCAGCTTCAATAGCTAACAGCTCTGCTTTGCAAATTGAAGCCTCATCGTTGATGCGGCAGCTAAATTCATAATCATCACAGACAAAGGACATAGCTGTCCTCTTGTCTTCCTTTGATCCGTCAGTATACACCTTCCGGTGCCTCGGAAATCTACAAAATAGCTCTAGCAATATGCTCTGGAAGACAAGGGGACAGGTGTCTCCCTTCCTGAGATCCGAGAGGTTAAAAAGTATATTAGGCTGTTGAAGAAGCCAAGGTGGACATTCTGGTGAGCGTACAACGCTAATTGCGTCGAGCTCCACCTCCATGTCCTCCAGATGGGGTTGGAGTCTTATACCCAAAGGAGGTATAGTCCCTGGCTTGTTATTAAACAATCTCTTGTATTCAGGGTTGACAACACACGAGTATGCCGGGTTCTCAGGATTTGCTTTCATTTTCATATAGTATTGCAGGCTCAGCTTCAACCGGCGAGTCTCTAAAAAGGGCTCACCGGTCTCCACCTGAAGACTTTCGATGGGTGATGTTCGAAATGCCCCTAAGCATAATCTCAAACCTTGGTTTGCGATTGGATCAAGTACTGCTAAGTACGATCGTCTCGCTGAACCATAAACAATACAACCATAATCCAGTTTGGATCTGATGTGAGACCGGTAAATCCTCAGTAAGGTTGTCCGGTCACCACCCCAATCCTTGCTGGATATAACTCGTAGTAATTGTAATGCTTTCCTACACTTATCTTTCATATATTTGATGTGTGGAGTAAAACTGAGCTTCTTATCGAAAAAAAGACCAAGAAATTTGACCTGCTCTTCAACAGGAAGCTGTTGTCCATATAGTTTGAGATCGGGCTCAGGCTGTAAGCCATTTTTTTTACAAAAATGTACACATAAAGTTTTTGTGGGAGAAAATTTAAAGCCGTTCTCATCCGCACAAGTTACCAACTTATCGAGGCAACCTTGCAGACGCCGCTCAATTATTGCCATATTGCTTGACTGGCAGTAAACAGCCAGATCATCAACATATAATGATTTTTCAATATCGTCTGGTAAAGCATCAATTATACTGTTTATTTTAACGGTAAATAGAGTTGGTGAAAGGATACTACCTTGTGGGACACCCTCCTCCTGTGGATTTAGTGAAGAGTGGGTGTTGTCTAAGCGGACTTTAAATTTTCTCCCCTTTAAAAAATTATCAATGAATAAGGGTAATCTACCCTTCAGGCCCATTTCATGGAGATCTTTCATGATACCACCCTTCCATGTGGTATCATAGGCCTTTTCTAAATCAAAAAATATTCCAACTGTATGTTGGTTTTTAACAAAACCTTGACGGATATAAGTCTCCAGTCTGACCAAATGGTCTGTGGTGCTTTTCCCTTTTTGAAAACCACATTGATATTTAGTTATTATGTTATTGTCTTGCAAAAACCATGTAAGACGATGATTGATTATGCGCTCCATGATTTTGCAAAGACAACTTGTCAGTGCTATTGGCCTATAATTATTAGGATCTGTTCGATCTTTTCCAGGTTTGGGGATCGGGATCACTGTTGCTTCTCTCCATCCATCCGGGAAATCCTGAGATTGCCACAGATCATTCAAGAGTAGAAGCAACAGATCAAGTGATACATCAGGCAAATGTTTCAGAAACTGGTAGTGAATTTTATCAGGGCCAGTTGCCGAATCAGTTGCCTGAGCGATAGATTTAATTAATAATAATAATAATAGATTTAATAATAATAATAATAATAATTGTCTTCCTTTGATCCGTCAGTATACACCTTCCGGTGCCTCGGAAATCTACAAAATAGCTCTAGCAATATGCTCTGGAAGACAAGGGGACAGGTGTCTCCCTTCCTGAGATCCGAGAGGTTAAAAAGTATATTAGGCTGTTGAAGAAGCCAAGGTGGACATTCTGGTGAGCGTACAACGCTAATTGCGTCGAGCTCCACCTCCATGTCCTCCAGATGGGGTTGGAGTCTTATACCCAAAGGAGGTATAGTCCCTGGCTTGTTATTAAACAATCTCTTGTATTCAGGGTTGACAACACACGAGTATGCCGGGTTCTCAGGATTTGCTTTCATTTTCAAACACGCTATCGCCGGTTATTTAAGGCTACCACAGCCTACACCAGCCCCAGCACTGATGCCAGAGCTGCATTAGCACTGCAGTTGAGCGGAGGAACCAGGGTATGCCACTGGCAATTCGCCCGAAGATTATAGTACAGCAGCAGAGGGACCAAATTTTCGAGGTACCTAAACCGGCGGTACAACATTTGTCCACATGTCTAGAATTGCTCTCAGGTATCTCTAGATACAAAATCTGGTTGATGACATTGCTTGAAATGGGGGCGGGCTGAGAATTTGACACTTTTGTACACCTACCCAATTGTTAGAGCTTAAATAAGCTTTTCGCGCCATTTTCCCTTTATCACAATGTTGGGCCAGTTAAATCAATTATCGTTATATTTAGTTTTTTTCTATCCATCAGGTCATATATCTGTGGAGATAAAATAGTAAAAAATAATATAATTTTGCAGTAGCATCCCACCTCGAAGAGCTATTTTGGATATTGTAGATAATTCGCAAAAATGCAATTTTTCAAAATTGTCAATTTTTTCCATTTTTTGGCATATAGTTTATGACAACAGGTTCGCTTATGCAAAAAAAGTCACCATGAGCGGTACCATTTGATTCAGATACATCTCTAAAGTCAGAAATAGGTTACCAATGTTTGATTTTTCGAGTAATTGATCATTATGGTCAATTTCAAAATGGCCGCCGTAAGATCCATGATTTCTCCTGAAATGTATTATCAAACATGGTTTTCTTAAATTTCACATCACAATCACAGTTTTGGTATCTAATCTTACATTTTAATCATCGCTTAAGTATTTACAAATTCTGTAATGTTATATATGCCACCGAATCCAAGATGGCCGCCAGAAAATGGTGAAAAAAATGCTCAAAATTTCTTTTTTGTTGCAAATAGTTTATGAGCACACTCCCTAATGGTGTACGACAACCTCCATGAGCGGTATCATTTCATTGAGAGACACGTACTAATGAACAAAAATCAAGTGATTAATGCTTATGTCTTGAATAATTAATAATTATGGCCTAATTCAAAATAGTCGCTGTAAAATCAATAACCGGTGATTCTCGTAAAATGTATTATCGATCATGTTTTTATTACACAGTTATCTCACAGACACCATTTCAGTGTCTAATCTTAGTGTCTATCCTCACCATGTCCATTAACAGTATAATAACATGGGAAAGAAGTAGAAATTTAGTAAGAAATTCAAGATGGCCGCCGCAACATAGTCGAAATATCGTACCATTTTACAAGTAATTTATGAGCACACGCTCTATTCTATATCTTTTGTATGAAAACCTCCATGCGCTGTATTACTGTTTCCGAGACGTCCTATATGTCAAGATCAGGCTATTAATGCTTGATTTGCTAAGTAATTAATACTTATAGCCGATTACAAAATGGCCGCCATAAAATCAATGGATACCCTTAAATGCTTTATTGAATATGTTGTGCATAATATAATAGTCATTCCACAAACACGGTTTGGTATTTAATTTTGCATTTTAATTTTCATTAAAAGTAATGTTTGGTAACTGGTGTAGGCTACCACAGCCTACACCAGCCCTAGCACTGATGCCAGAGCTGCATTAGCACTGCAGTTGAGCGGAGGAACCAGGGTACGCCACTGGCAATCCGCCCGAAGATTATAGTACAGCAGCAGAGGGACCAAATTTTCGGGGTACCTAAGCCGGCGGTACAACATTTGTCCACATGTCTAGAATTGCTCTCAGGTATCTCTGGATACAAAATCTGTTTGATGACATTGCTTGAAATGGGGGCGGGCTGAGAATTTGACACTTTTGTACACCTACCCAATTTTTAGAGAAAATATTCGCTTAAATATGCTTTTCGCGCCATTCTCCCTTTATCACAATGTTGAGCCAGTTAAATCAAATATCGTTATATTTAGTTTTTTCTATCCATCAGGTCATATATCTGTGGAGATAAAATAATAAAAAATAAAATAATTTTGCAGTAGCATCCCACCTCGAAGAGCTATTTTGGATATTGTAGATAATTCGCAAAAATGCAATTTTTCAAAATTGTCAATTTTTCCATTTTTTGGCATGTAGTTTATAACAACAGGTTCGCTTATGCAAAAAAAGTCACCATGAGCGGTACCATTTGGTTCAGATACATCTCTAAAGTCAGAAATAGGTTACCAATGTTTGATTTTTCGAGTAATTCATCATTTTGGTCAATTTCAAAATGGCCGCCGTAAGATCCATGATTTCTCCTGAAATGTATTATCAAACATGGTTTTCTTGAATTTTACATCACAATCACAGTTTTGGTATCTAATCTTACATTTTAATGATCGCCTAAGTATTTACAAATTCTGTAATGTCATATATACCACCGAATCCAAGATGGCCGCCAGAAAATGGTGAAGAAAATGCTCAAAATTTCACTTTTGTTGCAAATAGTTTATGAGCACAGGCCCTAATGGTGTACGATAACCTCCACGAGCGGTATCATTTCTTTGAGAGACACGTACTAATGAACAAAAATCAGATGATTAATGCTTATGTCTTGAATAATTAATAATTTTGGCCTAATTCAAAATAGCCGCTGTGAAATCAATAACCGGTGATTCTCGTAAAATGTATTATTGAACATGTTATTATTACACAGTTATCTCACAGACACACTTTCAGTGTCTAATCTTAGTGTCCATCCTCACTATGTCCATTAACAGTATAATAACATGGGAAAAAAATAGAAATTTAGTAAGAAATTCAAGATGGCCGCCGCAACATAGTCAAAATATCGTACCATTTTACAAGTAATTTATGAGCACACGCTCTATTCTATATCTTTTGTATGAAAACCTCCATGAGCTGTATTACTTATTTCCGAGACGTCCTATAAGTCAAGATCAGGCTATTAATGCTTGATTTGCTAAGTAATTAATACTTATGTCCGATTACAGAATACGCCTAAAATGCTTTATTGAATATGTTGTGCATAATATAATAGTCATCCCACAAACACGGTATGGTATTTAATTTTGCATTTTAATTTTCAGTAAAAGTAATGTTAATTAGTTTAAGTAGAGAATCTAAGATGGCAGAAGTGAAAATGACAAGAAAATATGCGTTAGTTCAGTTTTGGCCCCGTTGACCTAATTGTCTCCTAAAAAAACGAACATTCAGTTCCCTTTAACTATTGTAATTTTTTAACATGTACTACATAATAATCATCATAGAAACACTGTTTTGTTGTTTACTCCAGTGATCACAACACTTCAAAAATTATCTAAACCACTACAAAGGTGATTATGACCACCGAAGAAGTAATTACAACCACTTTAAAAGTTATCTCAGCCACTACAAAAGTAACCTTGGCCACCAAAGAAGCGATCACACCCACTTTGAAAATGATCTAAGCCACTACAAAAGTGATCTTGACGACTAAATAAGTGATCACAGCCACTTTAAAAGTTATCTAAATCACTACAAAGGTGATCTTGACCACCGAAAAAGTAATTACAACCACTTTAAAAGTTATCTCAGCCACTACAAAAGTGATCTTGGCCAATAAAGAAGCGATCACAGACACTTTGAAAATGATCTAAGCCACTACAAAAGTGATCTTGACGACTAAATAAGTGATCACATCCACTTTAAACGTTATCTCAGAGACTATACAAATTATCATGACCACTGGAGAATTGATAACAGCCACTTTAAAAATTATGTTAGCCACTGCAAAGGTGATCTTGGCCACTAACAAACTGGTCTCAGCCACTGAAAAAGTTATCTAAGCCACTACAAAGTGATCTAAGCCACTGAAGAAGTGATCACAGCCACTTTAAAAATTATCTAAACCACTACAAAAGTAATCTTGACCACCGAAGAAGTGATTACAACCATTTTAAAAGTTATCTCAGCCACTACAAAAGCGATCTTGACCCCTGAAGAAGTGATCACAGCCACTTTAAAAATTATGTCAGCTACTACAAAAGGGATCTTTGCCACAAAAAAAGTGATTAGAACCACTTTAAAAGTGATCTTAGCCAATACAAAGTCATCTTGACCACCGAATAAGTGATTAGAACAGCTTTAAAAGTTATCTCAGCCACTACTAAAGTGATCTTGACCACTGAAGAAGTGATCACAGCCACTTTAAAAGTTATGTTAGCCACTGCAAAGGTGATCTTGGCCACTAAAAAACTGGTGTCAGCCACTGAAAAAGTTATCTAAACCACTACAAAGAGATCTTGACTACTGAAGAGGTGATTACAACCATTCTAAAAGTTATCTCCGCCATCACAAACGTGATCTTGACCACAAAAGAAGTGATTAGAACCATTTTAAAATTTATCTCAGCCACTACAAACGTGATCTTGACCACTGAAGAAGAGATCACAGCGACTTTAAAAGTTATCTCAGCCACTACAAAAGTAATCTTGGCCAGTGAATAAGTTATAACAGCCACTTTGCAAATTATGTCAACCACCACAAAGTGAACTTGGTCACTGAATAAGTGATCACAGCCACTTTAAAAATTATCTAAACCACTACAAAAGTGATCTTGACCACTGATGAAGTGATTACAACCATTCTAAAATTTATCTCAGCCACTACGAAAGTGATTTTTGCCACCGAAGAAGTGATTACAACCATTTTAAAATTAATCTCAGCCACTGCAAAAGTGATCTTGGCCAGTGAAGAAGTGATAACAGCCACCTTTCAAAATATGAGCCACTACAAAAGTGATCTTTGTTTCTGTAGTATATTTTTAGCACGAGATCGACATTCCCAATTTCATATTTCGGACATGCATGTCGAAAATAAGAAATACGGGAATTTCGTCTCTATATCTCGATTAACTGGTAAATGCGCAGCAAAAAAAAACAAAAAAACTTTTCATTTCTAGTCCATGGACATCTTTACATCATATGGTCATATTAAGAAGCCTAAGGAAAATTAACGATTTTTTATGATTTTAGCCTGATTGTGTCGCTTTAAGACCGTGTTTATGATATGACTTTTAGGTAAACGATGTTCACTAATGCATTTATTTAACGGCGGCCATTTTGCAATCGGCCATAATGATTAATTATTTGGCAAATCAAGAATTAATCACCTGATTTTGAATTAATATAATTATGCCTCTGAACCAAAAAATACCGCTCACTGAGGTTTTCGTACAGAACAGAACGTGTGCTCATAAACCATTTTCAAAAGTTTTGAAAATATCATTTGCCATTTTTACGGCAGCCATCTTAGATTGGTACTTAAATAACATATTCTAGCACTTACAATATACATCTATAGATATATTCAGTGGATTCATTCAGCATTAAAATATAAGAATAGACATAAAAACCGTGTTCTGAGATAAAAATTAAGCAAATCATGTTAAATTATGCATTTGAAGATAAAGCATTGATTTCACGGTGGCCATTTTAAAATGGGCCATATTGATTAATTACTCTACAAACCAAGCACTATTCATATAATTTTCACTCACGGGGTGTCTCTGAACCAAATGACACCGATCATGGGGGTTTTCTTACATGATAAAACATGTGCTTCTAAAATATTTGTGAGAAAATGTGAAATTTTGACAATTTTTCTGATCATTTCTGGCGGCCATTTTGGATTGAGTCTTAAATATTACATACCAGCATTTGTAAATACTTGAACGAACAATAAAATGTAAAATTAGACACTCGAACCGTGCTTGTGATTCGAAATTTGAGAAAACCATGTTCAGTATTACATTTCGGGAAAACCATGGATTTTACGGCGGCCATTTTGAAATTGGCCCTTATAAACAATTACTCGACGAATCGAGCATTGGTAACCTAATTCTGACTCAAGGGATGTATCTGAACCAAATGGTACCGCTCATGGAGACTTTCGTGCAGAAACGAACTTGTTGTCATAAACTATATGCAAAAAAATACAAAAAAAATTGGAAAAATTGTATTTTGCGACATATTTACAATATCAAAAATGGCTCTTAGAGCTAGGATGCTAGTGCAAAATTATATTATTTTTGACTATTTTATCTCCACAGATATATGACCTGATGGATAGAAAAAAAACCTCCAAAAAAATCACTTAAATGTAAGTAAGTAAGTAAAATATTTGCTTTACTTCACTTTTCGGCCAGTATGGCCATTTAAGTGAAAATTCCAGGTATTACAATATCCCATATTGTATAGTTAAAGTAGTAAAGGAAAGACAAACCAATAAAAGCATGATCGTACTAAAATATTCAGTTTAAAGTGTTTGATATGATAAGATGACGATGCTCCTGGCACCTATATGTAACGAGTCTGATAACATGTTGTAGCGCCTGCACCACAACACAGTTTAATGAGTATAAAAATGTCAGTATAAATAATGTAAAATATGAAGTTATTATAAAATGAACGACTTATCAAGTCACTATATCTCCATGAAATTGAAGTGATTGTGTAAAAACTACAAATCTAAGTCTAATAATTAAAACATAGAATATAGGTTACATTCCCGAAGGAACTGAATAATAAAACCAGCAGGGGTGTCCCTGAATAGCTCAAATAAGGAATTAAATGCAAAATACTTCCTTCTGATGTGCGCATATTTCGCACAACTGAGAAGGACATGTCTTACAGTGAGACGAGTATTGCAGCACATAGGTAGCAATTCTCCTCTCAATAAATAGCCGTTTGTGAAATAGGCATGGCCAATTCTGGCCCTGCATAAGACACCGTCATCTCTTCGGCGTTCCATTGGTGTAAAAGATCGCTTAATGATTGGTTGTACCTCGAACAATTTGCTGGTGAAATTGATGTTCCATTCACCTTGCAAAATGTCATCAAGATAGACAGAGATGTTGTACTTGAAATCAGTATATGGTATATAATAAAACTGTTTCGTCTTATCCAGGGCAGCCTTGGCCAAAACATCAGCCCGTTCATTGCCCTGTATTCCAATATGGCTGGGTACCCAGCAAAAAATAATGTCCTTTTGCCCAGACAAGTAGTGACACATATGCAAAATATTGGAAACAATTGGGTTGTTGAGTTTTTGACTCTTAAGAGCCTGCAATGAAGATAGCGAGTCTGTGATGATCATGAACTCCTCGTCACTACTATCCCAGATGTATTCGATGGCAGCTTCTATAGCTAACAGCTCTGCTGTGCAAATTGAAGCCTCATTGTTGATGCGGCAGCTAAATTCATGATCATCACAGACAAATGACATAGCTGTCCTCTTGTCTTCCTTTGATCCGTCAGTATACACCTTCCGGTGCCTCGGAAATCTACAAAATAGCTCAAGCAACATGCTCTGGAAGATAAGGGGACAGGTGTCTCCCTTCCTGAGATCTGAGAGGTTAAATAGTATATTAGGCTGTTGAAGAAGCCAAGGTGGACATTCTGGTGAGCGTACAACGCTAATTGCGTCGAGCTCCACCTCCATGTCCTCCAGATGGGGTTGGAGTCTTATACCCGAAGGAGGTATAGTCCCTGGCTTGTTATTAAACAATCTCTTGTATTCAGGGTTGACAACACACGAGTATGTCGGGTTCTCAGGATTTGCTTTCATTTTCATATAGTATTGCAGGCTCAGCTTCAACCGGCGAGTCTCTAAAGAGGGCTCATCGGTCTCCACCTAAAGACTTTCGATGGGTGATGTTCGAAATGCCCCTGAGCAAAAATTATTGATCATAGTTTGTTTTTTGGCAGTGGAGGTATCTTTGCTTGTATTAGGTTTTGATGAAGAGGATGCAGGTGTTGCGGAAACATTTGTTGCACCAGTTGCAGATCTGATCTCTACTGCATCAGTCTGGCAACCAACCGACACAACCTGCTTCGTGACAACACTGGCAAATGATGGTTGTCTGTTAACCCCTTCAACAATTTTACGAGCTTCTGGGAAATATATCTTCCGTTCCGTTCGGATACGTTGGATCTCTTTCTCCGTTTTCCATCGGGGGCAATCTCTGGAATAGGCTGTGTGGTTCCCGCCACAGTTGGCACATTTTATTGGATAGGTGCAAGAGGAGTCAGGATGCTCTGTCGATTGACCACAGCGTCCACAGACACGCTCTCTCTTGCAACCTTCCTGATGGTGTCCAAATTGCTGGCACTTGAAACACCTCAAAGGGTGTGGTATGTATAGTTGTATAGGGCATAGCTCAAATCCAACTTTAATATCAGCCGGTGGCTTTGGAAAGTTGAATGCGAGCACCGCTGTATTTAATTTGATTGTATCTCCATTCTTTTTTATTGTAATAATTCTGGCATCGGATACTCCTTGTCTTTTTAATTGTGTTTTAAGTTCTTCATTGGTGGTGTTTTTGATTTCTTGAGTTCGTATGACACCCTTTGAGGTGTTTAAAGTCCTGTGAGGGGAAACCTTCACAGGAATTCCAGCTATTTCTTTGATTGCCAAGAGTTTGGTGGAGCAGGTTTCTCTGTCGACCTCAATTAGGAGGTCGCCAGACCTAAGCCTTTTGATGTTCTTAGGCTCTCCAACCAAGCCCTCTATGCCTTTTTGTATGGCAAATGTTGAGAGTCTGGAGAGGGATTTGTCCTCATCTCCAGACATCATCAACAAGAACCGTGGGAACATGATTTTAGCTTTTTTCATCTCAGTCACAGTTTTTGTGTACCTTGCAATAAATTCGGCATCTGTGTCATCATCTGATGTATTATTTTGTTCTGCCTTCTTTCTTTTTTTCACTTTGCTGGTGTTAGGCGGGGGTGAAGGATCATCAGCCATATTGGATTAGTATTGTTTTTCATCACCCTGGCGCTCCACCCGCCATGGAGCCCTACCAGGGGACAATCTGCCCGCGGTAACCAGCAGGAAGAATTGTCAGAGCTACCAGGGTGATATACTCATAGCAAAAGAACAGCAGTTGCAATAACCGCAGTACACATCCTTTCACTTGATTAGCCCATGAGCAACGTGATTTGGTGTTCAGATTCGTGTATATAGTAATGAAAAAGCGCTACCTGTATACATACGTCTTTGATGATGAGATGAGGCGAAACGATAAATAATAAACGATAAAAATAAGTATGAACACCAAATCAACGAGACCAGCCGATTGATCTGGCCGGGCCCACCAGACCACCCGTCTCAATGAGATAAGGGCCAAAGTGGTGTGTTGGGAGTATGGAGTCCGCAGGCTCCTACGCCCTCAACCACCTGGATCCCTACTCCCACCTATACGGGATGCAACCCACGGCAAACAGGTTGAGGGTGTGTTTAGCCTTCTAAAAGAAGTTACCAGGGGGACCACGTGGAGGTAACACCCTCCCCCCCTTAGCAACAAGTAACAAGTAGTTTATTCTGATGGTCTTCTTTAGTAGAAGACAAGACAGAGTTGCCAGGAAGGCACATGCCATAGTATATACAATTTTCACATTTTGCGATATTAAAATTTACATATTATTAATTTGACAAACATAGCCAGTTTTTTAAGGTTTTCACCCTTAGTTTGATAAAAGAGTTCATATAGGTGAAAGGTTGAAGGTCTTCTGTAATATTTTGAATTAATAAAGTTTTTACGTTCTTCTTTGAAGGTAGGACAACAAAGTAAATAATGAAATTCATCACCTATATCTATTTCACAAAATTGGCACATACGCATATCACGAAGGACTTGTGACCGAGCACCGGCCTCTATGGGTAAACGATGATTTCGACATCTAAACTTTGTGAAATATTTCCTCAGTAAGTCTGGTAATTCATTTAAATAATTTTCAAAGCCAAACGATGTTTTAATGATACGATAAATTGTGCATTTTCCTACTTGTGATATAGTTTCGTGCCATTTTTGTATAAACTGATCTCTTAATCTTATCTTTACTGACTGCTTAAATACTTCGATAGAACAAGGTAATGATTGATTCAACCATAATCCAGAAAATCCGCAATTATTCAAAGTTGTCTTTACAGTTTCAATCCATTCAGATTTAAATATATCTTTTTCATCTAGTGTATATAACAATGAGTAGATTGTATTAGATATCTTGTGTTTGCTTCCAGAACATAATCGTGCCCAAAATGTTAGCATACGTGATTTAATATCAATATCTAAGGGAGTTGCACCCAATTCCCCATAAACCATCATAGAGGAAGTGAACTTATTTACAGATAACACATATTTCAAAAATCTAAGCTGGAGTCTTTCAAGTATGTCACATTTTTCGCTGCCCCATACTTCAGCTCCGTACAACACTACTGGTTTAACAAGTACATTAAAAAGTTTTAACATTATATCCATCGGGAGAGATAGATTTCTGGATCTTTTAGGTAGAGCAAACATAGCTCTGCAGCCTTTTTGTTATAAATATGATTTTGCTATTTTAAATTTGGCATTGTAGTTAAAAACTAGTCCTAAGTAGTTGTATTCCTCTACAGTATCAAGTATAAAATTTCCAAAGTTAAAAATATGGTGTCTTCTCAGTTTTCCTCTGGAAAAAATTAGAATTTTGGTTTTATTGACATTTATGTGCAGTATCACAATATTTTTTCATTTCAACCAATGATGCTTGTAGGTCTTTAGGGTTTTCAGCTAGTATTACTGTATCGTCAGCGTATAAAAGTATATAGAGTTTAAAATATGTTACAAATTCTTCATAAAGATGCTCTCTTTGCATGTTTTCTATGTCTTTTAGTCCGTTGCATTTACGCGATATGAACGACTTTAGGTCGTGTAGATAAATTGAGAACAGAAGAGGAGACAGATTTTCTCCCTGTCGTACACCGATGTTACAGGTGAAAAAATCTGACTGCGCCTCTGCTGTTAATGCTACGCTAGATTTTGCTTTTTCATACATGTTTTTTATGACATCAAATAATTTTCCTGAAATTCCAGAGGCTAGCATCTTTGACCACAACGTCGATCTAGTGTCAAACGCTTTTTTATAATCAACGAAACAGCAGTATAATCGCTTTCGCTTACCAAGGTACAAATCAGCTAGTGATTTTAGAACAAATAGGTGATCAATTGTTGAAAAATCTGATTTAAAGCCTGCTTGTTCGGCTTGTACAATATTGTTATTTTCAATGAAAATGGTTAATCTTCTGTTCAAACAACTTGTGAAAAGTTTACCAAAACAACTCAGTAGTGAAATTCCTCTGTAGTTGTTGGGGTCGCTAGGGTCACCTTTGTTTTTGTAAATAGGCCGAATTACGCTTGAACACCAATCGTCAGGCATGTGCCCTGATTCTAAAATCAAGTTAAATATTCTTGTGTAGTATGGAGCGAATTCGTGGCGTGAATGTTTAAGAAATTCGTTTATTATTTGATCCGAGCCCCCCGATTTATTGCTTTTTAGTTTTGCTAAAGCTTCCATTATTTCCTGGGGTGTAAAGGGTCTGTTTAGTATTTCATTAGGGGGTATATTGCTGAGCTCACCGTTCGTGTCACTTACAACACCACGTTTATTTCCAAGCGCGAGTTTCTCAAAATGTTCTTTAAATATATCTAAGGAGATGTTAGAATGAATTTCTGACGTTTTTTCACCTTTAATAATTTTCCAATACTCTTTGGGATTTTCCGACTGCAGTAGGCGTAATTTGTGAATTATTTTCCGTTTATATTCCGTATAAGCTTTATGCACTATTTTTTTATACGTTGTGCTGGATTTTCTTACCAAATTCAAGTTTTACACACTTTGTCGTCGTCTATAATTATTTCTGCATTTGATCATAGTTTTTCTAGATTTTTCACAGCACTCATTATACCATGGTTTGTGTGGTAGTAGTCTACGTCTGTTTTTTAATTTTGTTTTTTTGCAAGATTTTCCCATACCCGAGTTATATGCAGCTTTCTTTGACATTTACAATATTATTAATAGCATCACCTAACAGACTAGTTTTTACTTCTGCTTGGTGTATACTCTCTTCAATGTTGTTTTTAAAATTAGTTACACTTGCTTTATATATATCAATGAAGTTGGCATTCCATTTATATTTAATTCTTTCACCCATATTAGGTGTTTCACAATTTCTAACTTTATCATGTGCCAATATCTGCGGAATTGATCTAAAAACAGCATAGATTGGGCAATGGATATCAGATAAAGTTACGTCAAAATCTAACATATCGAAGTCAGAAATGATTGCGCTGAGTTTTTCCGAAATAATAATATAGTCCACTGTACTTGAATTTTTACATGTTGGTTTGCCAATTTCATTATCTGCACCATATCTACCATTCAACATATGTAAATTAAGGCTACGACACATATCTATTAGCCTTCTACCCATTTGATTTATATTTTTGTCTGAGTTTGATCTTAATCTTCCACTTTGACTAGTGGTACAACTGGCATCATCATTATCCAGCATTACATGTCCATCTTCATACTTAGTGTTAATCGATTCCATTCGATCTGATAATACACCTGTTCTTGCATTAAAATCGCCTAACAAGCAAATTCCAGCGTTTGAATTTTGGGAGATAATATCAACAATAGTGTTTTCAATTTGGTCAAATATTGAGATGTCAGCATATGGTGAATTTCCTGGTGGGTTATATATTAAGCCGAAGACAATGGGGATTTGACAGATACTTTTATCCAGCCTAATCCATATTGTACTTTTAATATCAGTGTCAAGAACAGTTATATAATCGGATAGCGAATTGTGAACGAGAACAGCAACACCACCGGATGCTCGTCTCTTAATTTTCCTGTTATTTGTAAATATCTTGTAATTTGGAACGGTAACATCATCTAGTTCATCCAGTTTTGTTTCAGTTAAAAATATTAGTTTGTATTTTTGAATAAATTCTTCAAAGTCCAATAGTTTTAGTTTAGGTTTGAGACCACACACGTTCAGGTTAATGATGTTCAATTTAGACAGCTCAATGTTCTGAGACGATTGTCTGTTATCGCTGGTGGATACATCACGAGAAAGTAAATCCCGTGGGCCAATGTGGCCTGCCTGGCTAATGTCCTATTGTGTGTCTGTGAAGGTAATCAAATCCCCATTTACATTGTGTGGGCTGTCGTCAAGTTTCTGTTCCTTCGTGTTGTTGTCTGCTGTTGGGCTATGAGTTGAGCTGCTTTTTCGTTTTGTTGTTTGTGGGTCAGGATACATTGTACTCATAATTTTGTTGATCAACAGTTCTTTTCCCTTTTTATTCAGATGGACACCCTTTGAGTCGTTTGAGTCGTAATATTGTTTGATGGCGTGTCCTCTTGATGACCACAGCTTAGACCAAGTGTCGATAAATGTGTATTTGTCTGCTTGGGCATCAGCAAGGGAGACCATATATTCATTGACAACCTTCGCCACCTCGTTACACTGTTTCTGTCCGCTGCTGTTGCCTTTTGGGGGGGGGGGGGTATAGAACACAGTCCAATTTGTGCAGTTGGGTATTTTTGATGTATCTTCTCCATAGCTACACCCAATTTAACGATCGCCGCTGGTGCGGACGATCTTAAATACATTACGTCGTTTGTTCCTAGATGTATCACGACTTGGTCAGGTTTCAGTTCATGGTCACTGTTCTTCTCTGCTGCGTTGATGAGTTTCTCTGCCATATCAAGTGTAGCACCAGATTGATTGGATAATACGACGCCAGCTGGCGCATCTATGTGGTTCATCAGGGACACTCCGATGATTAACATGTTAGTGGAGACATCGTTGGTGCTGACACTGCTAACTGTATCATCGGTGTTGTCACTAGCGTTGTTTTGGTTGTTTTTTCATGTTCTTGCTGCTACTTCATTGTTCTTACCAGTCCCACTTTCGCTGCGGTCATTCTTGTTTTTGTTGTTTTTAATATTGTCTGTTGTGTTGTTGGTGACAGTGATTGGCTTTGATTTTGGTGTCACTGGTTCCTCTAAATCAGTAGCCACGGTTATAAGCACAGCTGTCTTGTCTTTAATTGGGGCACTCTTTTTGTCTCTCGTCTCGGATTGTGTGGCTTCCAGCTGGGCAGCTTCTCGTCCCTCAGCTATCTCATAGCGGTAGTCACCATACCGTTCCATTTCTTTTTTTTTGCGTCACAGTCCGACTTTCTATGTCCAGGTTGTCCGCAGTGGTTACATACAACCTCATTCTGGCACTTGTCCACCAGGTGGCTGGTGCTGTAGCACCTAAAGCATCTCTTTGTTTGTCCTGGCTTCAGGGGACATCGGTAACTGGGATGAGAGGTGTCACCGCAGTGCTTGCACTCCGTCTTGCCGTTGTCGCAGAAAACCCTGACTTGAAAACCTCCTGTTTCAATTTCTGTAGGTTTTGTGTTTACTACATCAATAATCTGTACATATCTTGTACCTGTGAGCATATTTGTACCTCTTATTTTCCACGTCTCATACTTTGGGGTACAATACGGCCAAAGTTAGACAAGGTCTCCACCACCGTTTCATCTGTAAGCTCAATGGGGGCGTCCTTAATTGTGGCATTGGTGATGTCGCTCTCAGGATTTTGGAAATTGACTTGGTTTCCTTTTATTGTCACAGCTTTCTGGGCTAGCAGATTTCGTGTGTTCTCATCAAACAAAGTATTTCGTCCTTCGTCTGCAGTTACCTGTATGCATTTAATGTTTTCTGTCATCACGTGTTTCAAGAGTTCATTTAATATATCTTCCTCTGTCATTCTAGCTCCTTTTGGTGTTTGGAAACAAAGGGTTAACGGTCTCCGTAGTTTCGTCATCTTGGTCCTGTTGGAATGGATCAAGGTTTGCTGGTAACTGTCGCCAGGGCACGTGCAGCTCTATTGGGATTATCAGCTCAATCACCAGGTCCACGTGGCAGTGTTGATCACACCTTGACCAGTATGGCTGACAGGAGTTCCCTATACAGGTGTGTATTGAGCAACTCACAAAGTGTCACACAGGGGTCGGCCAGGTTACTGATCAAAGTGTATAAAAATCACACGAACCAAATCAAACTGTGCATTCAGATCATCATCTCTATCTTCTATATCTTCTTATGCAGATATACACCACATTACAGATCTTCCAAGCTTCTAGAAATCGTTTTATTCGACGTATTTTCTTCCGGATATTCAAAATGTAAACATTGTCATAAGTAAGTAAGTAAAATATTTTCTTTACTTCACTTTTCGGCCAGTATGGCCATTTAAGTGAAAATTCCAGGTATTACAATATCCCATATTGTATAGTTAAAGTAGTAAAGTAAAGACAAAGCCAATAAAAGCATGATCGTACTAAAATATTCAGTTTAAAGTGTTTGATATGATAAGATGACGATGCTCCTGGCACCTATATGTAACGAGTCTGATGACATGTTGTAGCGCCTGCACTACAACACAGTTTAATCTGTATAAAAATATCAGTATAAATAATGTAAAATATGAAGTTATTATAAAATAAACGACTTATCAAGTCACTATATCTCCATGAAATTGGAGTGATTGTGTAAAAACTACAAGTCTAAGTCTAATAATTAAAACATGTAATATAGGTTACATTCCCGAAGGAACTGAATAATAAAACCTGCAGGGGTGTCCCTGAATAGCTCAAATAAGGAATAAAATGTAAAATACTTCCTTCTGATGTGCGCATATTTCGCACAACTGAGAAGGACATGTCTTACAGTGAGACAAGTATTGCAGCACATAGGTCGCAATTCTTCTCTCAATAAATAGCCGTTTGTGAAATAGGCATGGCCAATTCTGGCCCTGCATAAGACAACGTCATCTCTTCGGCGTTCCATTGGTGTAAAAGATCGCTTAATGATTGGTTGTACCTCGAACAATTTGCTGGTGACATTGATGTTCCATTCACCTTGCAAAATGTCATCAAGGTAGACCGAGATGTTATACTTGAAATCAGTATATGGTATATAATAAAACTGTTTTGTCTTATCCAGGGCAGCCTTGGCCAAAACATCAGCCCGTTCATTACCCTGTATTCCAATATGGCTGGGTACCCAGCAAAAAGTAATGTCCTTGTGCCCAGACAAGTAGTGACACATATGCAAAATATTGGAAACAATTGGGTTGTTGAGTTTTTGACTCTTAAGAGCCTGCAATGAAGATAGCGAGTCTGTGATGATCATGAACTCCTCGTCATTACTATCCCATATGTATTCGATGGCAGCTTCAATAGCTAACAGCTCTGCTGTGCAAATTGAAGCCTCATCGTTGATACGACAACTAAATTCATGATCATCACAGACAAAGGACATAGCTGTCCTCTTGTCTTCCTTTGATCCGTCAGTATACACCTTCCGGTGCTTCGGAAATCTACAAAATAGCTCTAGCAACATGCTCTGGAAGACAAGGGGACAGGTGTCTCCTTTCCTGAGATCTGAGAGGTTAAAAAGTATATTAGGCTGTTGGAGAAGCCAGGGTGGATATTCTGGTGGGCGCACAACGCTAATTGCGTCGAGCTCCACCTCCATGTCCTCCAGATGCGGTTGGAGCCTTATACCCAAAGTAGGTATAGTCCCTGGCTTGTTATTAAACAGTCTCTTGTACTCTGGGTTGACAACACACGAGTATGCCGGGTTCTCAGGATTTGCTTTCATTTTCATATAGTATTGCAGGCTCAGCTTCAACCGGCGAGTCTCTAAAGAGGGCTCACCGGTCTCCACCTGAAGACTTCCGATGGGTGATGTTCGAAATGCCCCTGAGCATAATCTCAAACCTTGGTTCGCGATTGGATCAAGTACTGCTAAGTACGATCGTCTCGCTGAACCATAAACGATACAACCATAATCCAGTTTGGATCTGATGTGAGACCGGTAAATCCTCAGTAAGGTTGTCCGGTCACCACCCCAATCCTTGCTGGATATAACTCGTAGCAATTGTAATGCTTTCCTACACTTATCTTTCATATATTTGATGTGTGGAATAAAACTGAGCTTCTTGTCGAAAAACAGACCAAGAAATTTGACCTGCTCTTCAACAGGAAGCTGTTGTCCATATAGTTTGAGATAAGGCTCAGGCTGTAAGCCATTTTTTTGCAAAAATGTACACATAAAGTTTTTGTGGGAGAAAATTTAAAGCCGTTCTCATCCGCACAAGTCACCAACTTATCGAGGCAACCTTGCAGGCGCCGCTCAATTATTGCCATATTGCTTGACTGGCAGTAAACAGCCAGATCATCAACATATAATGATTTTTCAATATCTTGTGGTAAAGAATCAATTATACTGTTTATTTTAACGGTAAATAGAGTTGGTGAAAGGATACTACCTTGTGGGACACCCTCCTCTTGTGGATTTAGTGAAGAGTGGGTGTTGTCCAAGCGGACTTTAAATTTTCTCCCCTTTAAAAAATTGTCAATGAATGAGGGTAATCTACCCTTCAGGCCCATATCATGGAGATATTTCATGATACCACCCTTCCATGTGGTATCATAGGCCTTTTCTAAATCAAAAAATACTCCAACTGTATGTTGATTTTTAACAAAACCTTGACGGATATAACTCTCTAGTCTGACCAAATGGTCTGTGGTGCTTTTTCCTTTTTGAAAACCACATTGTCATACGCATGCGCATGTAATAATATATTGATATGACGCATGTCATATCAATATATTATTACACTGCCCAACATTACCTGAGCCCCTGTCGCACAATATCAACTAATAATTCATTTCAAGAAATCAATGTTGTGCATCGACCATTGGCATATGATTCGATAAGCCAGCAATCATTGGAAATTAGTCATGTGTTGTTTCAATAATGAACAACCGTCTGGGACGCTGACCCATCATTGAAACAACACGGGGCTGATGTTTCGTATTAGCCATAAAGTATCAGGGATGGTGGTGTTATTGGCCAGCCCCGATGGTTCTTTCGGTCCAGTTGTGGCTTGAAACTTAGAGGTACTGGGTTCGAATCCCAGCCGGGTTGAATGTTTCCAGGTCATGAATAATTTATGAAAGTGATCAAAGTGCGGATGGGCGGGGGCCCTAGGGTAGTGGTTAGCAACGCTGCCTTTCAACGCTAGAGTTTGGGGTTCGTTTCCCGGTCTCGGCGGTGTGAAAGAAACATCCACTAATAAAAATCAGTATTATAGGAAGCCACCATGACCGAGAGGTAGCGTGCTCGGCCTCCAGGGTTTGAATTTCAAATCCTGTGTCTGGAGGGCAGTGTCATCTCACTCATCTCACTATCCTCAGGAGGTTCTCCTGGCCTAATTTAGCCTGTATGTGCACGAAGGTGGCCAAACGCTCGATTAATTTCATTGGATTTCAAAGTGTAGATTTTCTAACAAAAACCTGGTTTAGCGCCTACATCACATATTATCCACCTTATAATCCTTATTATTTATTACTCACCTAGTCCTAGTGCAGTCATTGCATGGCTGTAGAACTGCCAATCGTCACGTTATATTCAGAAGAGGTTTCTGCAAATGATAACTCACATGCGTAGTTGGTCTATGATTTATTAAACACACACCTAGCGACCATGCAAGTTGCGCAACACATTCGTATGCAAATATATAAGGCGATAGCTGATCACTTTTCAAATAAGCAGCTACTGCCTTTTGACTTTGTACGAGAGCACACTGGTCTCCCATCACGTGACGTTGACTGAATGCTGGTATAATGTTAGACCAGCGTTGAAGACGATCTCACAGCATTATATCAACATTGGGTGACTGAATGGTGTATATCTGGCCATACATTGTTATCCCTGAGCCGCATACAGCGTGGCGTCATAGCAACATTTGTAAGCCTCAGAGACACTTCACATTTTGTTCCAGGATAATCATAGCCCAACGTTTATTATAGAGGCCTAAGTCCCTCTCTTCAAACTCATTCTTTTCTCTCTGTAGGTCGGACTAGAAGCAGTGAAGATTGTTTTATTTGAGACAGTGTACACAACAACATTTGCAACATAATATCTCTCACCATTTTATCTGGACATCTGATCTCAACACAATGGTCCGCCTTTTAGGATTCATAAATATGATTTATATCATAATTACAGAAGCTTTAGTGATGATACTAACGTTTCTACTAGCAGCCCAAGCAACACCAGAATTATGCCCACCTTTTGAAAATGACTCCACTATGATCATTGTACAGGAAATGCTGTTCAGCAGGCAGTTTCCAAGTTGCAGCGATGTTGATTTTGCTCAGAATCGACCAATCTGTGAGGTATTAATATTTTTTCTCATAGTGGAAGTGCAAATACACGGTCATGACTAGATGTTGCAAATCTACACATCAGGGGCAGATTCGGGATTTTTAAAGCCTGGGGCGAATAAAATAAATAGGTATTACCTAATATATGGAGGTTTAACATTCTAAATTTTACAAGGGTAGTGCCTCAACTTGAGGCACTAGCCTAGCTGGCGAAGTCACGAGTCTCAGTAGGCTCACCAGTTGCCTACTGAAAAAACACTAGAGGCGCATATTCGATGTTTGCCCGCCCGAATTGAACTGTTAGTGGCATAAAGTCAATTTGAGACGCTTAAGAAACGTGTGTGCCCAGCTTCTATAAGAATTGTAGGTCACCTTGGGAAAATATAAACAATTAAAAATTCGAATGGAGCTGGTATGATAGTATAAACAGCCGCCATTTTGCTTGAAATTCTCGGGTCTACAAATAACATTCATATGGAAACGAAGTGTCAGACAGGCACCCAGTCTAGCACTAGCCCAGTAACTATTGAATGTCAAATACCACTAGTTCGGTGATGTTGATCAATGTATTCTGGGAGTTAAAATATGCTATATTGCACATTTTTTACCTACTTCATCAATATTTGAGGGATTTCAGAGCTTCATTCCTAGTCCGGCGGCTAAGGGTGGTGACCCACAATTTTCTGATATAGTTTTTTTCTCTGCTGATTATTTATCTTTGGGGTCTAAATAAAGATATCTAGGGTGGTGTGGAGGTCTCACCTTTGAGCAATTTTAATTATTCAAGATGGCCACCATGGACTCAGAGTCAGAAAGCGGACTCGACTATATAAAAGGCAAACACTCGGTTAATATGTCTTGTAATAATGTATGTTTGTCAAATTGTATTCACATGAATCTGTTTTACATCTCCATAGTTTGTAAATAAAACAATGGACCCCATTTTGGAATTCAAAATTGGGATATAATCAAATGAAACAAAATTATATATGGGCATACGATAACATTTAGGCGATGGGCTACGTACTGTCGCTACCATGCACCCCCCCCCCCTGAATGTTATGTGTGCTTTTAAATTTCACACAAAATACAAAATGGCCGCCATCTGTTTTTTTTTAATATGTAATTTTGTGCATTTTACTTAACTCTGCATTGAAATAATCGACATGAAGTAAAACTAGAGCTATGTTTTATTAAAAAAAAATATTATATAGAAAATAACGGAAAATGACAAAATACAAAATGGCCGCCATCTGTTTGAAAAAAGTGATCTCGGCCAGTGAAAAAGTGATCACAGCCATTTTAAAAAGTATCTAAACCACTAAAAACGGGATCTTGACCGCTGAAGAAGTGATTACAACCACAATAAAAGTTATATCAGCCACTTCAAAAGTGATCTTGACCACTGAAGAAGTGACCACAGCCAATTTAAAAGTTATCTCAGCCACTACAAAGGTGATCGTGGTCACTAACAAATTGGTCTCAGCCACTGATAAAGTTATCTAAGCCAGTTTGTTAGTGGCCAAGATCCCTTTTGTAGTGGTTTGGATACTTTTTAAAGTGGCTGTGATCAGCTCTTCAGTGGCCAAGATGACTTTTTTGTGGCTGAGGTAACTTTTAAAGTGATTGTAATAATTTATCAGTGGTCAAGATCCCTTTTGTAGTGCTTTAGATCATTTTAAAGTTGCTGTGATCACTTCTTCAATGGTCATGATCACCTTTGTAGTGGCTGAGATAACTGGTTGTAATCACTACTGCATTGGTCAAGATCCCTTTTGTAGTGGCTTAGATCATTTTTAAAGTGGCTATGGTCACTTCTTCAGTGGCCAAGATCACTCTGTAGTGGCTTGGATAACTTTTTTCCAGTGGCTGACATCAGCTTGTTAGTGGCCAAGATCACATTTGTAGTGGCTGAGATAACTTTTAAGGTCGCTGTGATCACTACTTCAATAGCCAAGATCACTTTGTGGTGGCTTAGATAACTTTATCAGTGGCTTCCACCAGTTTGTGAGTGGCCAATATCACCTTTGTGGTGGATGAGATAACTTTTAATGTGGCTGTAGTCACTTCTTTAGTGGCCAAGATCACTTTGTAGTGGCTGAGATAATTTGTAAAGTCGCTGTGATCTCTTCTTCATTGGCCGAGATCACCTTGTGGCGGCTTAGATATCTTTATCAGTGGGTGACACCAGTTTTTTTAGTGGCCATGATCACCCTCATAGTGGCTGAGATAACGTTTAATTTGGCTGTGGTCACTTCTTCGGTGGTCAAGTCCCCCTTTGTAGTGGTTTAGATACTTTTAAAAGTGGCTGTGATCAATTCTTCAGTGGCCAAGATCACTTGTGTAGTGGCTGAGACAATTTTTAAAGTGATTGTAATCACTTCTTCAGTGGTGAGGATCCCTTTTATAGTGATTTAGATTATTTTTAAAGTGGCTGTGATCACTTCTTCAGTGGCCAAGATCATTTTTTATAGTGGCTAAGATAACTTTTAAAGTGGTTGTAATCACTTCTCCAGTGGTCAAGAGCCCTTCTATAGTGGTCCAGATCATTTGTAAAGTGGTTGTGATCACTTTTGCAATGGTCAACATCACTTTTGTAGTGGTTTAGATTATGCTTAAAGTGGTTGCGGTCACTTCTCAGTGGCCAAGATCACTTAGTGGTGGCTTAGATAACATTGTCAGTGGCTGACACCAGTTTGTTAGTGGCCAAGATCACCTTTATAGTGTCTGAGATAACGTTTAAATTGGCTGTGGTCACTTCGTCAGTGGTCAAGATCCCTTTTGTAGTGGTTTAGATACTTTTTAATGTGGTTGTGATCACTTCAGTGGCCAAGATCACTTTTGTAGTGACTGAGATAACTTTTTAAGTAATTGTAATCACTTCTTCTGTGGTCAAGATTACGTTTGCAGTGGTTTAAATCATTTTCAAAAGGGTGTGATCACTTCTTCAGTGGCCAAGATCACTTTTGTAGTGGCTGAGATAACTTTTAAAGTGGTTGTAATCACTTCTTCAGTGGTCAAGATCACTTTTTTAATTGCTGAAATAACTTTTAAAGTGGCTGTGATCACTTTTGAAAAATGGCACCAGAGATTGTAAAAGTAATAACAAACATGTATACCTTATACGATTTACACAAGCGATAAGTCCTGCTTGTATCCACTAAAAAGAAACGTTGAAAATACTTCATATAGAGGGATAAAATACAAATTTAGTGCTTTGTTGTATACACTTCGTATTTAATAGAAATAAAATATTATATATCTAGGTAAAAGCCCTTGATAGTAACTGTGAACTGATATCAAAGATGTTGGTATATTTTTTTAACTTGGGTTTTTCTTTTTTTGTGTCGATATATACAATTTTTCAAAGAGACGGTGGCCATTTTGTATTTTGTCATTTTTTGTCTTTTTTCATATAATATCAGTTTTTTTACATAAAACATAGCTCTAATTTTGCTTGATGTCCATTATTTCGATGCAGAGTCGTGTAAAATGCACAAAATTACATATTTGTTTTTAAAAAGATGGCGGCCATTTCGTTTTTGTCTTTCTCAAAAATTGTGTGAAATAACATCCAGGATTATTTATAAGCATATCTGGATTGAAAAACCGAGGCTCAAATGTGGATACATGTAAAAAAACATTTGATGAACGGGTTTTTGTTGTTGTGGATTTCGCTGATTTAAAAAAAAAAATTATGTTCAGTTATACATGAAGCAATAATATTTATTATACTGCAATGATTTATATACCATAAGAAGCAGAATTCAATTACCGTTCATATGTTATATAGCAGTTGCAGATCGGTTTACCAGAACAGAAATAACATACATTCAAGTAACCCTACCTCCTTATTTAAAATTGCGCGACGTTGTTAAAAAATATTTAGAGTACCTCTATATTAGTTGTCAAAATAGGGTTTGCATCCCTATATTTTCAATGTTAACAGTCGATTTAGTTCAGTATTTCCAAGTGCTCCAAAAAAATTAGTTTTGTTGAGATGTTGGGGGGGGTGCATGGTAGCCATAAGTCTAAATGCTATCGTTTGCCGATATATATAATCTTGTCTCATATGATTATAACTGAACTTTTAGCCACACAGCAGCCATTTTGGATTCCAAAATGGTCTACATTATTGCATTTTCAAACTATGTAGATATAAAACAGATTTATGTGAATAAAGGGCGGGGGCCCTAGGGTAGTGGTTAGCACCGCTGCCTTTCACGCCAGAGTTCCGGGTTCGGTTCCCGGTCTCGGCGGTTTGAAAGAAACAAAAAATGTTTCTTCCCCATCCACGTGTGAAAGTCAGTATTGTGGGGAGCCTCCGTGACCGAGAGGTAGCGTGCTCGGCCTCAGACCGCCAGGGCTCGAATTTCGAATCCTGTGTCTGGAGGGCAGTGTCATCTCAATCATCTCACCATCCTCAGGAGGTTCTCCCGGCCCAGTTTAGCCTATATGTGCACAAAAGTGGCCTAACGCCCGATTCATTTCATTTATGTGAATAAAATTGGACAAACATACATTGTTACAAGACATATTAACCAAGTGTTTGCCCTTTATAAAGTCGAGGCCATCACAACTGGGGAACTTTCAGACATTTTTCGAGTCCATGGTGGCCATCTTGAATTATTATAATTGCTCAAAGGTGACACCTCCACACCAGCCTAGATATGTTCATGTAGACCCCAAAGATAAATAATCAGCAGAGAAAAAAACTATATCAGAGAATTTTGGGTCAGGCCAATATTGCTGCCGGACTATCCATGACTAATTGGCTAAATAAAAAACTTGTTTTCATCGAAATGCCAATCAAGTTGTGGATGTCTGTTACTGCCTAAGTAAAATTCAAATTGATTTTTAACTTTATTTGATTTGATGACATTTGAAAGAAAATCATCACGGAATGACTTTTTATCTAGTCATGGAATGAAAGTACAGTCATAGAATGACAATATTTTCTGTGAATGCATGATAGCCTCATCATTGAGCGACGTTTAATTTTAATATTTCCACAAAGTGACCAAGCGGAAAATTATGGAATCGTTTCTGCACAAATTTTAAGCATTCCCTTGCCACACAGACAAAATGTTTGGTCAAAGTTTTACGCATGTGTCATTTCATGACATTATATTGTCATCGGATGACTGTCATGAAATGACAAAATATTATTTAATTGAAAAAGAATGGCGAGCAGGTAACAAATTATTGTGGTGCTAACAATTCAAAACATTCATTTGTTTTATTTGAATGAGACAACTACAGTGGGCTAGTCTTAGTTGGTATTATATGACGGTCATTGATTTGACATATTATAAAGGCACGTAGAGGAAAGAAATATGTATTTTTAACATATGTTGTAGATTACTTACAGCTAATCGAAAAAAAATTCCAGCAGAAAGGTCACATGTGAAATTGTAAAGTTGAGTGTACTTTGCCAAAAAGATTTCTAGTAACCGTATCAACGCCACGATATGGGTCGTCATGGAATGACGTTTTCTCCTGGGACAATTAAATAACTTCCATAATGTTTTTTTAATTACAAACAAAAACTAGATAATGCTCCCATCATCATAAATGTCACAATAAAGGTATCGTTTAAGAAAAGAAAAGTCATTGGGTTTTAGTGTCATGGTATGAAATTAAGGGATATTGTAATATGGGCGGTCTATATATTATTCAATGAAATAATGACGCGATTTGAGGTTTAGGACACAAGAGAACCAACAAATTATAGAATCCCTCAATAACTCTTCTTCAAATATATATATTTTTTATTTTTTTCCTCCAAATCGAGGCCATGGTCGACACACGTCATCTATTACCTTTTTCGATGGTGTCCGAATAGTTTCGCAGTTTAGTTGTTTCGCACCGCCCTTTCCTTGTTTCGCATCGCCCTTTCGTAGATTCGCATCGCTCTTACGTTGTTTCGTAGTCTCGTTGTTTCACAGTCTCGTTGTTTTGCATCGTGGTTCGTACTTCCGTTGTTTCGTAATAAATACAAAATATATCTGAAAATCACACATGCATGATGAAAAGGTTAGCACTGCCGTCGATCACGCCGAAGCTCTGGTGAAGAGGTTAACGCTGCCGCCAGTCAAACCGGAGCACTTGTGGTTAGCACTACCGTCCATCATGCCGGAGCCCTGAAGGTTAACGTTACCGTACATCACGCCAGAGCCCTAGAGGATGACGTTGCCGTCCATCACGCCGGAACCCTGGAGGTTAACGCTACTGTCCATCACGCCGGTGCCCTGTAGGTGAACGCTGTCGTTTATCACGCCGGAGTCCTGGAGATTATCGCTACCGTCTATCACGCCGGAACCCTAGAGGTTAACGTTGCCTTCCATCAGGCCGGAGCCCTGAAGATTAACGCTGTCGTCCATCACACCGAAGCCCTGAAGGTTAACGCTACCTTCCATCACGCCTGAGCCATATAGATTAACGCTACTGTCCATCACCGCGGAGCCCTAGAGGTTAGCGTTGCCGTCCATCACGCCAGAGCACTGGGTGATAAGGTTGCATTTCTTCCATAATTCATCAGGCCGGAGTCCTGGAGGTTAACGTTGCCCTACATCAGGCCGGAGACCTGGTGTTTACCGCTGCAGTCCATCAGGCCGGAGCCCTTTGTGGTTAACTTTGTCGTTTAAGACGCCAGAGCCCTGGAGGTTAACGCTGCCGTCCATCCCGCAGGAGCCCTGGTGGCTAACACTACTGTCCTACAGGCCGGAGCCCTGGAGGTCAACTGCTGCCGCCTATCACGCCGGAGCCTTGGAGGTTAGCGCTACCGTCCATCACGCCTGAGCCCTAGAGGAGAATGTTGCCGTACATCATGCTGGAGCCCTGGGGGTTAACGCTACCGTTCTTCACGCCGGAGCCCTAGAGGTTAACGATAGCGACCGTCACGCCGGAGCCCTGGAGGTTAACTCTGCCGTCCATCATGCCAGACCTGAAGGTTAACGTTGTCGTCCATCACGCCGAAGCCCTGGAGGTTAAGGATGCCGTCCATCACGCCGTAGCCCTAAAGGTGAACGCTACCGTCCATCACGCCGATGCCCTACAGGTTAATGTTGCCGTCCATCACGCCAGGCTAACTATCACGTCGCACCCCTTTAGGTTATCGTTGCCGTCCATCACGCCTGAGACACCGAGGTTAACGATGCCGTCCATCACGCCGGAGCACTGGGTGTTAAGGTTGCATGCCGTCCATCACGCCGGAGACCTGGAGGCTAACGCTGCCGGTAACGCCAGAGCCCTGGGGATTACCTATGACGTCGCACCCCTGGAGGTTAACGTTGTCGTCCATCACGCCGGAACCCTAGAGGTTAACGTTGCAGTCCATCACACCGGAGCCCTGATGGTTAACGTTGCCGTCCATCACGCCGGAGCACTAACGTAATGTTAAGGTTGCATGCCGTTCATCTGGCCGGAGCCTTAGTGGTTGGCGATGCCGTCAATCACGCCGGGGCCCTGGTGGTTAACGCTGCCGTACATCATGCCAGAACCCTGGTGGTTAACGCTGCCGTCGATCACTCCGAAGTTCTGGATGTTACATTACCGTCTATCACGCCGGAGCCCGAAGGTTAACGTTGCCGTCCCTCACGCCGGAGCCATCGAGGTTAAATCCATCGCGCCGGAGCCCTAGAGGTTAGCACTGTCGTCCATCACCGTGAAGCAATGGTGGTTAACATTGCCGTCCATCACGCTGGAGTGCAGAGGTTAGTATTGCCGTCCATCACGCCGGTGCCATGGAGGTTACATCCACCGTCCATCACGCCGGAGCCATAGAGGTCAACGCTGTCGTTCATCACGCTGGAGCCCTGGCTGTTAACGCTGCCGTCCATCACGCCGGAGCCCTGGAAGTTAGGGCTTCCGTCCGTCACACCGGATTCCTTGAGGTTAACGCTGCCGTCCATCAGGCCGGAGATCTGGTGGTTAACGTTGCGTCCATCACGCCGGAGCACTGGAGTAAAGGTTGCATTTCGTCCATCTGGTGGTTAGAGCTGCCGTCCATCACGCCAGAGCCCTGTTGGTTAGCGCCGCCGTCCATCACGCCGTAGTCCTAGAGGTTAACGCTACCGTCCATCACGCCGGAGCCCAGAGGTTATCGTTGCCGTCCAACACGCCGGAGCCATAGAGGTTAACCCCACGGTCCATCACGCAGGAGCTTTAGATGTTAACGCTGTCGTCCATCACGTCAGAGCTGTGGTGGGTAACGCTGCCTTCCATCGCGCGGGAGTGCTGGTGGTAAACGCTGCCGTCTATCACGTCGGAGCCCTAGAGGTTAACGTTGCCGTCCATCACGCTGGAGCCTTAGAGGTTACCGCTGCCGTCCATCACGCCGGAGCCCAGGTGGTTAGTGCTGCTGTCCATCAAGTCGGAGCCCTGGTGGTTAACGTTGCCGTCCATCACGCCGGAGCCCTGGTGGTCAGAGGTCCGAGAGGTTAACGCTGCCGTCTAGCACGCCGTAGACCTAGAGGTTAACGCTGCCGTCTATCACGCCGGAGCGCTGGTGGTTAACGCTGCCGTCCATAACACCAGAGTCCGAGAGGTTAACGCTGCCGTCTAGCACGCCGTAGACCTAGAGGTTAACGCTGCCGTCTATCACGCCGGAGCGCTGGTGGTTAACGCTGCCATCCATTACACCGGAGGCCGAGAGGTTAACGCTGCCGTCTGGCACGCCGTAGACCTAGAAGTTAACGCTGCCGTCTATCACGCAGGAGCGCTGGTGGATAATGCTGCCGTCCATCACGCCGGAGCCCCAGAGGTTAACGTTGCCGTCCAGTACATTGGAGCCCTAGGGGTTAACGCTTTCGTCCATCACGCCTGAGCTCTGGTGGTTAACGCTGCCGTCCATCACAACGAATGAACTAGAGAACGAAACAACGAAAGTAAGAACCAACGAAAGTGCGAAGTTGTGAAACAACAATAGTGTGAAACAACGAAAGTGCGGAACAACGAAATTACGATACTGCGAAACAACGAAATTACGAAACAACGAAAGCTCGAAAAAACGTAAGTGTGAAAAAACGAAGTGTCAATAAATTAGGCTGTGTAACAATGGTAGACACTGCCAGCAATCCTAACGATGTAACAACGCTTTTAGCCTTTATTATTTTTTTTTTCAATAGTTCAATAGTTTATTGTCACAGAAAGAAAAACAAACAACAAAATATAAGTACAATGTATCAATACATCATATTATTCTAAGTGACAAAAAGGAACTGACGCCCAGTGGCGTATGCATCCTCACAAATTAAACAAGAAAACAATACCCGGTTTTGTGGAAAAAAATGTGTGCAAAGTGCAAAAAAAAACATATAAGCCTGCACCCAGCAAACACGAGACGCCGTCCCCTGTTGGGCCAACGCTGGGCCAAAGTCGTAGACGGTGGACCAGCGCTGGCCCAACACCGACACAACGTCCCGTGTTTGCTGGGTATTCATGACATTTTACCGATCTCTAAAAAGCTCAATAAAGTAATGATACAATAACCAACACTATTGAAAATATAAAAATGATAGGAAACAGTCGAAACTAAAGTTACTAACAATATTATTAATACGTTGGTAATATCAGAACATTAAACACATTATAACAAATAGAAAAAAAACATACTCAATTTTTTTATTCTCTCGAAAATATAAATATGAAGGTCTGATAACAGACACGGACAAAAACGATGTTAACATACCCGGAATATTATAAAATTATAATTAAGTTGTTATTATATATTTTTATAGATGAAATTTAAAAGTATTAAAACTGCACGAATGATCAATCAAATCTGTAATCGAATTCCATAGAATAGCACCATTATATTTCATTGATTTTTGCCCTGCTGACTTCCTACATCGCAGAGGACGAAGATGATTCCTAATGCGAGTGGGGTACGAATGACAGTCGTCATTTGTCACAAAGTAATTTTTAAATATAACAGGCAATAATCCTTTCATGTACTTAAACATAAATAATATTAGCTTATATTTACAAAGTTGAAATATATTTAAAATATTCAACCCCTCAAAATAAGGTGACGTATATGTTCTAAATGGAAGCGATTTTATCATTCTAATAATGCGTTTCTGTAATATAAAAATAGAATTAAGATTTCTGTCGTTCGGTCCTCCCCAGACCTCTAAACAGTATGTAATATACGGGTAAATAAAACTATAATAGAGAGTTAATAATGTATCAATACTAAAACAAATTCTACACTTTCAAATAATTCCAGAACTTTAGGCAAGTTTTATTTTTAAATTGTTTACATGCTCAGACCAGTTTAATTTCTCATCAATAATAACACCCAAAAATTTAGTATGTGATACTCGAGAAACTTGATTATCTACTACTATATCATCTGTATTTACTATTCGCTTATTGGAAAAACTAAATATAATAAAATGGGGTTTTTTTAACATTAAGAGATAACTTATTGGCATTTAGCCATATTACTATTTTTTTTTAATTCCGTGTTCATTAAAAAAATTAGATTTTCTATATTTTTACCGGTTACAAACATATTTGTATCGTCAGCGTAAAGTAAAGAAAACAAAAGTGAGGATACATTACATAGATCATTAATGTACGTAAGGAATAACAATGGACCTAAAATAGATCCTTGTGGTACTCCACGATTAACTTTCTCATAAGGCGAATCAATCTTGTTAAAAGATACATATTGTTTTCTGTCGTATAAATAATTTGTAATCCAAACATGTGACATACCTCTAATGCCGTATTTATATAATTTATCCAAAAGTATTGTATGATTTACAGCATCGAAAGCCTTACTGAGGTCTATAAAAACACCAAGTACAATTTCACCTTCATCTAGAGCTTTTAATATCTTATCAATTAAGAAAAATAATGCTGAATCTGTACCAAAACCTTGTCTGAAACCGAACTCATATTTATATAATATATCATATTTTTTTATAAAAGAGAATAATCTAACATACATAATACGTTCAAATACTTTTGAAAAAAAAGGCAATACTGTGACGGGTCTATAATCACCAATTTGTGCAGAATCACCACTTTTAAAAATAGGAATAACTTTGGCTATTTTAAGCTCACTAGGAAGAACTCCTTGTGTAATGGATAAATTGAGTAAATGTGTGAGTGGTAATAAAAGTAAATCAGACGTATCTTTTATGACATTTGACTGAAAATTATCCCATCCAGGACTATAATTTTTTAAATACATAATCATTTTGGAGACTTCCTCCTTGCAAACACTTTCCAAAAATATTGAAACGGGATTTTTTTTTATAGTTTTAGTTGGATCCGTCTTACTCTTCGGAATTTTCGAGGCAAGTTCGGAAGCTACGTTTATAAAATATGTATTGAAATGTTTAGCAATGGTAATGTTGTCAGTGACAGTACTACCATTGATGACAAATTTACTACTTGAGGAAATTTTTTTCTTTTTATTTATTACATCTTTAATAACACACCATGTTTTCTTCAGATTATTTTTATTGTCTATGAGCAATCTGTCATAGTATGTACATTCGGTCCGTCGTAATAATCTAATTAACATATTTCTATATTCTTTATATAATTTTTTATTCGATTGTGAAGGATACTTTTTGTAATGTGCATATAATTTATTTTTGTGCTTTATAGGACATTTCATACCGTTAGTTAACCATGGTTTTCTTGTCTTATAGTGAGGTTTGAGTTTGACAGGAAAACTTGATTTATAGAATCATTTCAAAGCACATTTGTCAAATCAACATTTTTCATCTTATTTCCAAACTTTTTCTTATTTTCAGGTGACATATACCTCACAAAAACATATCCTGTCTCCTTTAAAATCTTCTCACTTGTAGTTATCGTAAATATGGGAAAATGATCTGATACATCAGTGTAAATTATTCCAATAAAACATTTTGATTTATCAATACTATTACAATATATATTATCTATAAGTGTAGCAGAGGTTTCAGTTAGTCGCGTAGGCTTGTTGATCAGGAGAAAAAAAGAGTATGAGAACATCAGTTCTACGAAGTCAGATGTAGGTATATGTTCACTTATATTTATAAGGTTCAAATTAAAATCTCCCATGATATATACACTTCTATTAAAATCTTTTAAATTCGCAAGTATCGTTGACATATTATCAAGGAAGTTACGTACATCAGTATTAGGCGGTCTGTATATGACTCCAAGGGTAATACATTTATTTTGAGTCCACAAAAATTGATTCTATAGAATTATTCATAAAAGATAGATCATTTCGTCTACAATATTCAAGAGATTCATTAAAAAACAGAGAAACACCACCTCCCCTTTTTTCAGGCCGGTAGTTATTTACTTGAGAATATCCTTTTATACCATATAAGTTTTGATTTGTTTCGTTAAGCCAGGTTTCTGATACACCAATTGCTGTAAATTGTATTTCAACATTTTCTAAGAAAGTTAAGAAATTGTCAAAATTCTTTGGAATCCTTCGTGCATTTAAGTGAATAACAGAAAATAATTCAGATTCGTTTCTCAATTCTAAACATTTCTTATTGAACGAATCTTCTACAAGATAACTACATGACTTAAGAATATTATTAGTTTCGGAATTATTGTAAAATTGCATATCCGGATCTGAATGACATAGAGGAAAATTAACATCACAACCACTAATTGAAAAAGGATTAAATACTAACTTTTCCAAATCGTCTAGGCGTATATCAATTGGCTTCAGCCATGATTCAGATATTGTTTTATTAAACTCATTATCATCTTGAATATGATTAAATGGAAATAAAGAATGACTACAGCTTAAACAAATCCAAGTTCTGTTTAACCTGTCGATGTATATTTTGTCATCTTGGGTTACATTAGCTAGACATCTGATATAATAGGCGCGATCACAAATGAAACATGTTAAATAACGACTATGTCTTAAACATTTCTTCTTACATCCAGAACAAAACAAAATCATATATTAATATTATTTTTGTCTGTACAAAGTTAAGCGAGACCTGGTGATAAATCTGTGCAAAGTAAAGCTGTATATGCAATAATTGTGAATACATAGTAAAACATAGAAAAAGAGCAAAACGATGTATATCGCACTGCAAAGCCAAAAGGCGGCATCTGGTCACTTTACTGGTAAGCAGATACCGCTCTCTGGCCCCACAGGGCAGTATAAATGTATATAAATCTTTTGAAATCTTCAACCTCCGCGTGCACAAACTAAAGACTCTCTGCTTGCTGCGTCAGATTTAAATCCATTTCCAATACTTTTTTATTCAGAGTTTCGAATTTACCGTTCATTTTCTTCATTTCTTTCGAAATCTCATTCTGTTTCTTACTCACATTCAAAATCAGTTATTTTTGTTCTTTAACCACGACCACCAATTCTCGCACTAGATTTGTTATGTCGTCACTGTGCACACTCTCTGTACTTGATTCACTGTCCGTGTCTGAAGCACTGCCATCCATGTTGTGTACACTCTCAACGTGTGGTTTATTTAGCTGTGGACTTTTTTGTGATCCAGACGATCCTCTATCCTTTCTTTTCTTTTCTTTCTTGCCTTTTTCCATTCTATGTACATTTATACATAAGCTGCCTCAATGTTCTAATGTTTGAGCGTTGTTAAAATAGCTTAAATGTAAATTTTCGGGAGCTGAAATTAAAACCGACCTCCACTGTTCACTGTACACTGTAACCAAGAACCACCTCAAATTAACCGGTGAATCTTACCACCAAACTCATGACACAGTAATAGGTACAAAGATGGCATCAAATTATACATGTATTGTCATGGGTAAATTGCAGCAGGAGTTATTGGCTACAGCTCAACTAATCCAACTGATATGGCTCAGGTACAGAGAGGACATCATAATGATTTGGAAACTTTGAAAAATGTCTCGAAACACCTGAACAATCGATATCCAACCATCAGATTTACATATGAATGGATCTACAAACTTCTTGGACAATACATTACATATAAGGTCTATAGGTATAACTTTAAAGAAGACTCTAAAGATTATCCATGCCCGTCTGAATATCTATTTCAATCTCAGCGAATGGTTAGGTCTAAGCGAGATTTAGCATGTCCTATCAATATATTATTACACTGCCCTACATCTCCTGAGCCTCTGTCTCGCAAAAGCAACTAATAATTCATTTCAAGGAATCAATGCTGCGCATGGGCCATTGACATACATGATCTGTTCACTGAACATCATTAGCCCTGTGTTGTTTCAATGATGAGCCAGAGTCTGCGACGCTGGCCCATCATTGAAACAACACTAATATTATATAGCACGTGGGGGGGAAGGGTGTCACCTCCGCGTGGTCCCCCCTGGGCAACTTCTTAGAAGGCCAAGCACACCCAAACCTTCATCGAACCAGGTTTTGTTATTTTTTTGACGTAAAGTTTTTTGTGTTTGCTTTCCGGTGGTTTTTAACTGAGGTTGTTATGTTTATTTTCGAATAGTTTTCAGTTTAAATTCTTTATATATTCTTTATATATTCATATTTATATATTTTATATATTTTTTCATTGTACTTGTGGTGCCTTACAGTGCTCTCACGGATTATGATCGCTCTGTCGTGCTAGTTCTCGATGACAGACCCGATCCCCAGCTGTGGGGGCATTGTAGGTCTACTCATAATTCCTCTATGATTTGGTTTTTGTGTTTGCAGTGGTTTCTCTTTGGCATCTTGGCGATGGACGGGATGTCCGAAAGAAACCATTGCCATATAATTATTTTTCACTTTATTGTTTTAAAGGTTTATCTGTGGCATCCTGGCGGATAATGCAGCATGTCATAGAGAAGCCATTGCCGTACAATTAGCCTGTGGTGACTTACGGTGTCCTCACGGTTTGTGATCGCTCTGTGATGTCCTCCAATATCACAGACCTTATTACCAACTGTGGGGGCACTGTAAGTCTTTAATTTTTGAGAATTTTTTGTGGCTTCATGATTTCTCTGGCCATACTGGCCGAAAAGTGAAGTAAAGAAGACATTTACTTACTTACTTAATGGTTTCTCTGTTCATTGTTTATGTCATTCATATTTATGTCTAAATGGGTTTATTTATTTTTATTATAGTATATAGTATTATAGTATATATTATATATTTGTTTTGACAATGACACTGTTTTGACTTAGACTTGTAGTTTTTACACAATCACTCCAATTTCATGGAGATATAGTGACTTGATAAGTCGTTCATTTTATAATCACTTCATATTTTACATTATTTATACTGATATTTTTATACTCATTAAACTGTGTTGTAGTGCAGGCGCTACAACATGTCATCAGACTCGTTACATATAGGTGCCAGGAGCATCGTCATCTTATCATATCAAACACTTTCAACTGAATATTTTAGTACGATCATGCTTTTATTGGCTTTGTCTTTCCTTTACTACTTTAACTATACAATATGGGATATTGTAATACCTGGAATTTTCACTTAAATGGCCATACTGGCCGAAAAGTGAAGTAAAGCAAATATTTTACTTACTTACTTACTATATAGCACGAAATCTAATTTCAAAAATCAACATTAATTTATAGTAGCGTAGACATCATGGCAAAATATTAGCGTGCAATTAAAGAATAACCATAATAAACAGACTTATCTAGCCTCCGATAGGACCCTGCACCAGCACATTTTCCAATAAAGACGAGCCGTTAAATCACTGCTGCTTTGGCGTTGGCTCATCGTGCGCGACATTGGCTCGAAATTTTACCAACAATGGTTGATTTTTTATAATAATAATAATACTATTTTTAAAGGTGTTTATTTTGCATGCCAAGTCACGTAAACACTCACGGTCAACGCATTAAAGAATGAGCAATTTTAGCGAGGTATTGTATGTTCTGAATGAATGACTAAATAAAAGAATAAATGCATGAATGAATGAATGAATGAATGAATGAATGAATGAATGAATGAATGAATGAATGAATGAATGAATGAATGAATGAATGAATGAATGAATGAATGAATGAATGAATGAATGAGTGAATGAATAAAAAAAATAATAAATTAATAAATATATAAATAAATAAATAAATAAATAAATGAATAAATAAATAAATAAATAAATAAATGAATGAATGAATGAATGAATGAATCAATCAATGAACGAACGAACGAGCAAACGAACGAACGAACAAACGAACGTACGAACGAACGAACGAGCGAACGAATAAATGGATGAATGAATGAATGAATGGAATGAATGAATGAATGAATGAATGAATGAATGAATGAATGAATAAATGAATGAATGAATGAATGAATGAATGAATGAATGAATGAATAGATGGTTGAATGAATGAATGAATGAATGAATGAATGAATGGATGAATGAATGAATGAATGAATGAATGAATGACTGAATGAATGAATTAATTAATTAATTAATTAATTAATTAATTAATGGATGAAAGGATGAATGAATAAATGAATGAATAAAAGAATGAATAAAAGAATGAATACATGAATGAATGAATGAATGAATGGATGAATGAATAAATGAATAAATGAATGAATAAAAGAATAAAAGAATGAATAAATGAATGAATGAATGAATGAATGAATGAATGAATGAATGAATGAATGAATGAATGAATGAATGAATGGGGTTTTGGGTCACCTTTGTGCACATAGAGGCTAAACCGGTCCAGGAAAACCTCCTGAGGATGATGAGGTGAATGAGATGACACTGCCTTCCAGACACGGGATTCAAAATTCGAGCCTGGCGGTCTGAGGCCGAGCATGCTACTTTGCAGTCCCGGATGCTTCCCTCAATACTGAATCTTTATTAGTGAGAGGGAAAGAAATATTTGTTTCTTTGAAACCTGAATGCCAGAGCGAGTGACTAGTACCCAATCTCCGACTTTCCAAGCAGGCAGTTTTAACCATTGTACTCGGGCCACAATATTCCAATAACTATGATGTATAGTTATAATGTTGGTCCGCCTTTTGCGTCGCTGAACGGACATTGTAATAACATCGGTGCATTAATAATTCATTTAAAGGAATCAATGCTGTGCATGGGCCATTGACATACGATTCGATAAGCCAGCAATCACTGAACATTATACCTGTTTTGTTTCATTGATAGACCAACGTCCGCGACGCTGACCCATCATTGAAACAACACAAGCTAATGTTGCGTGTTAGCTCTGAAGCTTCAGGGATTTGGGTGTTCTTGAACAGCCGCGATGGCTCAGTTGGTTCGGTTGTTGGCTAGAAGCTCAGAAGTACTAGGTTCGTATCCCAGCCGAGTCGATTGTTTGGAGGTCAATGAACACAAAAACCTGGTTTAGCCTACAACACTTATTGTCCACCTTATCAACCTTTTAACCGCCAAATTATTCAATCTGAATTTTCACCCACTTGAAGTTGTGTCCCGCTGACGTGATTCACAACTTCAAGTGAGTGAAAATTATTCAGATTTGGCAAAATGGTGGTCAACTGTTTTCAAATATTGCTGATTGATGTCACATTTTATCTTTGTCACATGTTTAAAAGGTGGTACTTAATGTGCTAATAAAAATGAAAAGCCGAATATATGCGACACCGGCAGTTAAAGGATTAACCTTATTATCAGCAATTATTTACTACTGACCTGGAGCACTCACTGAATGGCTGCAGACTTTGCCAATCGTCATGTTATATTCAGAAGAGGTTTCTGCAGATGATAAATCACATGTAACATGTGTAAGTCGGCCTGTTATGATTTATTAAACACACACCTAGCGACCATACAAGTTGCAGAACACACTCGTATGCAAATCTATGAGGCGATAGCTGATCACTTTTCAAATAAGCAGTTACTGCCTTTAGACTTTGCACGAGAGCACACTGGTCTCCCATCAAACACCAGACGTTGACTGAATGTCGGTATAACGTTGGGCCAGCGTCGAAGACGATCTCCCAGTATTATGTCAACATTAAGTGAATGAAGGGTGTCTACCTGGCCATCCATTGTTATCCCTGAGCCGCATGCAGCGTGGCGTCATAACAACATTTGTAAGACTCAGAGACACCTCAGATTTTGCTCCCGGATGATCACAAAATCACGTTTATTATAGGGGCCTAAGTCCCTCTCTTCAAACTCATTCTTTTCTCTCTGTAGCTCGGACTAGAAGCAGTTAGGATTGTTTTATTTAAGGCAGTGGTACACAACAACATTCGCAACATAAGATATCTCACCATTTTATCTGGACATCTGATCTCAACACAATGGTCCGCCTTTTAGGATTCATAAATATGATTGCGATCACAATCACAGAAGCCCTAGTGCTGACACTAACGTGTCTATTAGCAGTCCACGCAGCTTCAGAATTGTGCCCACCTTTTGAAAATGACTCTACTAGGATCATTATACAGGAGATGCTGTTCAGTAGGCAGTTTCCAAGTTGCAGCGATGTGAATTTCGCTCAGAATCGGCCAATGTGTGAGGTATTGGTATTTTCTCTTATGGTGGAAGTTCAAAGAATTTCGCCTTATCACGCGGAGGTCATGGTTATGACTGGACGATGCAAACTTACATATATCAGGGACAGACTCAGGATATTGAAAAACTACTTGACATATCTCAAATCTGATGAGTTCTGCAGTAAAGTTTGTGACGTCATAATTTTTTAACTGGATAATAGTCTAATGTCTAGTAATGTATAATTATGAAAACGTACAACCCTAAAAACCTTAGTTTTAGCCTCTAATGGGCTGAAATGAAAGTGTAAGTCTTTGAGCTTTAAAATTCATATATTATCTTGATTAAAGGTCCTCTTTCTCAAAAGCTTTCTCACCTAAATACATCATTCTAATTACAACTAGCTTACATTACATGTTCATTTTTGTTAATTAAAATACAGATTTTTCCTGTACTCAGATTCACACAAACCACAACTTACATCCGATAATCTAGTTATGTTCAAACATCATATATATTGTGTTTGTTAATATAACTCACAAAGTGCGATTTTTTTAAATATATGGTCCCACTACCCCAAATACCAGTCTCATTTAAACACATGTAAACTGCCTCGATTCCGCAGGCCGATTTCACCATTTTTCACCCTATTAGATATTTAGTGTGACATATCGAGATAAAGCTTTAGATGTTTTTGTTCGAAAACAGGCCTGCTATGGGTATGCTTACCAGACAGATTTTGAACTAAGCCCCCTAGCGTGTAAAAAGGTCACTACTGTTAAAATTGGGCTAGAATCCGTACTCTCTTTCACAGAACAGACACACATCATCTTAACCCACTGTAGCCCCTGCGAGGTTAGCATGAAACAGTTATATCTGATATCCTTGACAAAAAAGATGACGTGTGCCTATTAAATATTCACAAAATTATAACTTCTTTATATTTTATTTTGTTTCAGTAGAGGTTGGAACAGCCGCAATAAAAATATTTTGTGTAATGATTCCATCATTAGTAGACCCCTGCCTGGATTTTGTCTTATTTCTGAACAAAATAGTTTTTGAATTAGGCAAATATATTGAAAACTGTTGCCCTCGGAGCCATTTGAATAATTATTGGTATCATGAAAATCGGCCTGCTTTCCATGAAAGTCGCATTGAATAGAACAGTTAAATAAAGTGGCTATTCCCGCTTCTATTTCGTCTCACAAAGTCGTCATGGTTACCTTGTATTTCGAGAATTGTTGTTTAAATATGCCAAACATATTAGAATGGACTGTTATTAGTAGCATCCATACTTAAATTCACTATTTTTTCTTTTTATTTCAGCCCATATGACAATCAAAAAACCAACCAGGCATTTCATCCATGACTTATATCATCAAAACACGGCCTCTTGCTAGACATAGTTAGCAAATTTATTCACCAATTATATACTTTCTCATCAAAACTATTACACCGCCCCCGCTAGACACTGCATCCCTGCATGTTAAAATTTGCAGACGACTGACGTCATTTTCCCCCCCACTCTAACTTTCGACTGATAGTGGTAAGCTTGTGATTGGCCGGCTGTCCTGCTAAATATTCTGTGAGTGGCTAGCGCAGATGTGTACACATCTCATGGAGGTGGAGGGGTGGGTGAGGCATACACCTGTGATACACCTGTGTCAGAATTTAGAGATGTGTGTGCCGTCTGTGTCTGGTTGGAACAGGCTATATATACACAGTGCTCTGTGTGAGATTGTTACAGCGCTGGTAAAAATATAGATATCAAGCTGCAGATTTGTTATCAAACAGCTAGAATTTGTCAAGAAAAGACCAGAACATGCAAACCCCTTCTGATGGTCTCACCATCCCAAATGCCAGTCCCATTGAAACACGTGTAAACTGCCTCAATTCCGCAGGCCGATCTCACCATTTTTCACCCTAATTGATATTTAGTGTGACATATCATATATATATATATTTATTTTGTTTCAGTAGAGGTTGGAACAGGCGCATTAAAAATATTTTGTGTTATGATTCCATCATTAGTAGACACATCCCTGTATTTCGGCTTATTTAGGGTGGTGAGACCATATAGGCTAATTAGGAAATTAGCTGATTGCTATAATTACGTAATTGACATCATACTTTCCAGGGTATACTAGGCTGGATGTGTCATAACAAACAGCAAATTTATAAAGGCCATAACTCGGCGTGTTTTCAAGCGATAATGCTCAATTTTTAGGTGCAGCTTTGCACATTTTTTTTCATTGAACTCCCTCTTTAAACTTTTTGGAGACATTTCTTCTGATTATTGAGGTCACGCAACCTCATAATATATTTTAGCTATTACATTTCGACTTGACTATACAATTTTATGTCAGGTTTTCATACAGTTACTCCAATTTATTAAAGATATAGTCATTATTGACATCATAAATGCTCCATTTTATAATCACTTAATTTATAATTATTTGTGCTGTTCTTTACATCTTAATCATGTCTCCCCCATACTTGGGAGACACATTGTTTTTGCTTCCACAAGTTAATGTTTTTTGCAATCCGTTTTTTTTTTAAATTCTAAATCCATTCAGCAGATTGTGAAATATAACCATCAATGTCTATCTGCCACCGTTTAAGCCAAAATAGGTCCAAACTGTTGATAGTCAACATAATTGTTTGTCTTTTGGTTTTTTTTTTAATTAAAATGATTAACGCTCATGTACATATAGTGTAGGCTACATAATTGTAATATTGATTTATTCATATATATTATTCCCAGCGACCTGTAATACAAGACCGGGGAGTAATAACCACCTGCTTCTTGACGATACTGGGCAGCTATAACCTACCGAACAGTTTTCACTCCATGGTAGGTTATCCAATACTCTGTGACCTGTGTACAATCTGTGCTATGATATGCTGAAAGACATGGGCACCCATAGGCCTACCCATCACACTATCTGCACTGTTTTTCAGTTGACTCGGTAAAGGCTATGCTTCCGAACGAAGCCATGTATTACAATCAGGTATTGCTTCAATTGGACAATAAAATATGTTTAAACTAAAGGCTATGTTTGTAGCTGCCCTTGAAAACCTGCAAGGGCTACCAACCCCTGCATGCCTCCGTCCCCCCTTCCACGGTACCTGGGTAGGAGGAAGTGAGCGTCCAATAATTCTCCTCTCAATAACTATCCGTTTGTGAAATAGGCATGGCCAATTCTATCCCTGCATAAGACAACGTCATCTCTTCTGTTTCATTCATATTGCAAAATGTCTTCGAGGTAGACAGAGATGTTGTACTTAAAATCAGTATATGGTAAAACTGTTTTGTCTTATCCAGGGCAGCCTTGGCCAAAACTTCAGCCCGCTCATTTCCCTGTATCCCAATATGGCTGGGCGCCCAGGAAGAAACAATGTCCTTATGTAACACACAAGTAATGTCTCATATGTAAAATATTGGAAACAATTGGGTTGTTGAGCTTTTAACTCTTAAGAACCTGCAATGAAAATGGTGCGTCTGTGATGATCATGAATTCCTCTTCACCATTTCTCAGATGTATTTAATTGCAGCTTCAATAGCTAATGGCTCTGCTGTGCAGATTGAAGGTTCATCATTGATACGACAGCTAAATTCATGATCCCCACAGACAACGGACATGCATGTGCTCTTATCTTCCTTATTTTCAACCACTTGAGGTTGTGTATCGCGGTAGTATACACATCTATATGTGTATATAGCTTATATCTCTCAATGGGTAGTACTTCATTTCAAGTGTTGAAAATATATTAAGCCCCATCTAACAAGAGACGTTGAACCAACCACGTTGTATTGTAACAGTTATTTGAAAGCGACTCATCAGAGTGTCACGGATAGTTGATCGCAAATTACAAGGCTTCGTCTCTGCCTTACTATCATCAACCAGGTTATCATTCTTCGCAACCAAAATATCGCCAGAAGGCGTACATACACCCAGCCCTATGAACTGATCAGACATTGACAAAAATGGTCGTTGAATATTTATGACTGGCGGGTTCAAGTCTTTTAGCATGACTGGGTGTAGCCTTGTCAGGTCAAAGCCATCCAATATGATTTCTATATTTTGTCAATTTACAGCCATGTAAAGAATATCTCTAGAAAGCGTGTTCAATATTGAAAACAATGATATAAGTTATATTATATAGCACACAAACTGGCAAAGCTATTTATTTGGAAAGGTAACAGTGATGATTCATTCCAAGAGCCTCCCTTGGACGTCTATTAATTATTCATGGTTATTGGTTGGGAGTGTCATATACAGACGTCATGCGAAGTCACGCTATGTACTATAATAACCCATAACATATACCTTTAATCCACCGGTCCCATGGCGTGACATTGTCAGGTTAAAAACTCCCAATATGGAGCCCTAAATTTCGGTGATACATATATGTCATAAATATCTATAGAAATGAAAATTCAAACTATCATGTCAAATAGCTATAATAACAGCCATTGATGTATCGAAATGGTGTAAAATGACAAGATTAATAGCCATAAAAATGGGAGAATGGGATCTTTGATGATTCGAGATCAATGTGCAAATGGTACTGATCCTGCCAAAAAATATATATTTGAAAATGATATTCATCAAATATTTTTTGGCATAACCCCTGTCATGACACAGACGTGTCATAATAGGAATATGACAACCTGTCATGACACAGAGGTCTTTGATGTATCATCATACAGATACGATGCAGATAATAAAGATACTTAGTTATTCACAATTATAAGCTTATACGCAGCTGATCTGGATTACAAGTTTATCTTTCTGTCATACACATTTTTAATCTGAACCAAAATGATTATTTTAAAACAGATATCTTCGCAATCAGATGAGAGTTCTTTATTATGCGCAATACATCCTGGCTTTTCGTGTCCCAAATGTAAACCTGATGACAGCTGTGCTATGAAGACCTGTTATCCAGCGACACCTGGTGGCAGTCCCAAGTACGGCTGTTTATGTCGTCCCAGTGATTATCAAATCACAGGACGTACATCATCATGGAGCAGCTATCACGCCATGGATGAACCACAAGAAGGATTCACTTATAAAAGAAGCCTGGTCCATTCTGATCCAGCTGCCTGCCATCTGGAGGAGTACAGTAAAAGTGAGTATAGCACCCCACGATGTAAACAGGGACGGTGTCCAATGGGAAAGTGAGTGTACTACAATTATGTAGCTCACGGCGCATACAGGGAAATGTACATAATGTGGAGGTAAAAATGTTGTACATGCAGCCCATGAAAAGTGAGTATAATAGGCTGCCTGCAGCCACGGTACATACAGGGGCATATAAATTATATATTGGGGAAGTGGGCATAGTAGCCCATGAAGCATGTATGAACATGTATTTAATGGGAAAGTGAGTATTGTAGCAAATGAAGCATACAGGGAAATGTATAAAATAGAAAAGTGAAAATAGTAGCCCACACTGCATATTTATATATATATATGGAATGTATATAATGTGAAAGTTAGTATAATACATGGTACATACATGGGCATATAAATTACATAGTGGGAAAGTAGGTATAGTAGCCCATGAAGCATGTATGAACATGTATATAATGGGACAGTGAGTAAGGTAGCAAATGAAGCATGGAGGGAAATGTATATTATGGGAAAGTGAGAATAGTAGCCCACGCTTCATATATTATGGAATGTATATAATAGGAAAGTGAATATTATAGCCCACGATGCATGTACGGGGAATGTAGAACTAATGTGGAAATTGGTACAATAGCCCAAAGTGTATAGAGTAATTTTGATGAAGGAAATGACATATTTGGAAATATAAGCGGCAGCCAAACTCAAAGTTATTTATCTTGTGATTATACTATTTGCGAGGGATCCCGGCTAGCTTAACTCGACTCATTCTTAAAAAAAAGAACGTGTGTTATTATATCTGCCCTACAATAAAGATTTTTTTCTTGTTTAAAAACAATAGCGGAAAACTAAATCTATGTAAACCCTCTTTTCGCAATAATGAAATATATATCACCTTTCGATCATATAAACTGTTGATTCAGACGTGTTTTGGAAAGGTTTTAATCTAGCATAGTGTAAAAAAATAAAATTGCTTTGCATTATAACGTACCATGGCATAATCTACGATATTATTATCAAGTTGTACATCCAATATATCACTTCGTTCTGATTTCAGCTGAAGGCATTACTACCAGTGATAACGATAACACCACAATGAAAGAAGCTACTCCTGAGCCTACACCAACTACCGCTGAAGCTATCAGAACAATGGAGCCAACCACCCATGCACATACGAGCACCGTAGAACTAACTACCCAGCAAGCTACCACCAATATGGAGCTTACTACTCAAGAAGCTACCACCAAAATAGAGCAGAAGCTACCACCAAAATAGAGCCAACTACCAATGAAGCCACCACCAGAATGGAGCCAATTACCCAAGAAGCTACCACCTTAATGGAGCCAACTACCAAAGAAGCTACCACCTTAATGGAGCCAACTACCCAAGAAGCTACCACCTTAATGGAGCCAACTACCCAAGAAGCTACCACCTTAATGGAGCCAACTACCCGAGCAGCTACCACCTTAATGGAGCCTAGTACCCAAGAAGCTACCACCTTAATGGAGCCAACTACCCAAGAAGCTACCACCTTAATGGAGCCAACTACCAAAGAAGCCATCACCAGAATGGAGCCAACTACCAAAGAAGCTACCACTTTAATAGTGCCTACTACCCAAGAAGCTACCACCAAAATAGAGCCAACTACCAAAGAAGCCACCACCAGAATGGAGCCAACTACCCAAGAAGCTACCACCTTAATGGAGCCAACTACCCAAGAAGCTACCACCTTAATGGAGCCAACTACCAAAGAAGCTACCACCTTACTGGAGCCAACTACCCAGAAAGCTACCAGCACAATAGAACCAACCACCCAAGAAGCTACCAGTAATATAACCGACAATATACCCAGATTCACATCAACCATGATGAATGAATTTCGCTGCTTTGATTTTAAAATCTTCAATAGATAGGATAATACGTAATAATGTGTGTGTCATTTCTTAAAAATTGGTTTAGAATTTAATGAAAAATCAGCGAAATTTATTCCACCTGGTTAATGTTAATCCAGGTTGAAATCTATTATTTTTTCGCAAATTGTGTGCATTATGGCAATATATAAACAACATAGTGACATTTTGCTTAAATAGTGTCAATATTCATTCCTTTTTTATTTATTCTTTTAATTATTTACTCAATTGTTTATTAATTGTTTTACAAAATTATTTCTTCTATTTATTCATTCGTTAACGTTTCTTTAAATTTTATTAGTGTATTCTTTCATTCATTCTATGCGACGGTCTATCAATCCAATCATTCATGCTTTCATTTATTTACCCATCTATCAATAATATTTACATTTTTCATTCACACAAATAAATTAAATTAAATTCAAACAATAAATTAAATTACAGCGCCTAACTCTTCGGTGGATCGAGTTCACAGGCGCGACAATCCAAAAATATATTCAAAAAGTGTTTAAATCAAAGCATGTTCGTTAACAGACAGTAAATGAGGGAGGATGGGAATAAAAGTTTTTTTATTAAAAGTCTGAGAGTCGTAGTCGCTGCGGAAAACAAATGTGCATATTTTAAACTGGATGCGAAATTTTGATAGAAACAGTAAAGGTGGAGCAACAAAAGCAATAGGGCCCTAGTGGCTATCATACAGCTCTGCAACGCCAAAAGGTAGTATCTGCTTACCAGTAATGAAGGCAGATACTATCTTTTGGCTTTGCTCGACCACATTTTGAACTTGCCATTATTTTGAATGATCTTTTCCTGGTATGCTATGTAGTGGATAATAAATGGAGGGAGGTGCTAAAAGTCACAAAACTGACTTTTTTGCTCAGAAATCATTGTGCGAATTATTTTGGGAATAATGCATGTGTGTAAATAATAGATATATAGTTCATGTATCCAGATCAGTTTTAATCATAAAACAAAGCATTTGACTTTTCTAGTTAAGTCACAGTTTTACGCATACAAAACAGGAGCTGTTTATATGCGTCTTTAAATAAGTATGTTGTGACGTGAAACACCGTATTTACGTTGGACGGGTGTCGATTACTACATTTGGGTTTTAAGATGCCCTTGGTGCAGCAATGACAAAGGCAAGATCACCGGCTACCATTCTGGAATGTGGCTGCTTGAGCATAATTGCACTTCACAATGTGTGCTGCTCAATCAGTTCACATATGTAGATGGGAGCTCTGAGAGTAATATTGTGTTAATATTTGAGAAAAATATACGCTGTGGTGCTTTTAACCAATGCAACTTCATCAAAACAGGCGATATTCGTTCCTGCCGTGGTGTGCAGGTGATGAGGCATGCAGCATCGTCCTGTATCCGTCCAAGTTGTTGCTGAGGTAGACCAACATAAAGAGCAATACAGTAGTCTAAGCTCGACAGTACACGCACATGAACAAGGAGTAGTGTGGCCGTAATGCTGAGACAACAGCTTATACGGCGGATGTTCTCTAACCAGAAATGGCCAGTTTGGCAGATTCCAAATGAGAAGAATATATGTCCATGGAGCTGGTGCCTATCCTCCGTAGGCCAACTGTTCTGCAACAGCAACTACCAGACAATCACGCAGGCTCCGAGCCAGAGGCGGGCTGGTGAGGTTCCCATGGAGAGATAGTCCTCTTATTATACATATAATACAAAGGAAGTGAATAATAAATTCAAGAGATTTGCAGGAGAGATGATCCCAACATAGCCTACGAGTGTCGAGTTGTTATTTAAAAAAAATCCATCGAAGTCCTACGCTGTAGGTACTTGTTTGCTAACCCTCTGAAATACTTTCGTACAAACCATGGAGGTTTTGTCATTTTTAAATCATCATAAATGTCTTAGTTGGCTTTTTTTTATTCATTTATGGGTCTATGGTTATTATAAATAGTTTTACTATTACAGTGAGGGGATCGGCTTCACTTGTCAGAATCCGACGTTATGCACACATCAACACTGTTGAAGTGGAATTATCAGTGGATTCAGGCTTCACATATACTTTAAGAGATAAAAACAGTTATGATCAGCTTGACAATCAAGTCAAACCTGTATTAAAACCTTCATCTGCTAATAGAGAAAGTCTTGAAGTTTATGGAGAAACTCTTTCAGATTTAGATCTCGGTGATCTCTCTGTACAGTGCCCATTAAAAATAGTGTCTGTAGGAACCTTCAAGCTATATTGGATATTGATTTGTTAGAGGAGTATGACTGTGTGTTCTGGATAGCAAGAAGTATCCTAGAAATCAACCATAAGCAAAGTAAATTGCATGGACGCATTTCAGAGTCTCGTTGTGCAAGGGTTGCTGTTGTTAAAACTGTTCATATAGGACCAGAACAGGCCGTGATTATTCAAAGAACAGTAAAATTGCAAAAATAGTACCCCAGGGTTCTTTCACAGCTAAGGGCTGTAGATGGTATAATCTTTTTCCAGAGCTGTCTAAAATTTAGTACCAATCCCAGTACTTAACAAATCACATTACGACATGGAGAACCTACTGCTCTGTTTCAACCAATTAGAGTAGTGCATTTTTTACTCTCGGTAGATAGCATGTCTACCACAAAAAAGCCAATCTGTACGATCTACCAGGACATTTGGCGTCTATGGTAACCTCTTGTTTTTTTTTATTCATTTATGGGTTTTTATGGTTATTAGAAATAGTTGTACATTATTTTGCCTGGATTTTAAGATGCAAAGTTGTCTTCTATTCAAAGTGTCTTCTATTCAATAAATTGGTCACAGTCTTTGATATGGACTGTTTGAAGATGGTGTTAGAGCTGACCCAGAGAAAATTAAAGCAGTATCAGATTGGCCAACTCCTTCTTCTGTGAAGGAGGTGAGAATTTTTTGGTGATCCACCAACTACTATTGTAGATTCATAAAGTATTTGGCCACTGTGGCAGCTTCGCTACACCATTTGACGAATAAAAACACTGGTTTTAACTGGACAGGAGATTCTCAAAAAGCTTTTGAGATATTAAAATCTAAACTGATAGAGGCTCATATGTTGTCCTACCCCGTAGATAACTCTATATTTGTTCTTGATACCGATGTTCTTGATACCGAGTATTTGGCCACTGTGGCAGCTTCGCTACACCATTTGACGAATAAAAACACTGGTTTTAACTGGACAGGCGATTCTCAAAAAGCTTTTGAGATATTAAAATCTAAACTGATAGAGGCTCATATGTTGTCCTACCCCGTAGATAACTCTATATTTGTTCTTGATACCGATGCCAGTAATGTGGGTGTTGGAGCGGTACTATCCCAAGTTGTAGATGGTGTTGAAAAAATATGCTGGCATATGGTAGTATAAACCTTTCACATTTGCAGAGAAATTACTGCACTCTGATGTGAGAGCTACTCGCAGTGATAATATTCATAGGAAAATGTTCAAGTCATTTTCTCTACGGCAGACATTTTATTGCAAGAACTGATCATGCATCTCTTGTTTCGTAAACAAGTTCTCAAAAACCCAGAAGGCATGTTAGCTCGATGGCTTTCTGTTCTTGGAACATCTGACTTTTAAATTCAGCATCGCCAGGTTTAAAACACAACAATGCTGATGGTTTTTCTAGAAGATACCATAGCTGTGAGTGGGATAGTTATCCCGGGTGTACTGTAAGAAGCTCCGATACTGCATATTAGAGTAGTCCCTCATTGACCAGTCTTGATAATTGAATGAGGTGGCCCAGGGGCATATGCTTTAGCATGGTTAAGTATATTGCTTATTTTTAGTTCCACCTCGGGAGAGTTGTTATGCTCATTATGAAAACGGTCACACAGAGGATGGAGTGTATGACATCATAATACCAGGAACAGCTGATTCTACACCAGTCTACTGCAGAATGACCACATCACGTGGACCCGGGTGGATGGTAAGTACCCAGGGTAGGGGTTGATGAATGAAGTAGGAAAAAGGGGAGTCCGCTTGAAAAATAAATACTGTATCCCCACGCACAAACGTGATTGCACTTATATTTGAAAATTGACTGTTTTAGACATGGCTCCAAAAATATTCTTGTTTGTTTAGAAGTGCACGTAATGATATTCGAATACTACATACATGCAGTTATATTAGAAATTTCACTGTCTGTAAGAATAATAGCGATATGTATTGACTAATAGAAACCATTACTGCTATGCAAAGCCAAAATGCAGTGTCTGCTTCAGATGCTGCCTTTTGGCATTGCACGCCAGATTACTAGTATACATCCATAATAATGAAAAAAATATTGTTTTGACCGTAAACACAAACTACACTGTTACTTTTATTTATTAACGATAGATATTAAGAGAGAATCGCCCCATAACATAGATATACGTAGACAGTCCAAGCCGTCAAAGCGATAGTGTATGGATGTGCTAGCTGAAACGCGTGGACAAATGAGGTGTGATATGACAGTTTAGATAGATACATGTATAGTGTTAACACCCATCGCCGAGAGTCTTTCCCACAAGTTAACTTCAAATTGTTAGTCAGCTTTACTATGTTTAGCTTAGTTTACGTTTGATTGAAATAAGTCAACTTATTTCAATTTTAGCGAATTTGAAGAAATTTAAAATTTATTTTTATGTATCCCCGCGTACTACCGTGCATGCACTTATTTTCAAAAACTAAGTGCATCTTCGAACATAAGTGCATGCACGGTAGTACGCGGGGATACAGTAAGTATTTGTCAAATCAATAATTTATTATTATTTGTTAATCAATATATGTAATTGGCACTCTGTGTCTGGGAAGGTAGTGCCTTGTGCATTTAGAAAGCTTTTGACAAAGAACCAAACAAACCAAGCTGGCGGTAAAAATTATAAAACTTCTACTACAAACTCCGAATACAGCACGATGCCATAAAAAAATCATGCAACATGTCATTAACAACAGTGACTGCATCATAAAAACATTATAAGTAATATAAATGACAGCAATTATAATTAGCGCGACATAACACAATGCTATATTATTATGATGGTATGAGATACAAATGATAATGTCTCAGCATAATGATAAAATGTCACGAAAAAGGGTGTGGAGGGCGGGTTTTCTGAGAAAAATGGAAAGAATGGTAGATTGAAACCTTAAATCGGAATAGGCAAAAACAGTCACGTGCAGAGACGCACAAAGCTGATAGGCCCGCCAGAACGCAACATGTGATGGGATGTACAGCTCCGAGTGGCTCACGTGTGTACGAGCCAAACGAGCCACACTTTAAATCCCAGCACTGTACGGCTCTCTCCCAAAAAACGTTAAGTGAGACCTATCTAATCTTAATATGTGAAGGATTGTTTACTACATTTTAGGTCATTTCTGTCAAAAATTAAAAAAAAACAGTTCTGCAGCTTTAGCTATTGATATCCCTTTTGTTGTTCAGGTTATTCAGAGACGTTTTGACGGCAGTGTCTCATTCAACAGGAACTTTGCAGATTATGCAGCTGGTTTTGGTAATATTAGTGGCGAGTATTGGCTTGGTGAGTCAATCACGATGTAAAATAATTATTTGTTAATTTTTATACATTTTAATAATTTAATTGATGCAATGTGGATGTAATCCGCTCCCCCTGTTTAGTGAGTGTAGACCTATGTCTGCCTGCCTTCCAGCCTGCCTGCCTGCCTGCCTGCCTGTCTGTCTGTCTGTCTGTCTGTCTGTCTGTCTGTCTGTCTGTCTGTCTGTCTGTCTGTCTGTCTGTCTGTCTGTCTGTCTGTCTCTGTCTGTCTGTCTGTCTGTCTGTCTGTCTGTCTGTCTGTCTGTCTGTCTGTCTGTCTGTCTGTCTGTCTGCCTGTAATACCACTGAAACATAATATATATACATACTAATAAAAGTCGGACATGGTGGTTCGTCGACAGCCAACAAAGTATAGCATCAGAACCATCCATATTATCGAGTGTTGGAGACTTAGTGATGTAATAAGAATAAAAATTACGGATAATAATTATGCGTGCAATTCACGCAGGACATGGCACTCACACAATAGCAATAAAGTTTGTTTCATTAACTAGTGATTTATTATCTATATGGCCCTCGCACAAAAACATTACAGCTTATTTTAATTCACTATATTGTTTAGTTCATACCATTTCCATAAAATAGATATATGTAGATATAGTACCAGGTTATGACATTTGCTTCTCTCTTTTTTCAGGCAATGAATTTCTCCATTTATACAGTTCAAGTCCAAATACCAATAGTGTGAATCTTTCGCTAGAAATGACCGATTGGGACGACATACAAATATATTGGGATTATGAAGACTTTACCATCGCGCCTGCTAGTGACAGCTACAGAAACGAATACGAGCGGAGTATACCTTGGAACAGTATGATTAACTACTATCATTTAAATTTCCAGTAGCCTACATTGAAGCTGTGTCGCGCTACTGTGATGCATAACTTCAAGTGACTGAAATTTGTGTGATTTAACAAATTGTGAAATTTGATATCATATAGGAGAAACATATATTTTTTCAAAATAATCATGATTGCATTATTTGTCGGTTATTACCACCTTGTCATAAATTTGTATTGAAATTGTGTTGTGCTCGTATTATATACCATGTTTAGTTAAATAAATTGCTATTACTACTGTTCCATTAATACTTTTGATCTGAAGGACCAAGGTTTTTGTAAATTAAGTCATTCCTCAGAGATGCAAAATAATACTTTGATGCATCGCGAGAGTTTAAAGGTTTTATTACAACTCCGTAATGAATCTTACAACTTTGTCATATTTCAGGTGAAATTATTGTCACCCACCGCCAACTTCCATCAGTAAAACTTTCTGTTATTTCAATATTTTGTCTTACAATATTTTTGTTTATCGCCACCATAGATTGGTGTTCGCTCGATAATAAATGGTCCGGGTTGTAAATGCTACTTAATCTTTGTTTTTCTCGGCCCGAATTCAGTCTCAGTCAAAGCTATATCAAAGGCGATAACAAATACAGACCACCATTTCGAATTACGGTCAAATTTGTGTGGCAAAATGGCAAGTTCACTGTCGTCATTGCAGTCAAATGAGCATTTTAAATATATCGTTATGACCATTTTGAGAGAGAATTTATATTGAAAAACTGTCACCTATGTTTTCCACACATGTGCAAAGTGAACATTATAAACATGGCGAATAACTTCATTATCATTTGGTGACGATAACATCAAATCACATATTATTGCTATGTGGAAAAAAAATGTAGTGTTCTACATTGCAATATGCGATTGATCCGTTAGTTATATAGAAGCTTGAGGGTTTATTGTTTGTTGATAAAGCATTCCGCTATTTCTGGCCATACACTGTCTTCGTGCTGCAGTAGCTGTTTTATTTCATGCGTATATTAGCTGGTAAGTCAATAAGCATAATTAAACATGTTAACTAATGAAAGCACAATACAATTTAAAAAAAAATATTATGACAAGGCGATATTAACCGACAAATAATGCAATAGTGATTTTTTTAAAATTATTTGTTATTTAAAAAAATTATCTGCATTAGTTATATAGAAGTTTAAAGGTTAAACTGTGTTGATAAGGCGTCCTGCTACTTCTGGTCATACACTGTCTGCGTGCTGCAGTAACTTTTTTATTGCAATGTTTAATTATCTGGTATCGTCAATAAGCATAATTAAACATGTTAGATAATACAAGCACAACACAATTTCAATACAAATTTATGACAAGTAATACAATAGTGATTATTTTAAAAATTATATGTTATTTTAAGAAGCTGACTGCGTTAGGTGTATAGCAGATTATTTCTTGATAAAGCATCTCGCTACAGCAAATATTGTTCATGCAGAGCTGAGGTAATGATGTACCGTCATCGCAGACGGTTGGCCAACAATAAACTAGCGTTGGTTCAACCGCCGCCCGTGATAATAAAGACTATCTTAAATATTAATTACAGACGTGGGAAAGTCGTAATTATACAACTCAAAACTTTGCATTCAAGTGTCTATATAAATTTTACAATTCACTAACTTTTATGTAATTATTATTACATGTTAAGTTTTAATACAAATAATACAACTAGAATTTGTTTATATCGAGACGCAGAGGGTTAATGATCCGGTAAGTCTGTGCTCGCACCTGTCGCGACCCGTCGGCAGTGAGTGGACACGTTTCAACACCTAACTCTAGTACAAGCGCTTAAGCAATGCAATAAGTAGACAATGGTAGGGGTGTTAGTTTCTTATCAGAGCGCTTCTTTGAACTTGCATTCCCATTTACTGTTCATGATTAGCTCCATAACCTGGATAGTGGAGCAGATAACCAAACCAATTGTGCATTTGGTGATAAAAGCACCAAACTTGGTACAGGTCAACTACATATAATAGTAAATAAAAGCAGTATTTGTATAAACAGAATCGGTAACAGTCCATGAATTATACCCTTTTTTTCAAAATTCCTTAATTATCAGTTACACATGCTAAAATGTATTAAATACATTCACCAAATGCAAATTAGGTGTTCGCTCCACTTCTAGCTTAGCTGGCATATAAGCTCATTTACCTACAAAGAGCAGCTTTTGATACCTACAGGTTGATATGACATCTGAACGAGTATTGCAATAATTGGGTATGTATATGGTTATGCATACGCCAACTTTGGTATCACCTACATGCCATGATGTTTATATTAAAAGTAGAATACACTTACATTAAACTCATATTGGACAGCATATAATTGGTATGAGGACAAAGAATAACAACTTCTAAAATGTTAGTATATCAAGTATTTTTAGAAACATATAGGCCTAAATAAGTTATCAACACCACCATCCCACACACTCCATGGACATTCCATGTTGTATTTTAAATAACAGCAAAGTAGTATAAAATATTTAACTACACTCATATCATCATGACTGTATGAGACAAATTTGTACCAGAGTATCTATTTGTTAACATTTGTGTCCCCGAAATGATTATATTATCATATCATATCCATGCGTTATTTCTCTGAAATGTAAGTATACCAAGCATGTTTAAAAGCATGTTTTGCATTTTCATAAATATAATATTTATCTGCACCACCACCATTCTTTGAAACTACCACACATATTTAATGGACAGAAAATGTTGTCTATTAAATAACAACTAAGTAAAGAAAATATATGTTTCAAATATGCCTAGATTTTAAAAAAATGTTAGCTGGTAGATTGTAAATGCAGTCTCTTGAACATTACCCCCCACAAAAACAGAGACCTTCTGGTAGGTTTGTCCAGTTTGGTTCATATAAGCCGGCTTCAGACTTGAGCCACCCCCATGTTTCGGGTGGAGGGATTGATGGAGATGCAAAATGAGTCTGCCCCTAAATATGCCCACCTTGATACGCAGCACGTTTTATATGCTGCTCAAGAGCAGCGTGACTGTGTGGAATTGCATCAGGTGTTCTCCTTTTATGGGACATCTTGGCCCGTGCCTCATTCACATCAGTAATTGTACTAGTCATAAAGGAGGATAACAAACCGCTCTGGTGTACTGAAACACTCATCTGATACCATCACAAGAGACGATGATAAGCTGAGAAAGGCACCAGTCAGCTCTGGCAGTCCACACTGACCAAGATGATTTATTGCCATGCCCCACAAAAGCTGATGTTAAAGCGTGAAATACTGAGAGTGCAAGTGAGTTGTCCCTGTGAGTTTGAGAAGCTGTGTGCAGATAGGTAACGAGAGGTATTGCCCGATCTAAAGGCGACCCAGATCTCGGAATTGATCGGTACAAGTTGCAAAGCCTTAAAGGCCAGCACCATGACATCAGTGTCCACCGTACGTATCAGTACCTTAGCGAGGCTATTTTCTAATGCATGTTTTGCTTGCATGGAGAAGCAGATGAGTGTCTGCTTCTTCATGACTCGTCTGCTTCTTCATGTATTGCTTCTCCATGTATGCATGGTTCTAGAGAGGTGACATCAATTCTGGTTGAAGTGCACAAGACATTTTGACCAAATGTAGCTGAAACATCCTTATCCTTATTTTCGTCAAACTTTAGAAAGTTTTGCCAGTTGCCTGGTAAAGCAGGAGAACCTACGACACGTCTGTGAATGCCTTTGCCACGTTTTGTTCTGGCAGAACCCTTCAGACTGTCAGATATGTACCTATCCCACGCAAGATCAAGGCGTGACACATTTCGAAGTTGTATTTCATGATAGGGGATAAATACTTGCTGAGCAAATTTATCAAACGTTTTCGTCATTCCTGGCTTCAACATTTGAACAACAACAGCTCCATCCATTAACATGCATGTGGCATCGGGTGCGTGTGGAATTTCTTCAGATGATTTTTTCCAAGACTGTCATCAAATCACTTTTAGTATCTTGGTGAAGTGACCCCCTTGTGACAAGGCTGGCGGCCATTTCTGATTTTATTGGCAAAACAATTCATCCAGTTTTCTATCCCGTGTCTGTCAGGCTATATACATACGCGAAAAGAGCTCTAAATTCCCTTTCAAATAAGCAGTCTGATGCTTGTTTTTAAATTCAGCAGTGGATTTTTTGCCAAATAAAGTAACTTTGTCTCTAGATAATACCTCATCAAGCGGTTTGGTCCCCAGGATGAGACGTTCCTTCTTGAATTTAATAAACTGTTTGTGGCCAATTATTTTAGCATTCTGTACAGTTTGTACAGATGATGCACTGGCCATCTCTTTGGTGTCCAGGGCTATCAAATAAAAAACTTTCCTCTAAACATGCATCCCCAAGTTCCTCAGTGGTTGCTATAAGAGACTGCACATCCTTACCAAACGCATGCTGTACATTAGGTGTGCATTTTTCTGTGGAAATCTGGATTCAAATTCGATGATTAATCTAGCAACCTCAGGACCTGCGATCATCCACCGATGGAGGGCACTTGGGTTCTCTGTGATACCTACAACTCCACCGTCACCCTTGATTAACGCATTACTCTGTTTATGCGCATGATCTATCGCAATACATGAATAAACATGATTTGTCTTCTGCACTGTAAACATCCCTTTAGCAAAAGCAATTGACACATCAGAATGTTTATTTGTCAGATTCAACATATCACTCAAGTGTACAGGAATCCATCGGGTATGATTGGTATGATCCAGTGTAAAGAACCATGGAGAGATCTCTGTCACAGCGTCAATGTACATATTGAAATTAGCTTCCCTTTGAGAGCGTACAAAGACAAGCATACACAACTCAAGCACCAATACAGTTGCCAAGTACTTAAACTGTGGACAAGAGCTAGTTTTATGCTCACACCATAGTTCAAAGATCATAGTAGTCTCTGTTGTTTCTTGGAGCATTTCACAGTAGTATTCATGTCATAGGCTTTGTGATTCAACATATTTAGAGCGGCAGCTGTGATCTGATTTACTCTTCTAGTTTTGCAAATATGAGCATCCCATAAAAAAGAGTCAGCGTTCCCACTGCTGACAATTTCAGCTTGAGTTAAGTCATGTGTCCATCCACTACCTTAAGTTTTCTAAAACAGCTGTTCAGAAAGCTAGCCAAGCAGAAAAGGATCGTTTTATATTTGAGCAGTGGAGTTTAATTTACATTGCTCCATTAGTGGCATTTGAGTATAAAAATGGAAACAAACAGATACAGGGGTTTGTGATATTGAGGGTTGTTGTATGTTATAAGAGTTTGTGAGGACGTTTTTTTTTGGTTATAATGACATGATGTAGAATTTTCATATGACATTGATTGCCAAGTATTGCTTTTATCCGTATCCGGTAGTAGACATTTATCAATTGTATCGTGATCATTTTAGATTTGCCTTCTAGATAATCTTGAAACGTAAAATTACCATTTCCACTCAAACCAGCGTATTAAACCACCAATGAAATGGGTAGGTAAGAATACTGTAACCCTATGCCATTACATTGCAAGACCTATTTCAACAGTTAAAATTCACGATTGTCTATTGTGAAAATTACCCAGGCAGTTGACCTTAGGCGTGACCTTGACATTGAAACAGAACAATAACAATTTCAATAAATTAAATGTATTCAAAAATTAGGTATTGCATTAGAATCAATGATTACTATTACATAACATGGTGGTTATATTGCCAGCCATCTTGTTTCTGACGTCTAGATGACATTCTAACGCAAAATTACCATGATGGAGCATTTCAATAAAAATATAAGTGTACTCAATTTAGTTCAAATTTAGATTTTGCATTATTTTTAAGCTTACTATTTCATAACATGGAAATTAATTGTAAGCTTTGGTGAACGCAGATCATTTTCGTGATGATTATTAGCAACCATTTTGACTTCGACCTATTAATGACTTCGACCTCTTCATTATTTGTAGAATATATATGCATAGCTGATTTGATATCAAACAGCAGGACGCCACGTGGTATTCATGCCTGATCACTAATGCGGTCGAACCGCCATTACGGTAAAAAAAATTCTTGCCCGTACTTGACCACTTTGGCGGGAGTCTATTGTACATCAAGGATTGTTTTTCTATCAGGTGTCAGTTGTATTGACATTTAGGGCCTAGTGAGAAAATTACCCTCTTCACATTTCACTTTGAGAGACATAATAAGTTCCTGTAATAATAAGAAAAGGCTGATGCAGATAAAGCCTATACTCTAGCTCTATGTGTGATCAGTTAGTGACACAATCACAATGGTTTAGTAGAAGGCAGCGGTTCTGAGCCCCCATGACCACGTGTTATTGTTTTCAATGGCCACATGTAATTGGCATCCTTTTGACCCGGGCTAACTAGAAGTGAACTAGAAGAGTAACTGGATTAAAAGAAATCATGATGTGCATGACTCTCAATAAGAGGCCAGCTATTTTAATGGCCAGCCTCATATGAGGGGTCTAGTATCCAGCCATTAGTGTGACTAGGAAGATGGTGGAAAGCCAGTACATTTAATGAAAAGTTTAAGTGTTGTTCCAATTAGGATAACTTCAGTTTAAGGCCTAGCCATAAGGGCAGTAGTTCTTCTGGAATTATTAAAAGTTGCATGTGCCACATCAACTTGCCGTTGCAATCTAAATGTGAATATGTCGGTAGTGTTGACCATCAGCATGTTAGCCGAGCTATAAACTTGATGGCAGCAGACATGATTATTATAAATCTCATATAATGATATTGCTAACAGCAGACATGCATAATACAACTATGACATTAAAAAAGTGTGAGTAATGTTCTAGTTACAGGTCAATGCAGCCAAATTAGAACAACAAATAAAAAAATGTAAAAATATAATATAGACTAATATAATTACAGCCATTGTAACTACTGGTGTAATTCATCCATAAATATAATGGGTTTGTATTATTCATGACTGAGTTGACACCTGAGTTGACACCATAAGATTTGTGTTATCATGTGGAGATGTCTTTATGATTTATTTATACATCTTTACTTCAGATACTTTCCGAAGTTTTTCGCCTTCAGATTATTTCAGAAAATTGCATGGTTCCCTCATCATATTTTGATAATTCCGTCAAAAACCTAGTAACAGAATTGTAGGCATACATAGGCCGATTTCAAGCGTTCAATAACAATATCACCAAGTCAATTCACCTATTCACTCATTACCTGGCAATCAGCTAAGCATCCAGAGGAAATTATATGGTAACATATGCATGCATTTGTGTTTTTGTTATAGATCCTGGTATTTCATATGGGGAAGAGTTCCTTGCTAACGACAGTGTCTGCGGTCCGACACACTTCTGTGGCGGTGGTGGGTGGTGGATGCGGGAATATTGTACCCCAAATGCCTGCTTGAATGGTCATTACTACCACTACCACGAGGACTACGCAAACGCCTATTACGATGGAAGTGTCGCACACGGGATATATCATATCACTAGTGATCATTGGGTTGATTACTCGCTGAAAAAGACAACTATGATGATCCGTGATGACATCCCATAATATTTAATAGGGACGTCTGGGGGGTGGGGGGCGGGGGTAGGCGGGGCTTGGGGACACTACACAAATCTAAACCACGATATACCATCCCATAATATTGAATAGGGATTCCTGGGGGGTGGACACTACTCAAACCTGTAGCACGTGATACCATCCCATAATAATGAATATGGATGCCTGGAGAGTGGGGGGCTGGACACTACACAAACATACACCGCGTCATACCTTCAATGGGGAAGAGAAGCCTGGGAAGGCTAGCCGGACCCACAAACCATTTTTAATAAATAGGGCCTACCAGGTTATAGCTCCAGAATAATTTAACAGAACCACACTGCAGCCATGGACCCAGCATGCACCTGACCATATTCTCTACACACCCACAAATTCCTAGAATAAACCCTGAGCCAACAAAAATATTTAACCATTGTTGGTTTACTATCGGACCCATCGTCCACGACGCTGTTCGAACAGTAGACATAAAACCCCACGCTCCTGAAGAAGGAGGGCAAACATTTCAGCTTCAAAATTCTAGGGTAACCTAATACACCTAAACATAATTGCGTGAATCATTCTCATAAAAGACTGTCAAAGAACCTTGATAGATGATGTTTCTTTTTGATCACGAATTGTTCAAGGACCATCATACATGTGAATCCACTGGCCTTTGTGTTTTTGTGGAAGTTGCCAAATATATGGATAGGGCCTACCATTCCAATACTATTTTTAGGCCTATCTGTAATTGACCTCCATGATACCAATTATTAACAACTCCAACGTTATTTGAGGTGGTTGTCTATGATGACAGGTTTTAAACATTACAATCATCTTAATTGATGTTTGAATATCGCCGAGACATTGGGGGCACGACCTATCTTTGAAGTAATCAACATTTTATCTGTCTGTGGCTGGGACTTCGATATCGGATTTTTAAATTTAATAAACAAGAAATATATTTTTCTACTATAGCCTACTTCATCGTCCACGACACTTTTCAAACAGTAATCCGAACGAATAGAACGAAATGAAATGAATGGGGTGTTAGGCCACCTTTGTGCACATATAGACTAAACTGGGCCAGGAGAACCTCTTGAGGATGGTGAAATGATGAGATGGCACTGCCCTCCAGACACAGAATTCGAAAATTGCTCCCTGGCGGTCTGTGGTCGAGCACGCTACCTTTCGGTCACAGAGGATCCCCAAAACCTAGTCCAGGGCTCGTCAAATGTCAGGCCTGTGCTTAATCACGAAGCAGTCAGGCAGTGCTGTTTTGAATGTTGGCTTATTGTCTAAGACGGTGGGCCAACATTGAAACAACATTGGTTCAATTATTCTGGATTGAGAGCCCGGGACTACCTTGTTTGCTGGGGAGGGGTGGAGGGGTGTTACCAATTCAATTACAGACAGATCCATGTGGGTGCCAGTTATAGTTTCACCTATATACGTTGGCGGATCCCGAGGGGGTTCAAAGTCCAAACTAAATTGCCTCAACTTCGATCAAAATGGTCAAAATGGCGGTATTTGCATACAAAATTTAGAGTATTTTTTTAAATTAGATCCACTTTTCTACAAGTCTGGGTGCGCCCCTGAATATATACCCCCTATCCATCAGCATGACATTGTTACCAATACACGTGACCGTGATCTACAGTCCTGCATTTAAGTGGGGACATAGTGTGTGGTTTACCCACCTTACATTTATCTTAGGACGTCATAACATAGATCTATCATGTTTTAAAAGAATAAACACGTGTCTGTAATGCCCTTTTATCTTCGTGTTCCATAAACTATTTGACGCAATTGATTGTGTGAGCCCACACTTCAGGGAGCAATCACCAAGTCCAGTATTCTAAAGTGAATAATACACTGGACAACAATACCAACAGGTTGTCGACCAGCATATTATTATCATATATTATCATGTATATATATATATATATATATATATATATATATATATATATATATATATATATATATATATATAAATATTTCCATGGTACCCCCTCTTTTGCCAAGAAAACTAATTATGAGCTCGACCAGATTCTATTTTAAGCCTTTTTTGGAAATAATCCATCAAGATCCACTGAAAATATTAACGAGCGCATTCAGGACATAATACAGGACAAAACGAATTTCTGACGGGCGTAACAAACGTCACCAAACGTGAAGCGTGTAAATATTTGCCAGATAACAACAGAAGATAAAACGACAATGACAAACACAGACAGATGCTGTTTGTCTTTTGTCCATCGGGCTTTTACGGACAAGTGTCACTGCAGTATTTCCTCAAGAAAGATAGACAAACCAGTAAAAATGTTATTATATAATTTATTCACCAAACATTCCGTACGACAGGAAGGGTAATACAACATTGTTGTGTAACAATGTAAGACGAGTGCATAAGAGCGTTAATCAGATAGATACATGTATCTAGGTGCCACAACAATCACATTCTGCGGTGCATATTACTAAGCATCCTGACTTGACTTATTTCCCTCATTCGCATTAGAAAAGTTAGGATCAATCCTAGCTTTTTGTCTAATGGTAAAGAGAGAATGTTGGGAGAGGGTCGGAGATAAATAAACCCTTACTTTTCTGATGGGAATTGAAAAGTTAGGATCAATCCTAGCTTCTTGTCTAATGGTAAAGAGAGAATGTTGGGAGAGGGTCGGAGATAAAATAAACCCTTACTTTTCTGATGGGAATTGAAAAGTTAGGATCAATCCTAGCTTCTTGTCTAATGGTAAAGAGAGAATGTTGGGAGAGGGTCGGAGATAAAATAAACCCTTACTTTTCTGATGGGAATTGGAGAAAGTTAGGATCAATCCTAGCTTCTTGTCTAATGGTAAAGAGAGAATGTTGGGAGAGGGTCGGAGATAAAATAAACCCTTACTTTTCTGATGGGAATTGGAGAAAGTTATGAGATCACCTAACTTTTTGTAATGGAAATAAGCGAAAGTTGAGATAGAATCAAAGTTAGGATTCTTTGTGATATGCACCCCTGATTAGTACAAAGTTAGGATGTGAATAACATTAATTAGGATCAGTCCTAAGGTTTGTATTGGAAAGGAGAGAAAGTTAAGATAATATCCCAATTAGGTTTAATAATTTTTTTGAGTCACAAACGTCTGAGGAGTGTCAATACGAGCCTTTCTCATAGATTAGCTGTAGCTACAAGTGCAGTCCATACCAATAATTTGTGACCCGCCACGCGAGAAGGTACCTCCCCGCGGCTTTATTCAGATTATTTATGACGTCATTTGAAATTTAATTTTAATGATTACATAACTAAATTTGAAATAATAAAAATCTCATAAAACAAAAAGTAATACAGATTTTTTTTAAATTCTTTTAGTTAATGAGACAGGAACAGCATGGCTATCGAATCAACTGAAAAAAAATCAATTTTGAAAATTTTGAGCTTATGGCCCTTTTCGCGTGGCGGATCACATTTGGTCTCACAACACAAACTCACAGACACATCCTATGAACTTGTTTTTCTAGACTATTTACAGTTGCCTCTGAATGCATGACACCTTTCTCGTTGTTTTTTGCGTTTCAAAAATCCCCTGAGCCATGGAACTTAACACATTTTAGACTTTATATTATATGGTTTAGTTTATTATTTTGAAACACAAAAGTCTCTCTGGGTTGTTTCAATTATCTTTTTAAATTAGCTGTTACTTGTGTATTTAATACCATGAACATGTTACATTTTCCTATGTCTTTATTAGGTTAAAACACAAAAGTACCATTTTGAAATTGTGTTTGTTTTTAATCTACGTCTTTTTTTGTGGACGTCCTGTGTTTGCTGAGTAGAAATATATCCCGTGTTTATTTTAATAATAACATTGCAGTTATAATATTATGTAACATGATTTTCATTTAGTTTAATACATTTAATGTGTGTTGGGTTAAATTGCATCTTTGAAAGAGAATTTTAATGTAATGGGATTATGCATATTTGTTCATTAACAAAAGCTTTCTGAACACATTATGTGAGCATTGTTAAACATTGATATATTTATCGTAGTTGTATTTAACCGTGTGTTATCCGTAAATATTACTGTTTGGAAGTTTGGTGAAGTACGAATCATATAGAACGATTTTTATATTACAGAAATGCATTATTAAACTTTAACGTATTTTCCCTTTAAGGCACAAAGCTCTCTTTTATAATATTGTATATTAAGTATATATTTCAACCATGCAAATATCAAGTAATTACATGTATGTTTTCAAATTGGCGGTTATATTTAATACAAATTTCACAATAAATGGTGATTTCGATTCGTACCCCAACACACACACATACAGCATCGACCACATGTTGTGGCAGTGGCAACACTTGGCGGAGGGCAGACGTGGAAACCAGCTATGTTCACAACTTAAATTGTGTGAAAATATTTGCATAGATCTGTTAAATTTGAGACCAAACATTTAAAAATCTTGTTGTTTAAAGCTCATATAACAGTGCTTTAATAGACAAGGATTAAAAGGTAATATATCTCTTAAAGGGTCACCTTGTCTTTCCTATATACTTTTAATTCTCCATATTTGGTCATTTCAAGCTTGCATTCTCATTGTATTTTACTTTTAATGTCATATTTACCTTAATCACATGAATTTTCAGCCATTTGTCATAGTAGTAATGTAGGCTTATACTGTCTTACATGTCAAGGGCAGAAAGTGCATTTTGAATTTCTGTATATAATATGTGCGATGCTGATATTTGTTTATTGCGGTAAACATGGTAAAAGGTGATTAACCCTTTAAGCATGATAAGCGATCACTTATAGAATTTAAATTCTCACCCACCTGAAGTTGTCTCGCTACCGTGACCCACAACTTCACGTGGGTGAAAATGACGCATATAAGCTTATTGTGACACCAAACATTTGCAAATATTTGTGTTTAAACACGCTTTTGGGTTTTTGATAAAACGGATTAAAAATGACTTCAGTCATGACTAGCCCTTTAAGGATTCAATGTTTATAACTATTTTTTTTTATAACCCATTAACTCCTAATTTGCTCCTAATTCGATCATTTATTTGGTCATTTGAAGATTGCAAATGTTGTAATTGTATTTCTCTTTGAATGTGATGTGTGGCCTAATTGCGTGTATTTGTATCCCTTTACTACCAAGTAATCTTATTTAAATGTTCACCCACTTGAAGGTTTTTCTCGCCTCAAGTGGTGGCCATTCACTTCCATTTTTTAATTTTTTTTGAAACACACCTGTTATTCACAAATAACAGTGACTTGATCTGCTACATGAAGGATTAAAAACGGTTGTAGGCTCGCATAAAGGGTTGACAATAAAATCGCAGTGTATGCCCTACATACCGCGGTACATAAGCGGCTGGCTGAAGCTGTAGACTTAATTATTAGGCGGTTACTGCCGTTTCCTTTTGCAAGTCTGCACACTGCCTTGAAAAGTCAATAGGCAGTTCTTCTGTACATTATAAATAATCAAATACTGCCTTTGCAGAGCAGCATGCCTGGTAATGTTTGTATAATCATATTGCTATAAAAATGGTACAAAACGTAAATTAGAAACTGTTTTAATGTTTACATAGAAACATCAACCCTTCAAGTTCAAGCCCCAACTTTTTTAAAATTGTATGATTTTTTTGGTTTTTGTTTTCATGTTTCCAATTGTTTCAAAAAAAATTTAAAAAAAGAATAGTAGGGTGGGTGGGTGGGGTCTGACCAATCTGAGTTTTTCTCGGATTTTTTTTTTTAACTTGACAAAACCCCTAAGTTGTGTCTCGCTTTCGCGACACACAACTTCGAGCGTAAAATATTTAGATTTGACAAAATGGAGGTCAAAGATTTTAGAAATCTTGTTGATTGATGTCACACTTTATTTTTATGTTGCAAAGGTGGTATTAAATTTGCTGATGCAAAATAAATACACGAATATAATTATGACCTGTGGGCAAACGTATTATTTTTATTATAATGTCTGGCAAATTATTCCACATAATTATTAGAACCATTATACATGCTATTGTAATCATGAATCTAAAATCTGGTAATATGAATATAGTCATGTTATTGAGCAGGTGCAGTTAGAATATTGTAAGAGATGTTTTGGTGTGAGGAGGCAGCACAATCTGGGTGAGATCTTGCTGTCCATTATATGACTAAATGTGTTAAGTGCTGGTTAAAACTTATACAACTGCCTGTGATTCGTTACCCGCACGTATGATAAAATATGCTGAGGTCATATGATGACCACAAAAAAAACACATAAATCTGTAGGTCTTAATCTAGTTCTACGGGCTGAAATATTTAATGATGGATTAACAGATCCCCTTCACAATTTGACTGAAATCATGCTAGAGATTTATATAAAGTTGGAGCGGTACAATGTTCTCCTCGTTGAATCATTGTCAGATATCACGCTGGTTTATGAATGGTAAATTTTAGCTTGATTTCACATTGTCTCATCGGCTGTGTTTTTGTGTATTCTCTCTCCAATATGTATTAGCACAGTATGCTCAGGTACTGTACACGTTATGTTTTTGACAATAAAAAATAGTTGTCTGCATAATATTGTTTTTGGTATATGGGCTAGTCTTAAAAGGTGCGTCGAAAATGGGGTATGTAGTGTACCACGGGGACAAGGCCAATCACGCACGCAGAAATGACTTAGAAAGAGTTGTTTTACTGTTTTTGTTATTTTCATGTAAAAACTGGCGGATCTGTAAACACATACATCACTTTTTATTTTGTGAATTAAATGAAATATATTGTTAACAATGCTGAACTGTGATGCAATAAATAACTTATTGATAACTAATATCACGTATTGGGAAATTAGCACAGGTGTGAGGCAAGCTGGACAATCACATGAACTAGCCAGAACAAGGTACAAAACTGCAACATCGTACCAGGTCTACACTCAGGGCACTACCTGAGACAAACAAGGCCCAACTAACTTACTAAGTCAACCCGGCCAGGAAGTTAAATTCCCAAAAAATAAGGCAATTCGCAATTACCATAGTAATAATTAATACTATTTAAGGTTTAAGAGTAAATATATAATCTTATTCTCAGTATAGTATTTTCCTTAAATAATAATAATAATGACATGGCAATCACTCTGCATTCTGATTGGCTAGAAATTGTTTATCTGTCATGGCAACATAACATTTTATACAAAATTCAAAAATAAAAATAAATACTAAATTAATTATTTCTACCACAAAGAGTACATTCAAGTAGTCGTAATCATACTTTTAATAGCAAAAATATGCTCAGTTATACTCAGCCAAATAACCTGGAGATGTTGAAAGATCGGGACCCAAATTTGCACTGCAATGGCTTCTAGAGTCTTGTGACTAGCACCTTGCAGGAAATGTCAAAAATTCTAGGACTTACCAAAAAGCCGACCGCTCTCCGTAACACTCCCTCCACATTGAATATCCTATATTCAATAACATAGTTGTGGATAAATAATGTCAATAATATGAAAAACATTTTATTTCGAAGCTTCCAGGTGAACTAATTTGGATACTGGTCTAACTATGTCCTTGAATATAATATTCACTTTGCAAGACCTAACCAAATATTTGCTACAAAAATTGATTTCCTTGTTTAAGGCTAATGACCACGTTCTACCGGGCAAACTGAACCAAAAGTAAATCACCACCTTGAAAATTTAGTAATTTATCTTGCCTTTTAATTCTAGTCCGTAGTAATGATAGGCTACGTATTTTTTAGGTAATATGGACTGGAATAAGTCAACCAAATATTGGGCACATCTCCATCTTTTTCTCATATCAGCAGAATAGAATATGCCGCAAGATCGATGTGCATTAACATCAGATGATTAGCCGTCAGTGGCACACCACCTGCAGCTTCATCATTTAACTTGGTTATGGGCCTACCGTTCACAATATTTTCTGCACAGGCCATTACAGTATCGAGTATTTCATCCGTGAGTCTGCCTACTTCTGTTTGTACTGACAGCAAGTCACCCATTCTTTTATTTTGTGTATGGACATACAGTTTCTTGCACACTATACACGCATATTTTTATTTCTTCACTAATTTATTACCATTAGTGATCCAGAAGTTTTGTCTAATATTGGTGAGCAGCCATTCAACTCCCAAATGAGTTTCATTATGCCGATCTATAACTATCAGTACCGATAGTCTATGATCAGAAGGCAATAAGATGGGATGCTTTGACTAAAGACTCAACTTAGTGTTTTAATCTGCCCCCGACAACTAGTATACCTGGATCATTTAATACAGGATCTAATTTTCTAATTGGACTTGAAGCCTTTAATTTTGTAAGAGACTTTGACGCAGATATATCAGTTTGATAAGTACTTACTTGTCTGCTCAGGAATTATAACGATCCTCTCTGATTCATCCATTTCAACTTTTGAAAGAAGATAAGATAAATCATGCGTTTCTTTGGGTTTCTTTAAGTACTCTATCTTCCTTACCAGAGCAGCAACGGCCCTTGCAAAGCGATCAAAATCCAAATCGATAAAATCATTAAAAAATCGGTGATTTTATTTTGGCTTCTTAATATGACCATCTGATGTAAACATGTCCATGGACTAGAACTGCAAAGGTTTTTTTTTTATTTTTTGTGATGCGCCTTTACCAGCTAAGCGAGATATAGAGATGCAATTCCCGTATCTCTTATTTTGAACATGCATGTCATTTGCAGTCTTGTGACCAGCACCTTGCAGGAAATGACAGGGGTCTTACTAAAGTCAAAAAATCTAGGATTTAACGAAACGTCGGCCGCTGGCCGTAACAGGTTATTTTTTAAAATAGACAAAAGTGATATTTCTTTATGCACACTTGGGACAATAAAATAGTCTACATAATATTGTGCTTGGTATATGTAATCTGGTACCTAGGACATGATTAGAGATAACAACTGCTTTATTAATTTAGGGTCTCAGAACACAATACATAATTATCAGTAATGCTATGTCATATCAATCACCAGGTGGCCACATTATTATTGTCTATTATCAGGGTATTCGCCAGGTGGCCACACCTCACATTTCTCCTTTTAGGGTCTCACACAACTAATTGCGGTCCCATAGACTTACATGTACATGTATTTTTGCCTAAACGCTACAGGCCACAGGCCTATCAGGGACCGCTCTAATCAAATTATGTAATCCTTGGAAACTCTATAAATTGCAAATGCAAAAAAATATATATTAAAAATAATTGTTTACCACGTTCATTCGTTTTTAATTAGCAGCAGAAGTCAGTGATTACACATATAAAAGATGGAAATAGGCCATTGTCTCTCGTGGTTGAGAAAGAGTTGTGATATGGTCCCTCCTATTAATATTTCACTTTGTAAAATAGTCCTCTGAATACATTCCAAATAATTAGTTGGGTGAGATAATTGTTAAGTTCTATAATCTAATAATCACATAACATGAAATGCTGAACTTAACATTTATTTAAAACAGGGCACACCAATATAATATGTTGAAACTTGTTAACACATAAAATCATATTGTGCGCATGCGATGATAATGATCATACTTGTTTGATTACTCCCAACAAGTTTCTCCATTTTTGCATTACTGCCGGGCTAAACTGATATTAAATTGATGTTAGGCCTACTGTTTATATAAGTTACGATACATCACAGACACCGCTTCTTCTAAAGAGTATTTGTTGTGGAATCAGTTATTTTGATCGTTTTAAAAACTGTTGAACGATTGCCCATTGATGTCCACCAAGATGGCCGACGACGAAGGAACGAAGTTAAAATGAGAATACGGAGAGGTCGACTCCTCTCCGGCATGACTCCAAGCCGATCCCGAGACCAAAACATTTACTTACAGCTTTCTATAGTCCATGGGCCAGATATGAAAACCCTCCCCCCCCCCCCCCTGGGGATTTTTGAAGACAGTGATTTTTGGACACCATGTTATATGACTATTCAATATCTGCTTGCTTGCACTCAAAATATTGGGTCATCTAACATATGCAATTTTAAGGGGTAAATTTAATTTTATAAAAGTCATGTTGTGTATATTTTTTTCAACTGCAGGTATTTATTCTTATAATTAAACACTAGTTATGTTACAAGAAGATGCTATGTGAGTAGAAAATAAAAAAATAAAATAATATGGGGTTCATTAATATATGTAATAACCCTTTAAATCCCAAATTCCACATATCGCTTGCTACGTTTACATGAAAATCTAATCTGAAAACCCTCTCCACCCCCCCTCCTCAGCTTATTCAATACCCATTAAATATCTGCTTGTTTGCACTCAAAATATTGCGACAGGGTAAAATACTGGGTCATCAAACATATGTACCCCCTTGAATTTTAAGCGGTAGATATAATTTACTGAAAGGCATGTTGTATATATTTTTTCAACTATAGGTATTTATTCTAATAACTAAACACTAGTCATCCTACAAAAATATGCTATGTGAGACGAAAATAATAATAAAAAAATAATATGGGGTTCATTAATATATGTAATAACCCTTTAAATCCCAAATTCCACATATCGCTTGCTACGTTTACATGACAATCTAATATGAAAACCCTCTCCATCCCCACCCACTCCTCCTCAAGGGCGAGGTATTTAAAAACAATAATTTTAAGACAGCTTATTCAATATCCATTCAATATCTGCTTGTTTGCACTCAAAATATTGCGACAGGAAAAAATACTGGGTCATCAAACATATGTACCCCCTTGAATTTTAGGCGGTAAATATAATTTACTGAAAGGCATGTTTTATATATATATTTTAACTACAGGTATTTATTCTAATAATTAAACACTAGTTATGTTACAAAAAGATGCTATGTGAGATGAAAATAAAAAAAATAAAATCACATGGGGTTCATCAATATATGTAATAACCCTTTAAATCCCAAATTCCACATATTGCTTGCTACGTTTACATAAAAATCTAATATGAAAACCCTCTCCACCCCCTCCTCCGGGGCGAGGTATTTGGAGACGATAATTTTTAGACACCTTATTCAATATCCATTCAATATCTGCTTGTTCGCACTCAAAATATTGCGACAGGAAGAAATATTGGGTCACCAAACATAATGTACCCCCTTGAATTTTAAGCCGTAAATTTAATTTACTAACAGGCATGCTGTATATATTTTTTCAACTACAGGTAGTTATTCCAGGAATTAAACACTAGTATTGTTACAAGATCTTATGTGAAACTAAAATAATAAAAAAAATAATAATAATGGGGTTTACTATTGCATGTAATAAGCCATTAAATCTCAAATTGCACGCCTGCTATGCTACGTGTATATGAAAACCAGATAAACAGAGCCCTCTCCACCCCCCTCCTCCTGGGCGGGATTTTTTAAGACAATAATTTTTTAGACACCTTATTGTTTATCTGTTCTATATCTGCTTGTTTGCACTCAAAATATTGGGACTGGAAAAAATAACGGTTCATCAAACATATGTACCCCCTGAATTATAAGCGGTAAATTTAAGTTCCTAGAAGACATGCTGTGATTGTTTTTTTTTAACTCCAGGTGAGTGTTCCATGGAATAAACACGAGTTATGTCACTATAAGATGTTATGTAACAAGAAAATAAAATAGATTAACAAATATAGGGTTCAGTATAATATATAACGATTTTTTAAATCCTAAATTACACATCTTTCGTGCTATGTGTATATGAAAACCAGAAATTAAAAACATCCCCTACCTCCTCACCATGGCCGAGATTTCTAAAGACAATAATTTTTAGACACCTTATTATTTATCTATAAAAATTCTGCTTGTTTGCACTCAAAATATTGGGCCTGTAAAAAATATCGGTTCATCAAACATATGTACTCCCTGAATTTTAAATGGTAAATTTAATTTCCTAGAAGACATGTTGTAATTGTTGTTTTAACTCCAGGTATGTGTACCACGGAATAAACACTAGTTATGGTATTAGAAGATGTTACGTGAAGTGAAAATAAAAAAATAACAAATATGGGGTTCATTACAATATATAATGACCCTTTATATCTCAAAGTGAACGTCTTCCGTGCTATGGGTATATGAAAACCATACATGAAAAACATCCCCTACCCCCTCCCCATGGGCGGGATTTTTAAAGACAATAATTTTTAGACAACTTATTATATATTCATTTAATATCTGCTAGTTTGCACTCAAGATATTAGGACAAGAACAATTAATGGGTCATTTTACACAGTAAATTTAATATCAGAAAAAACTGGTTGTATCTATTTGTTCAACTCTGGTTATTTATCCCAAGGACTACACATTAAAATTATGTAAATAAAAAAATAACTTAAGTGAACAAATATGGGTTTATTATTACGTCATACATGTAATAACCAGTTCACTCCTATATTACAGGTCAGTTATATTAAACCAAGTTGTGATAAAATAATAGTTTCATCATGTCAGTGGCATTTAGAAGGTATGGGCATACAATAATCTCAGAAATCACGAAGGGCTTAAAAAAAAATAGTCTTTTTGATGACTTTTGAGTTCATGTGACTCAAACCCAAAACATGTATCTACATATGTCTCTGATTAATAATTATCAGGTGCAATGCTATGTGCTGATAAATAGGTCTAAACATTATTTTTCTTTTATTAATATTCTAGATAACTTGTTTCCACCAGCTAGTATGCATAGTTTAGGTAACCTTTCTAATAATTATGCATAATAAGGCTTTTGTCTGAAAAAACCAACGCCATAGTTTTCTGGCAATCAGAAGGTGCACGATATGTTCGGGCGATGTGTTTATTTTTAATTCCCGATATCCCTATTAAACATGTTGATATCCCTAATATTCATATTTCGATGCTTGGTAACTAGCTTAGCAGGATATGTGGGCAACCTTTTATCAACATTAGGTTCTAAATTAACTTTTACAAATTATTTGAACTATAATTAAGAAGCCCACACTTCTGAATTGGCACCAGAATAAAATAAAAAAATGCTACAGGCACATGCTTATGTTATTGGTCACTTTATGTATGTATTATCCATCTTCATCTATCAAGTTGTCTGCTACCGGCAGACTCCTTGATATTACGTATATGTGCTATGAGTATAGAACCCCCCTCTTCCCTGCCCAACTCCTGCAGGCCAGACAATCTGACCTGAGTGTGACCTCCATACCACAGTCAGTAAACCGGTGACGTCATAATGAATATTCATGATGCTCGGACCCCCTCCATTTCGTACAGGCCTCAAACACACCTGTTGTCAAGGTCAGACTGGTAGTCTGACGGTCTGACCTGACTGGGCAGGGTGGTATTATCGGACAATCATGTAACTATAGATTAAGGTACCATGCTGGGAACCACGAAAAAATTTAAAGTAAGAAAATCACAATAAAAAACACATTTTGGTATTATCGTATAAGTATAGTTGCCCAAACCCAAATAATTATACAGTAAATATGTGTCATTTTAATTAAAGGTAATTTCCACGAGATCCGGGTTATAGGGTTACCCTAATATAGTAAAGAAAACAAAGTAGGGTCCACTGCTGTATTAAAAGATCAAAATATGAAAAATAAACGTTTAAACTGGTCGTGGGTATTAGTTGAGAGGTCAAGGGGCTTAGTGAGAGGTCGTGTGTGGCGTTTTTGTTTGAGTTTTGTCTTTTTACACGAATTTCTATTTCACAACGCCTTATCTACATATGTGTACACAATTACCAGTCGAAATGTTATATATTCCATGTAATGTGGACATTTGGGAACTCTTGAAATGTTTTCAGATGAAAGGTTGACCACAAAAATGGGAGTGTAGATATTTTATGTTTTACTCTTTAGTTGTTTGGTCTTTGATATAGGCCCCTATTGCTTGAAATCTGATTTTCAATAATAATTATTATTAGCTAATTTGCATATTTTATGCTAATATTTTTTCATGATGTTGATAACATATATTTTATTGCAATCTCTGTCCATGAAAACGACAGGGTGGACATAGTTTCTGAGATATTGCTTGAAACAGTATTTTTCAAAATAGCTACATAATTTGCATATTTTATGCTAATTTGTTATTCTGATCCTAATTAGGTATATATTATGATAGTGTAGCGGTGTGGAGCCTCTCATACTAAGCCTGGAGATACACAGTTCTGGCCTGGTGGCTGTACACTCGTGTGATACAATACACCCGCATAAAATGACTTTGTAAGTGGAAATAAATTCATTCGACATGTGATTCTTGTTGTTGTATGTTGGTCCGCCACATATGGTGACCCCGATGTCCAAAAACTTCATTTTTGGATTGCACCGATTTATATTTCGCTGCACGCAATCATGGTAGACGCTGTTTCGCTGAAATTGCCCACGTTTTGGGCAGAACACCCTCAAGTTTGGTTTACACAAGCCGAAGCGCAATTTCACATACGCAAAATTACGGAGGATGAAACGAAATACTATTATGTCGTGGCTGCACTTGATCAACAGACAGCTAGTCGGATCACCGACATTTTATCCACACCACCAGAGAAGGATAAATACACTTCACTACGATCACGGTTACTTGGCACCTTTTGCCTCGGCAAGCGTGACAGAGCGTCAAAGTTGCTTCACATGAACGGTTTAGGCGACAAAAAGCCGTCTGAACTTATGGACGAAATGTTAGTATTAGCAGATAATCATCAGAACTGTCCCCTTTTTGAGCAAATTTTTCTTGAGCAACTTCCAGAGGATATACGGTTACAACTGGCCAACGACGATTTCACGGACGCAAGAAAAATTGCCTTAAAGGCTGACGTATTGTGGCAGGCTAAATCAACAAGCCAACCAATGGCTATTAGCAAAGTTATACAACCACAGGACACTGTAAGTACGCCTAAGTATACATGCTGTTACTATCACCATAAATTCGGCAAAAAAGCTAAACAGTGTCGACCCCCTTGTGATTTCAAAGTCACAGTCAACAATATTGCATCTAAGCAGGACAATTTGTTATTTATATGTGATAAAAACTCTGGTAGACGTTTCCTAGTTGACACTGGCGCTGAAGTTAGTGTGCTGCCCGCCACTAATATTGATACACGCACCAAGCCATGTGGACAGACATTACAAGCAGCCAACGGCAGTACCATACGTACCTATGGTACCCGCATGGTACCGCTCTACATTGGTACCCGCAGATATGAATGGAATTTTGTCATTGCAAATGTGTCTCGTCCTCTACTCGGTGCTGATTTTTTACGTGCCAACACTTTCTTGGTGGATCTTGCTGGTAAAAAATTAGTAGATACTCAGACATACCACGCGGTGCCTCTTCAAAGATCTACCTCGATCGCACCTCACCTAGACGCCATCTCGGTCGGTGACTCTTATTCAAAGCTTCTCTCTGAATATCCAGAGATAACTACGCCAACCTTCTCATCTCCGACAGTAAAGCACGGCATAGAACATTACATATCCACTACGGGTGCGCCGATACATGCACATGCCAGGCGTCTAGCACCAGATAAGCTTGCTGTAGCGAAAGCAGAGTTCGAATCCATGGAGGATTTGGGCATAATACGCAGGTCGGATAGCCAATGGGCATCGCCGTTACATATTGTGCCAAAACAAAGTGGTGGATGGCGGCCTTGTGGGGACTACAGGAGGCTCAACGACAAAACTCTACCCGACAGATATCCTGTTCCCCACATACAGGACTTCTCTGCACACCTGGCTGGTAATCACGTTTTTTCAAAAGTCGATTTAATTCGTGGTTACCACCAAATTCCAATTGCTGCCAACGACATTGCTAAAACAGCCATCATAACCCCTTTCGGACTTTTCGAATTCGTAAGAATGCCTTTCGGCTTATGTAATTCAGCTCAAAGTTTTCAAAGGTTGATGGATAGGGTGTGCAGGGGTCTTGATTTCGTGTTTGTGTACCTGGACGATATACTCATAGGAAGTCGCAATGAAGCAGAACACCTTAGTCACTTACGACAGCTATTTGATAGGCTTAGAATGTATGGATTAATCCTAAGCCCCCAGAAATGTAAGTTTGGTCAACCCAAAATTGAATTTCTTGGCCATTTGATTAATAAAAATGGCGCTAGCCCTTTGCCTAGCAAAGTTGAGGCAATTAAACAATTCCCTCAGCCCTGCTCTGTAAAAGGTCTACAGGAATTTCTTGGGATGGTTAATTTTTACCATCGTTTCATACCTTCAGCGGCCAAGATAATGAAACCATTATATTCAGCAGTTTCAAATAGCAAACGTGACAAAACCCTCACTTGGACACCTGAAATGACCGGTGCATTTCATAGTGCTAAGGACACTCTCGCTAATGCGACCATGCTATCTCATCCCGTAGTAGACTCTCCTATTTCCCTAACCACCGATGCTTCAAATATCGCTATTGGAGCCGTACTAGAACAACGTGTGGGACAGGTCTGGAAACCGCTCGCATTTTTCAGCAAACAGCTCCGCACTCCTGAGCTAAAGTACAGCACATTTGACCGTGAGTTATTAGCCTTATATCTAAGTATAAGACATTTCAGGTTTATGCTGGAGGGTCGCACTTTCATTGCATTTACCGATCATAAACCTCTCATTTTCGCGCTTGCTAAAGCTTCGGAACCATGGTCGGCAAGACAGCAGCGCCATCTGGCAGCCATATCAGAGTTCACGACAGACATCAGACATATCTCTGGAAAAACTAATGTCGTAGCCGACGCACTATCACGTGCGATAATCAGTGCCATATGTGATGGTATTGATTACAAGGAGATGGCAAGGGAACAAATTAAAGACCCAGAGATGAAGGATTATCGCACAGCTATTTCGGGTTTGCATCTGGAAGACGTTACGCTTGATGTCGCCAGTGGCACAACTGTACTCTGTGACATTACAACAGGTAGACCGCGACCAGTTGTGCCTAAGACTCTACGCCGTAGAGTTTTTGACGTCATCCACGGGCTTTCACATCCTGGTGCCAAGACTACTCGCAAACTGGTGGCACAAAAATTTGTGTGGCATGGCCTCAACAAACAAGTCAATACATGGTCTCGGGCTTGTATTCAGTGCCAAGCATCGAAAATACAAACACATATTAAAGCACCATTGAAAACATTTTCTGTGCCAGCTCGTAGATTTGAACATATTAATGTCGATCTGGTTGGTCCTCTACCGCCTTCGCAGGGTTTCACATACCTCCTGTGTAGATCGATTTACACGATGGCCCGAGGCAATACCACTCAAGGACTGTACCACTGTAACTTGTGCTCGGGCGCTAATAGCCAACTGGATTACGCGTTTCGGTGTAGCAGCTAAAATCACGTCTGACCGAGGGGTTCAGTTTACCTCTCAACTTTGGGCCTCGATTGCTGAGTTGTTTGGCACAAGGCTCCATCATACTACAGCATACCACCCGCAGTCCAATGGCCTTGTAGAAAGGTTTCATAGACACCTCAAGTCCTCTTTGAGAGCCCGTTTAAACTCGCCTAACTGGATCAATGAACTCCCATGGGTAATGTTAGGTATTCGCACAGCCCCCAAAGAGGATTTGTCTGCATCTTCAGCGGAGTTAGTTTATGGTGCCCCATTAACTGTGCCAGGTGAATTCATCGGTGCACCTCAAGATCCTGGTTGTACAAGGTCACACCTCCAACAGTTGAGAGACAGAGTTAAAACGTTAGCTCCAGTGCCAACACAGATGCATGGCTCTCAATCTCATAACGTACCTAGAGACATATTACAGAGCAAGTTTGTGTTTATTAGAAAAGACTCTCACAAAAATCCACTGCAAAGACCTTATGACGGGCCATATCGAGTTCTTTCTAGAGGCCAAAAAACGTTTTTGGTCGACCTAGGTGGTCGCCCAGAGGTAATTTCACTGGACCGTCTTAAAGCGGTATATACAGACTCGGACTTTCCAGTTCCTGTGGCACAACCAAAACGCAAAGGAAGGCCTTCAAAAAAGGTCACAAAAGACAATTAAATTCATTTAAAGTACATTTTGTGCACATTTGGTCCATCTGTGTATCGCCAGTCTTGGGGGAGCTGTGTAGCGGTGTGGAGCCTCTCATACTAAGCCTGGAGATACACAGTTCTGGCCTGGTGGCTGTACACTCGTGTGATACAATACACCCGCATAAAATGACTTTGTAAGTGGAAATAAATTCATTCGACATGTGATTCTTGTTGTTGTATGTTGGTCCGTCACAATAGACACTGTTTTTAGGATTTTAACTTGATTAGTTGCTGAGCTATTGCTTGAAACTGGATTTTCGGTGATGGCTGCCTAATTTGCATTTTTTATGCTAATTTATTATTCTGATCCTAATTAGATATATTTTATTGCATTCGTTGACCATGAAAACCGTATGATATACCTGTTTTTAGGATTCTTACTTGATTAGTTTCTGAAATATTGCTTGAAACTGATTTTGCATGATGGCTGCCTAATTTGCATATTTTGTGCTAATTTATTATTCTGATCCTAATTAGATATATTTTAAAGCATTCGTTGACCATGAAAACTGTATGATGGACACTGTTTTTAGGATTCTAACTTGATTAGTTGCTGAGACATTGCTTTCAACTGGATTTTCGGTAATGGCTGCCTAATTTGCATATTTTAGCATATTTAGCCCCAACAGCTTAAATGCAAACAACCGGATTTCAATAGGTCCAAATTCAGAGGCTTCAAAAATAACAACCGTGAAATATCCCCAGGGGGGAAGGGGGGTTACGGGTGGCCCACGGTCTACTAGGAACTCTCGGCGACGACAGAGTGATGGATGCCCTGAAAAATATCCTGTTGTAACCAATGATAGAAATAATAAAAAAAAAACGAAAAGATCAAGTCACTTACCGAAAACGTTGAGACGCTCAAGACAAAAGTGAAGGCTCTACAGAGCGACGTTAGCCGCCTGACAAATGGACAGGACGAACTGGAGCAGTACGGACGCGGAAACTCCATCAGGATCTGGACTGTAGTAGTAGTAGTAGTAAATCATTGCTTTACGTCACTTTTCGGCACAAAAGGTCTTTTAAGTGACATTATAATACGATAAAAACGTTGTAGTCAATTAATGAGATGAATGATGTACAGATGATGATGTGAGGGTGGGGGTGATAGGGCATGGTGGGTTATTGAGAGCGTTTTCCTTCGCTCGCCCGATAAGGGGTTCTGGGCATGTCTAGGGGATATACCCCCAGACATGCCCAGACGGCCGGAGACTTGAGTTTCGCTGTACAATTTAATGAAGAAACTCTTCGGCATTTCGCGCAGCTCCGCTATCCTCGGGTCGGATAGTCCCCAGAGTAACAATAGGAAGGATCACTCCCTCTGGGTAACTCCATTCATCCCACGTGAGAGACCTAATGTCAAACACGCTATTGCCGGTTATTTAAGGCTACCACAGCCTACATCAGCGCCAGCACTGATGCGGGTGCTGCATTGGCTCCGCTGTTGAGCGGAGGAACCAGGGTACGCCACTGGCAATCCGCCCGAAGATTATAGCCAGATACGAGGAGGCTGCAGCTGCCCTTGGATGATTGCTGTAGACTAGTGCTTCCGTACGATGCCGTACACAGCATCCAACAGACGAAACAGATCCCTTATGACCCTCCCCAGATGGGGGCAAAAAGTACTACTACTAGCAATCATCCCAGTACCTCAGGATCTGGACTGACGAGCCAGAAAAGCAAGGTGAGGACACAGACAGTATTGTAATGGATTATACTAAAAAGGCTGGTGTTACTATATCATCTTGAGATATCAGCCGATCCCACCGTGTAGGCCGTCCCCCGATCCCTAACCAAAACAATCAGAAGAAACCTCGTCCAATAATAGTGAAGTTTACATCGTATAACACACGTCAGAATGCATGTTAACCAGGAAAATGTGTGTATTGGACTATTTCATTGTAATATATTATGATACATACATTCGCACATACACATAATAAATGAATTTGATCCTCATTGTAAATATAATGTTAACCTGGAAGATGTGTACAGGTCTAATATCTATGTATGTTTTTTGTAAATTATTATATGGCAGACTACATAGTTACAAACATAATTTAAGCATCACATTTTTATGTTTTTATATTATCATTTTATGTACTTTTCTGACTGTAGATGACATGATTTTGTGCAGGCTGTACAGGTTGGTGTGTTGGGGAGGCGGGATCGTGGCGCTCCCTCGGTGATGTGGTCAGTGTGTTCAAATGTCAATTGATATAGGCCTACGTTTGTACAGGGCAAGAATTGGTTTATTTGGCAGGTATAGAATTACCAAATTTAAGGTGTCTCCACTTTTACTTTCGTTATTTTTAATATCGTAGTTATAATGTTACTAGTATTATTACGCTGTGGCGATGTAGAATTAAACCCAGGTCCTGAAGTGTCGAACCTTTCACTTTGGAGCTCCTATGTACGTGTTTTAAACTTATTAATGATCGATTGTATTTTAACAGATGTTGCAAGTAAATTTTATATTCTATGTATTTGTGAAACATTTCTAAACCTGACTAGCACAGTCGATTTAAATATCCCTGGTTACTTACCAATAACTAGAAAATATAGAGCAGGCGTTGGGGAGGAATAGCCTTATATGTAGCAAATTATTGTGCTGTCAAAATATTAATACATTTTGAGCTTCCCGACCTTGAATCTCTCCGGGCTGAAGTCAAAACTCACACTTCAGTTTTTGCTGTCTGTGTCTGTTATCGGCCACCAAATAATAACACTCAATTTTGGGGAGATTTGTAGGAATCAATATAAAACAATATGAAACAATAATTAATGCAGGGGACCTAAGTGCCGACTATCTAAAAACATGTATTACCGAGGTAACGCATTTAACAGCCACGTCAGCTACCACACTCGATCAAATTGTAATTTCGAAAAAACTAGCAATCTGTAATATATCTATCCCCCCCCCTCTTTGGGTAACAGCGGTCATAACCAAGTATCTGCCGAAATACCTTTAATAAGAGTGCATGGACCATCCACATACAACCGTCATATTTGGCAATATGCCAAAGCAGACTTGCAAGGTCTAAACCTTGCACTGGGTACTTTTAATTGTGATTTATGCTTCACAGATATTGACATTGATAATTGCACTTCTAAATGGACTGAAACTTTTATAAATCTTGCGCGTACGTTTATTCCGAACAAAATGATTTCAATTAGACCGTGGGATAACCCTTAGTATACCACAGAACTCCGCCGTCTACGCGGATGCAAACATGCAAAGCCTACTGCTACGTTCACTGCTTGTTGAACTATACCGCCAGGCTAGAAACTTATATGTGAAAGAAATTAAACAGGCCAAAGTAAACTATGAGCAGCGTCAAATTGACAAAATAAACAACTTTGCACCAGGGTCATCAAGGTCATGGTGGCAACCTGTTAAAGTATTTTTTTAAAGTAAAAGTAAACGTACTTCCATTCCATCAGTTCAACTGCCAAACGGTAATGTTACAAACGACCCTTTTCTCAAAGCTACGATGTTTAATAATTTTTAATCTAGACACTACTAACGCCACTCTCCCTCCAATACATTACGAGACAGAATCTCGATTGAACAGCATTAAATACTGTGAATTAAAATTTGTGATACCTTAAAATCTCTTGACCCTAACAAAGCCAGTGGGGCAGACGGGATAAGCCCGAGAATGTTCAAATATACTGCTTCCTCCATCTTCCCTTCTCTCACACGCCGTTTTAATATTTCTCTAGAGCAAAAAATATATCTGTCCGCTTGGAAGAACGCAAACGTAACTCCTCTTTATTAAAAAAGGTGACGCTTCTGTACTTAACAACTACCGACCAATATCAATTCTTAGTGCAGAAGGAAACTTTTGGAAAAGGCTATTTTCAAACACACTTTTAATTTTATCAGAGATAATAATTTATTACATACGTTACAGTCCGGTTTTATGCCTGGTCATAGTACTACCCATCAGCTCGTCCACCTATACCATGTTTTCTGTGTAGCTTTAGACAATAAATAAAAAGAAAGGTTAGTATTCGGTGATATCTCGAAAGCTTTTGATCGAATGTGGCATGCTGGCGTTATACATTTACTGAATAATTTTGGTATAACCGGTGAACTTAATTCCTGGTTTTCAAGCTATCTTTCTGAACGTGAACAGAGGGTAGTACCTGACGGGTTTACTTCATCTTAAGGCGGCTTGCAAGCCGGCGTACTCCAAGGCTGGGTTCTAGGTCCTCTGCTATTTTTAATTGTTATCAACTCTTGAGTTTATATGCAGATGACAGCCTTTTCTGTAAGTTTTATAACAATATTCATACCTCTTGCTTGGCGTTCGACAGATATTTGTGTCGCATTGACTCCTGGTCTAAACAATGGCAGGTTATGTTTAGCGCAGAAATAACTTGTGACATTGTTCTCTCTTTAAGGCCAAGTTCCAACCCCCCGAATCCTCTAAAATTCTCAGGTAGCCACATGAAGTCCGTCTCCACACACACACATCTCGGTGTCACTATCATCAGCGATTTAAAATGGACTATCCATGTAAATGATATATGTATTCGAGCTGAACAAAGAATATCCAATATGTACTCATTATCTTTTAAATTTAATAGAAAAACCTTAGAGACTTTATACTTCAGTTTCATGAGGCCCATCGTAGAATACGCCGATGTAATTTTAACAAATTTAACTGAAATGATTCTCTTAAAATTGACAAAGTTCAAACACGGGCAGGTAAAATTGTATCTGGTGCTATTAAAGGTACCTCATATATGATGTAATAATTTCCGAACTAGGGTTGGAACCATTGAATGTTCGACGTAACCACAGACAATTATTATTCTTTTCCAGTATTGTTCATAATCATACACCATCCTACCTTTGTGACGACTTGCCTCCTTCTGTACAAACCAGGACTGACAATCGCTACCAAATGAGAAATAATGCCAATTTAACCAACTACATGCCCCGTACAGAAACATTCCGTGATTCATTTTTGCCTTCCACCCTGAATACCTGGAACACTGCCGATGAAGCAATCAGATTATTCGACGATCATAATGTACTTTTATCCAAAATAAAACATCCAATCCACATTTCTATAAATTATCAAGAAACGTAAATATAATAATGTCTAGATTAAGAATGAACTGCAGAGAATTAAAATATCACCAGTATATCAATCCTGTAGCACAAACTCCTAATTGTTTATGTGGATGTATAGAAATGCCTCAACATTATTTTTTGAATGTCCCTTATATTTAACTCACAAAGACATTTTACTTGCATATTTTCAAAATACTGAAGCTCCCTTGTCTTAAAACAATATTATTTATGGTCACATTCAAGAAAATATGACAAAAAATATGTGAGTGACACTGTATAAATGTTTTCAGTTTTTAGCCTTGTCATGCTGTATTCACACTGATGTAACATATACATTCTGTTGTGCAACAAATGCACTAACAATTTATTTATGATAGACAATTCATTGTCCTGCTGTGCTTATAATATTTCTTTTATTAGTTAGACAGCAGCATGTCTGGTATCTCGGTCAGCAGCCGCTGCAACATGGGGGTGCTAGACATGGTGCAAGCATATTCATTTCCTAGTTGCTATTTAGTACACTTTTTATATTATGTTGTTCATATGACAGCAACATGTCTGTTATCTCGGTCTGAAGCCTGCTGCAACATCGGAGTGGTGGACATTTTATTTATTTTCGAGCTGCTCTTTAGCACACTCGTTATATTATGTCGTTTGTATGAGAGCAGCATGGCTACCACCTCAGTCTGCAGTCTGCTGCAGCACTGGGACGCTAGCCATGATGCTGGTATAATTTCATGTCTGAGCTGCTCCCTAAAACAGTTATTATATTTTACGCTGTGTATATGCCAGCAGCGTGTATTCCAAGTGTTCTTGATACCTTATCTTTACCATTGTTCACATGACAGCATCTCGTCTATTACCTGTGTCTACAACCTATCGCAACGCTCAGTTAATGGACTCGCTGCTGTCATATTTCAGTTCTAAACGCCACATTGTCTTCAGTGAACTAGTTATAACAGTTTTATACTGTCACAGTACATTTATTCTTGTCCTGACATTTATTCGTATTGATTAATTGATTGTTGATAATCTGGACTAGAGGTTATACGCTTAAAATCCCATTCATTGATGAACTGTTTAAATTCTTCACATGGCCACTGTCCGATACCAGTTCTCTTGTGATTCCGTGTCGAATAAACATCGACTTCAGGTGTTTTATGGTTGACTTTCATACAGTCCAACTTAGCTATCTCGTGATATTTAGAGCAGTAATCAACACATAATAGAAAATGTGATCCATTAAAATGTCACATCCAACTTTCTCCCGTGGATTTGATGGAATTCCATGTGGAATCAGAGCAATTTTATTGTTATGCTTTTTGGTTTGTAATACAAATTGCACAAATAGTAACTAAGTCATGTATTATGATAGTCATCCCAATCAAAACAAATACATCATGTGCAGGACTTTTCAGCTTGTTTACTCTCAAATGAGCACTATGTATTATTTGCAACATTTCCTTCTGGAAACTTTTTGGTACAGTGATCTTTTAGTTTGTTAACAGTAAACTATCAATATATGTGATTTTTTTACGAAACGTCTATTAAGGACGTTCTTGCATAGGCACCTTATTAATGCTTATTGGCCATCATTTCACCATAATTTGCTTTAGAATGGCTAATTCTTGATCTCTTGTAGTATCTTCTCTGAATTCTTCGATTTTAGATGTTGACACAGGAACATATAATTCGATATGTATAATATCATAAACTGAGTCCGTTGTACTATCATCTATCAAAGGGGGTTTGCTTTGCGTGTCTGCTATAAATAATTATTTTCCTGGCTTGTAGATCACTTTTAGTGTGTAACGCTGTAGACGTAATGTTATTCGCTGCAGTCTAGGCAATGCATTATGAATATATAGTTTTTAAATGACTTCTAAAGATTTATGATTACTTTCAACAGTTATATAGAGGCATCTTTTTATTTCTTCGAATATACTTTCAATCCTTCATCAGAGAAAAAATGTCAAAATATAGAATTTCTGAGAGACCGACATGAATTTTTTCTCCCTTGAGGCACACAAGACATGTTCTCTCAGTACTGGCTTGACGCTGGTCCACTGTCTATGACACTGCCCCAGCGTTGGGCTAGTGTGGAGGGAACGAGTCGATTTACTGGAACTTATTTAGTCATTGCCTCTGTATTTCAATTTAACTTACATGCCCAGCTAACATGATAATGCTGTAGCTGAATCAATGTCGACCCAGGGTCTGACACTGTCTACTTTTGGTTACGAAAAGTATACATTATGTCTTCCATAAATGGATGGAGAGCCTATTATCGACCAGCCATCCATTGAGGGAAGAGTTCATTACCAAGCCTTTCCTCAATTAGGCCTACATCCCTGCCTGAAACTAAAAGGGCAAAGTCATCTGCATAAAAATAGGTTGGCAAGAAACTGCAGCTTCCATAGCATTGACACGAATGAGAAAAATACCGAGCAAGCACTCAAATACCCCTCGGCTGATAAAGTGACTCTATATATGCCAGGTTCCAAGGCAATTAATTGAAAATAAGAACGATTTATTAAAATTGATAAAACCAGAATGGCCACCGCTGCTTCGTTTTCAGTGTCACATGAACAAACGGTGACACTGTGACGTGTCAAAAGTCAAGAGCAGATTCTGTATCCTCGGTGATCCTAGTAGGTTCGTTTATTAATTCCACTTGAGGTGGTAGTTTGTGTTGCCAGAAAGCCCAAACTACATAATAATTCACACCACATGAGTACATGTACATGTATCATGTGGCAGGATTAAAGGCCCAGTCACACATAATATCATCACGCACGTCCAGCGCACAAACAAATGAAGAATGTTGGTTAGTACATTGTGATTCGCTGGGCGTGTGTTAGAATTTGTTGATGACTCGACGATAACGCCGGGTGAATGCCAAAAAATGTGAGCGTTTTTTCACCTGTAAATGTTGTCACCAGAAGAACGTCGGACCAGCGCCAATCTAACGCTATAGTCACAAGTAGAGCACACGCTCTAAATTTGTTGTGTTTTGGTTGAGCGAGGTTTGTCCCAGTCAGACATAAATTGCGCACAGTCCACGCATGCCAGAATAAAAAAAACAATTTGCGTCCAGATTGTTAAAAACGTCGCAAGCTGGTAGCGAATGCACATCGTGTTTTCAAAGCAAACAGCAAATGAACAGGGCTTAACTAACGCGTTGGACGCATACAGTGCGTATTAAACCTCAGAATGCTAATGTCAACGATTCTAGTAATTTGTTTGTTTTGTGCATATGTAACCATTTTTAAAAGAAAAAATGTGTCCTAAATTTATGAGAACTTTATATGTTTTGACCTAATTTTGACAAATTAAAAACAAATTCAGCACTTAAAGGTGTGTATCGTGTGAAACACCACCTCTAATGATTAAAAATAAAATGTCGTTTTTTCAGAGCTAAAAGGGTTAAGCTGCAGAAATAACATAGACATAGCCTGTTGCTCAAGCGCTTGGCAAAATGCTGGCGTGTACCCAGCGCCTACTTCGAAACCCTCATGCAGTGCAGGGCATGTGCATTGCCCGCGACTGCCTGGCGCCCTTAACGGGCAGCCATGTGATACAAGGCAAACATATTTGGCGTTGATATAACGTTGTTCTAGCGCTCCCTTCGTGTTACTGGCCGTCTTCTGGCGTGTACATTTATACTTTCATATGCGTTCAATATTCTGAACATACGCAATTTGCTTTGGCGATTACTGTGCGCACATAAGTATGCAAAGGGTTAATGCAGTGCGCTCCACAAACCTGTAATGATTGCTGGCGCACGGCCAATGCTATGACAAAAAAAATTGAATTTTCAGTGTGTGGGTCGTGCAACATTGTGTGACTGATGTGGCACTGAGCGAGCATATAGCGCCCATCCAAGTGCTCCTAATGCATGTCCAGCGAACATATAACGTATATATGGCATGCTAAAGCCTTTCTGACTCATTCACGCCTCACGTGCGCGGTGTACTTTTAGCTTTTCGGCTAACGCGCAACGCGGTGGCGAAACGCTGTGTATTCACTGATTTATACACCCGATTTATTTATAACACGCTATATACATCTTAAACTTGCTGACTCTTCTCATGTCCTGACAAAATCCATGGATGCACAACGACGCACTGCTCTATTTTTTGTCACTCAAGGCGTGGGATGTGTGTCGTGACTAGGCTATAACCTGGTAGATTTTTTCATTGTGTGAAATATGACATGGGTTTAATTTACCCGTGGCAAAAATTTGTGGCTCAGTATTACACCAGGTTAACATGCAGGGCAAGATTCGAGCTAAGAGGCTTGAATGCGAGTGTTTATACCGTGGCACTTCCAGCACTTCCACGGGGCATGCTCGCGATGGGTTAGTTGCCACACCACAGCAGTACTGTACAAGCAGGAAACACTCCAAGGGGACTTATAAGCTGTATTGGTCCCACGTTACCTAATCCATCAGTCCAATTTATACACCAGATCGCTAAATACATGGACTCATATCTGAAACTACTCAACACACAATTCGTATAGGCCACAAAGGAGCTTAACTAGCAGAACTCCCAGACCTACCAGAAGATGAAATTCTTTTGCCCCGTGGACGTGAGTTCTTTGTACAGGAGCATCACTCACAGCGATGGCATGACTGCCTGTAGAAAAGCCTTAGAAACATGAGTATTGAAGGTTCAACACAATACAGTACGACTAAAGATGATTCACTTAGTTCTAACCAATAATAATAATGTTTAATAACCAAAGGCAAATACATCGCCTGTCAGGCACATTTCAAAATACAAATAAAACAATACAGTAAAACAGTGGATTGGAATGATTCAGTCATTAATATAGCAATCTCGTTTCTCTTTTTGAAAGCATAATATACATAAGCTGTCAGTTTTCCTAATACAATTTTGTTTTCTATTGTTAATAATTTTGTAAATTTATATATACTAGGATATTGATAATATTACTTTTTTATATATTTTAATCTTAGTGCTGTGTATGCAGGACAACATAATACAAAATGATATTCGTCTTCCAGTTCATCCCGGTCACAAATAAAACACAGACGTTCAGCAAACGGTGTTGACCTAGGTTTACACCAACTACCAGTTTCTACATAAAGTTTATGATTACAAGTTCTTAATTGAGTTAACGCTAATCTATGTTGTATATATATATTTCTGTACAACAAAGCTTTGTTTGTTTTCCAAATTTAAAAACCAGTCGTGAAGATACAAATCAATGGCCCTCTGTTTGTTTTCCAAATTTAAAAACCAGTCGTGAAGATACAAATCAATGGCCCTCTGTTTAAATAACACTAAAAATAGATTTACATCACCAACTCCTTGGTTATACCAAGCTTCGCCGAAACCATATGAAAAAAGCAGATTCCTGACTTTACTTACCCAATTTACTATTGTATGATTATTTGTAAGTGCATTAAATTGTACATTATATAAGACTTTTGTGAGACGAGTTTGTTTTATATTTAATTTTTTCAGCCAATATTTCTCAATTCTAATATATCTCTGGACTGTTAATGGTATACGTCCCAGTTCACCATACATAATTTCATTCATTGTGGACCGTTTTACCTTTAAAATACTTTTACAAAAATCTTTATGTACCTGTTCTATTGCTTTAGCGGGATAAAAACCCCATATTTCGCAATCATATGAAAGCACAGGCATCACTATTTTATCAAAAAGATCACAATATACAACCGAATTTATATTTACAAATCGCTTCAGTTTCTTCGTAAGCTAAACATTGCTTTGGGACATTGCTGTGCTAATACCAACTGTGTTTGTGTGAATGAACCTGTGTAAGAAAATACCATACCAAGGTACGGGAAAAAATAGACAATCTCGAGCTCATTCCCATTATTATACCATTTATCATTAAAACTCAATTTTCCTCTTGCCCTAAAAACCAATATTTTTGTTTTAGTGACATTTAGAGTTAATTTCCATCGAGACCTGATTGTAAACCAGTAGAAGTTTCAGCAAGCAAAACGCCATCATCCGCATATAATAATACAAACAACTTCATAAAGCCTATGTCAATGCCGGTTGATCCATTATTCCTCAAAAAATCTTCTTAATCATTTACATACATTGAAAAAAGAAAGGGTGAAAGGCTCTCGCCTTTTCGAACGCCTAATGTACATTCAAAGGAATCAGTATTAGATTTTGGTCCTCTCACTTTAGATTTGACAGTTGAATAAATACTCTGTATAATATTGAACATTTTACCCCGAACTCCCAGTTTTAAAAGCTTATACCACAGGTTATCACGTACTACAAAGTCAAATGCCTTTGAATAGTCTAAAAATGCACAATAAAGTTTCTTTTTATTGCTGATAAACCAATTAATAACATTATCCAAGACAAACATACTGTCATTAGTACCCATTTTAGAGCGAAAACCACCTTGTGCTTCAATATAAACAGAATTGTCTTCGGCTCAATGGCTGAGTCTATTATTTAAAATTCTTGTGAATAGTTTAGATATAGCAGATAACAAAGTTATTCCTCGGTAATTTTAAACTGAATGAACAGATCCTTTGTTATGAAGTGGTAGAATTAATCCCTCTGACCAGCTTTCTGGGAAATATCCTTTTAAAAACATCACGTTAAATAACCTAAGTAACAATGGAAGTAATTGATTCTTTCCATAAATTATAAACTCATTCAACATTAAATCAAGACCTGCCGCTTTATTCAGCTTTAATTGATCTATGGCTTTGTTAATTTCATCAGTTGTTATCTCTGAATTTAACTCTTGGAATAAAATACACAATGAATTTTTTTCTTCGCCAAAGTCTATAACATTAGAATCTGCAGCATAGTATGGATCGTCGGGTGAGCTTATAACTTTAAAATAATCAAAGTATTGTTCATCAGTTATTTTAGGTTTCACGGCTGAGACATTTTTTACCTTTCAACATACGCCAATATTCCCTAGCATTATCACATCTAGCTGACAAAAGCTGCTCAGTTTTTAATTGGTCATAATTTCTCCTACATCTACGGGTATGTGATATATAAACGTTTCTAGATCTTATCATTCTCTTCCTGGAATCTTCATCGTGATAATTTCTAAACAACTTAAGGTAATCATAAAACTGATTGCATAAAAAGCTACAGTCTTTGCACATCCAAACCGGTATATTTTTTGTAGCACTAGCATTGACCTTGTCAGCTGAGTGACGGCAATTATTCATACAAAACGATCGTCCACAAATGGGGTCAGCTGCGTTTTGTAATACAGAAGTGAGTTCATGAACAACATCATTTATTGCTGTGATGTCATAACAATTATTTAAACGTGCATACAAATTATCTATCATTCCTGCTACATTCTCTTTCTACAATGCCTCTTGATATTTAATTATACATTCATTAGACCAAGTAATTTTTTTACCTTTGACACACTCTTCGAAATCAGTTTTGGTAATATTTCCATTATACTGTATCGACGGTAAAGACAATTGTATAATATTATGATCTGAGAAGGGAGTACGGTCATTTACTTTGAAATTATGTATATATTTAAACAAATCTGAGGAGCCAATAACATAATCAACTACGCTACAACCACGTTTTTTATGCATGTATACTTGCCGATTTCTTTATCTTCGTGTAACCTGCCATTTACAATTCTCAAACCGGTACTAATACATAGATTAATTAACTTTCTGCCGTATTCATTGACTTTAAAATCTTGTGACACTCGCTTATCTAGTACTGTATCTACTTTATAATCATCTGAAACTGGAAAATGTAAAGATAAATCTACTTGTAGGCAATCATCAAGAACTGATGTTCGTGCATTAAAATCACCAGTTCACATGTAATAAACGTCTTCATTTTGATTAAATTGAGAAATATCGTCTAATATACGATCAAATATATCTTCAGTTATCAGATCATGTCGCGAGGAATCAATAGGGACAGCATAACATAAGCAACAATAAATATCTTTATCAAATCCGAAACATAACTTTGAAAGTTTGAGCCATATAATATCATCACTGTCTGTTTTAATTACACTGATACCGTCTGCTATATTAGATCTAATATAAATGGCTAACCCACCGGAATTACGCTGAGTCTTTTTCTTCTTGACTAGTCGGTGTAGGCTGTGACGAGTGTAACCCTGTAAGTTCAGATTCGAATTAGGATCCGTCCACGTCTCAGTTAATAACAACAAATCATATTTAGTCAAAGTATCTCTAAAATCTTTGTTGTCTATTTTACACCTTCTCGCCCCAGACATTCCCTCAACATTCCACACACCAATATTTAGAAAACCAGCTGTTTTTTCTACATCCTCTCCATTTCTGTCCTGTTGATTACCACTACCCGTAGCACTCGGATTGTCGCGGGTCTCTCCAGTGTTGACCGGTATGTTCACATGTGCAGGTGGTCTGTACACTTGGCCTTCTATTGTTAACACACCCTTCCTGAATCGCCACCGTTTGTTTTGACGCTTTGCATCCTCGATCACCGATTTGAGACCAATTTTCTTTGCTAAATCTGCGTCAGTCATATCGTCCGTGATATAGTAGGCTTCGTGCTGTAGGGATTCTCTATTCTTTTTAAGAATAGCATATTTGTCATCTCGTCGAAGAACTTTAAAAATTATATGCCGTGGCTGTATAACTCCTCTGACATATTAAATTTTCCCGGTACGATGGGCCACTTCCAGCTCGATTTCTGGCAAACCAAATTATTTGACAATGCACCTTTGACTAGATCAATCGGAACTTCGTTCTCGTCCTCTTTCATTCCCACTATGCGTAGGTTGTTTTCTCTAGATTTACGTTCAAGTTTATTAAAGTTCTCACGAATTTCAGCGATCTTTGTCGTCTGATCTTGCACACACTGTTCAAGTATTTTCTCTCCCTTTTTCGTGTCTTTAATTATCTCTTTGAAATCTTTAACCTCCGCGTGCACAAACTCAAGACTCTCTGCTTGCTGCGTCAGATTTAAATCCATTTTCAATACTTTTTTATTCAGAGTTTCGAATTTACCGTTCATTTTCTTCATTTCTTTCGAAATCTCGTTCTGTTTCTTACTCACATTCAAAATCAGTTATTTTTGTTCTTTAACCACGACCACCAATTCTCGCACTAGATTTGTTATGTCGTCACTGTGCACACTCTCTGTACTTGATTCACTGTCCGTGTCTGAAGCACATCCATGTTGTGTACACATGTACACTCTCAACGTGTGGTTTCTTTAGCTGTGGACTTTTTTGTGATCCAGACGATCCTCTTTCCTTTCTTTTCTTTTCTTTCTTGCCTTTTCCCATTCTATGTACATTTATACATAAGCTGCCTTAATGTTCTAATGTTTGAGCGTTGTTAAAATAGCTTAAATGTAAATTTTCGTGAGCTGAAATTAAAACCGACCTCCACTGTTCACTGTACACTGTAACCAAGAACCGGTGAATCTTACCACCAAACTCATGACACAGTAATAGGTACAAAGATGGCATCAAATTATACATGTATTGTCATGGGTAAATTGCAGCAGGAGTTATTGGCTACAGCTCAACTAATCCAACTGATATGGCTCAGGTACAGATAGGACATCATAATGATTTGGAAACTTTGAAAAATGTCTCGAAACACCTGAACAATCGATATCCAACCATCAGATTTACATATGAATGGATCTACAAACTTCTTGGACAATACATTACATATAAGGGCTATAGGTATAACTTTAAAGAAGACTCTAAAGATTATCCATGCCCGTCTGAATATCTATAACACTTTGAATAAACAAAACAGTTTTTACACGATATTGGGACCACACAATAGTGTTAATTCAACTTCTACCATTAATGTATTTTATTTTTGTAAATGGAAACAGTCAATTTTATATATGGGTTGTTAAAGGCTGGCCCTCCTGTTAGCGGTCATTTGCCGACCTTCAGTCAAGCAGAGTCTCCCTGGCCAAAGTACAAGAATTACAATGTAATATATATATATATATATATATATATATATATATATATATATATAGATATATATATATATATGTTAATGGTAAATTAAACATTTTTGAGTTCTGAAGAACAGATAGCCCGCTATAATCATGATGTTGGATGTTTCAAAGCTCAAGAGGCGGCCATTTCAATCTCAGCGAATGGTTAGGTCTAAGCGAGATTTAGCATGTCCTATCAATATATTATTACACTGCCCTACATCTCCTGAGCCTCTATATCACAAAAGCAACTAATAATTCATTTCAAGGAATCAATGCTGCGCATGGGCCTTGACATACATGATCTGCTCACTAAACATCATTAGCCCTGTGTTGTTTCAATGATGAGCCAGAGTCTGCGACGCTGGCCCATCATTGAAACAACACTAATATTATATAGCAGGTAATCTAATTTCAAAAATCAACATGAATTATAGTAGCGTAGACATCATGGCAAAATATTAGCGTGCAATTAAAGAATAACCATAATAAACAGACTTATCTAGCCTCCGATAGGACCCTGCACCAGCACATTTTCCAATAAAGACGAGACGCTAAATCACTGCTGCTTTGACGTTGGCTAATCGTGTGCGACATTGGCTCGAAATTATACCAACAATGGTTGATTTTTTATAATAATAATACTATTTTTAAAGGTGTTTATTTTGCATGCCAAGTCACGTAAACACTCACGGTCAACGCATTAAAGAATGAGCAATTTTGCCATTATTAATCGCTATAATCATGATAATGGTTGTTTCAAATCTCAAGAGGCAGCCGTTTAAATCTCAGCAAATGGTCCGGTCTAATATCAGCGAGGTATTGTATGTTCTGAATGAATGACTAAATAAAAGGATAAATGAACGAACGAACGAACGAACGAACGAACGAACGAACGAACGAACAAACGAACGAACGAATGAATGAATGAATGAATGAATGAATGAATGAATGCATGGTTGAATGAATGAATGAATGAATGAATGAATGAATGAATGAATGAATGAATGAATGAATAAATGAATGAATAAAAGAATGAATGAATAAATGAATGAATGGATGAATGGATGAATAAATGAATGAATAAAAGAATGAATAAATGAATAACTGAATGAATAAATGAATGAATGAATGAATGAATGAATGAATGAATGAATGAATGAATGAATGAATGAATGAATGAATGAATGAATGAAGGAATGGGGTTTTGGGTCACCTTTGTGCACATAGAGGCTAAACTGGTCCAGGAAAACCTCCTGAGGATGATGAGGTAGTAGTAGTAAATCATTGCTTTACGTCACTTTTCGATACAAAAGGTCTTTTAAGTGACATTATAATACGATAAAAACGTTGTAGTCAATTGATGAGATGAATGATGTACAGATGATGATGTGAGGGTGGATGATGCGTCGCTGAACCGACATTGTAATAACATCGGTGCATTAATAATTCATTTAAAGGAATCAATGCTGTGCATGGGCCATTGACATACGATTAGATAAGCCAGCAAGCACTGAACATTTTACCTGTTTTGTTTCATTGATAGACCAACGTCCGCGACGCTGACCCATCATTGAAACAACACAAGCTAATGTTGCGTGTTAGCTCTGAAGCTTCAGGGATTTGGGTGTTCTTGAACAGCCGCGATGGCTCAGTTGGTTCGGTTGTTGGCTAGAAGCTCAGAAGTACTAGGTTCGTATCCCAGCCGAGTCGATTGTTTGGAGGTCAATGAACACAAGTGAACAAAATAAAGATTTTCTAACAAAAACCTGGTTTAGCCTACAACACTTATTGTCCACCTTATCAACCCTTTAACCGCCAAATTATTCAATCTGAATTTTCACCCACTTGTAGTTGTGTCTCGCTGACGTGATTCACAACTTCAAGTGAGTGAAAATTATTCAGATTTGGCAAAATGGTGGTCAACTGTTTTCAAATATTGCTGATTGATGTCACATTTTATCTTTGTCACATGTTTAAAAGGTGGTACTTAATGTGCTAATAAAAATGAAAACCCGAATATATGCGACACCGGCAGTTAAAGGATTAACCTTATTATCAGCAATTATTTACTACTGACCTGGAGCACTCACTGAATGACTGCAGACTTTGGCAGTCGTCATGTTATATTCAGAAGAGGTTTCTGCAGATGATAAATCACATGTAACATGTGTAAGTTGGCCTGTTATGATTTATTAAACACACACCTAGCGACCATGCAAGTTGCAGAACACACTCGTATGCAAATCTATGAGGCGATAGCTGATCACTTTTCAAATAAGCAGTTACTGCCTTTAGACTTTGCACGAGAGCACACTGGTCTCCCATCAAACACCAGACGTTGACTGAATGTTGGTATAACGTTGGGCCAGCGTCGAAGACGATCTCCCAGTATTATGTCAACATTAAGTGAATGAAGGGTGTCTACCTGGCCATCCATTGTTATCCCTGAGCCGCATGCAGCGTGGCGTCATAGCAACATTTGTAAGACTCAGAGACACTTCAGATTTTGCTCCAGGATGATCACAAAATCACGTTTATCATAGGGGCCTAAGTCCCTCTCTGGACTAGAAGCAGTGAAGATTGTTAGATTTAAGGCGGTGGTACACAACAACATTCGCAACATAAGATATCTCACCATTTTATCTGGACATCTGATCTCAACACAATGGTCCGCCTTTTAGGATTCATAAATATGATTGCGATCACAATCACAGAAGCTCTAGTGCTGACACTAGCGTGTCTATTAGCAGTCCACGCAGCTTCAGAATTATGCCCACCTTTTGAAAATGACTCCACTGGGATCATTATACAGGAGATGCTGTTCAGTAGGCAGTTCCCAAGTTGCAGCGATGTGAATTTCGCTCAGAATCGGCCAATCTGTGAGGTATTGATATTTTCTCTTATGGTGGAAGTTCAAAGACTTTCACCTTATCACGCGGAGGTCATGGTTATGACTGGACGATGCAAACTTACATATATCAGGGTCAGACTCAGGATATTGAAAAACTACTTGACATATCTCAAATCTGAGTTCTGCAGTAAAGTTTGTGACGGCATAATTTTTTAACTGGATAATAGTCTAATGTCTAGTAATGTATAATTATGTAAAAACGCACAACCCTAAAAACCTTAGTTTTAGCCTCTAATAGGCTGAAATGAAAGTGTAAGTCTTTGAATTTTAAAATTCATATATAATCTTGATTGAAAGTCCTCTTTCTCAAAGGCTTTCTCACTTAAACACATCATTCAAATTACAATTAGCTTACATTACATGCTCATTTTTGTTAATTAAAATAAAGATTTTTCCTGTACTCAGATTCACACAAACCACAACTTACAACCGATAATCTAGTTATGTTCAAACATCATATATATTGTGTTTGTTAATATAACTCACAATGTGCGATTTTTTTTAATATATGGTCTCACTACCCCAAATGCCAGTCTCATTTAAACACATGTGAACTGCCTCGATTCCGCAGGCCGATTTCACCATTTTTCACCCTATTAGATATTTAGTGTGACATATCAGGATAAAGCTTTAGATGTTTTTGCTCGAAAACAGGCCTGCTATGGGTATGCTTACCAGACAGATTTTAAACTACGCCCCCTAGCGTGTAAAAAGGTCACTACTGTTAAAATTGGGCTAAAATCCGTACTCTCTTTCACAGAACAGACACACATCATCTTAACCCACTGTAGCCCCTGCGAGGTTAGCATGAAACAGTTATATCTGATATCCTTGACAAAGAAAATGACGTGTGCCTATTAAATATTCACAAAATTATAACTTCTTTATATTTTATTTTGTTTCAGTAGAGGTTGGAACAGCCGCAATAAAAATATTTTGTGTGATAATTCCATCATTAGTAGACCCCTGCCTGGATTTTGTCTTATTTCTGAACAAAATAGTTTTTGAAGTAGGAAAATATATTGAAAACTGTTGCCCTCGGAGCCATTTGAATAATTATTGTTATCATGAAAATCGGCCTGGTTTCCATGAAAGTCGCATTGAATAGAACAGCTAAATAAAGTGGCTATTCCCGCTTCTATTTCGTCTCACAAAGTCGTCATGGTTACCTTGTATTTCGAGAATTGTTGTTAAAATATGCCAAACATATTAGTATGGACTGTTATTAGTAGCATCCATACTTAAATTCGCTATATTTTCTTTTTATTTGAGCCCATATGACAATCAAAAAACCAACCAAGCATTTCATCCATGACTTATATCATCACAACACGGCCTCTTCAGATCTTGCTAGACAATGTTATCAAATTTATTCACCAATTATATACTTTCTCATCAAAACTATTACACTTAGATTGTTATACACTGCCCCCGCTAGACACTGCATCCCTGCATGTTAAAATTTGCAGATGACTGACGTCATATTCCCCCCACTCTAACTTTCGACTGATAGTGGCAAGCTTGTGATTGGCCGGCTGTCCTGCTAAATATTCTGTGAGTGGCTAGCGCAGATGTGTACACATCTCATGGAGGTGGAGGGGTGGGTGAGGCATACACCTGTGATACACCTGTGTCAGCATTTAGAGATGTGTGTGTCGTCTGTGTTTGGTTGGAACAGGCTATATATACACAGTGCTCTGTGTAAGATTGTTACAGCGCTGGTAAAAATATAGATATCAAGCTGCAGATTTGTTATCAAACAGCTAGAATTTGTCAAGAAAAGACCAGAACATGCAAACCCCTTCTGATGGTCTCACCATCCTAGATGCCAGTCCCATTGAAACACGTGTAAACTGCCTCAATCTCGCAGGCCGATCTCACCATTTTTCACCCTAATTGATATATTTAGTGTGACATATCATATATATATATATTTATTTTGTTTCAGTAGATGTTGGAACAGGCGCATTAAAAATATTTTGTGTGATGATTCCATCATTAGTAGACACATCCCTGTATTTCGGCTTATTTAGGGTGGTGAGACCATATAGGCTAATTAGGAAATTAGCTGATTACTATAATTGCGTAATTGACATCATACTTGCCAGGGTATACTAGGCTGGATGTGTCATAACAAACGGCAAATTTATGAAGGCCATAACTCGGCGTGTTTTCAAGCGATAATGCTCAATTTTTAGGTGCAGCTTTGCACATTTTTTTTCATTGAACTCCCTCTTTAAACTTTTTGGAGACATTTCTTCCGATTATTGAGGTCACGCAACCTCATAATACATTTTAGCTATTACATTTCGACTTGACTATACAATTTTATGTCAGGTTTTCATACAGTTACTCCAATTTATTAAAGATATAGTCATTATTGACATCATAAATGTTCGATTTTATAATCACTTAATTTATCATTATTTGTGCTGTTCTTTGCATCTTAATCATGTCTCCCCCATACTCGGGAGACATATTGTTTTTGCTTCCACAAGTTAATGTTTTTTTGCAATCCGTTTTTTTTAATTCTAAATCCATTCAGCAGATTGTGAAATATAACCATCAATGTCTATCTGTCACTGTTTAAGCGAAAATAGGTCCAAACTATTGATAGTCAACATAATTGTTTGTCTTTTGGTTTTTTTTTAAATTAAAATGATTAATGCTCATGTACATATAGTGTAGGCTACATAATTGTAATATTGATTTATTTATATATATTATTCCCAGCGACATGTAATACAAGACCGGGGAGTAATAACCACCTGCTTCCTGACGATACTGGGCAGTTATAACCTACTGTGCAGTTTTCACTCCATGGTAGGTTATCCAATACTCTGTCACCTGTGTACAATCTGTGCTATGATATGCTGCAAGACATGGGCACACATAGGCCTACCCATCACACTATCTGCACTGTTTTTCAGTTGACTTGGTGAAGGCTATGCTTCCGAACGAAGCCATGTATTACAATCATGTATTGCTTCAATTGGACAATAAAATATGTTTAAACTAAAGGCTATGTTTGTAGCTGCCCTTGGAAACCTGCCAGACATACCAACCCCTGCATGCCTCCGTCCCCCCTTCCACGGTACCTGGGTAGGAGGAAGTGAGCGCCCAATAATTCTCCTCTCAATAACTATCCGTTTGTGAAATAGGCATGGCAAATTCTGTCCCTGCATAAGACAACGTCATCTCTTCTGTTTCATTCACCTTGCAAAATGTCTTCGAGGTAGACAGAGATGTTGTACTTAAAATCAGTATATGGTAAAACTGTTTTGTCTTATCCAGGGCAGCCTTGGCCAAAACATCAGCCCGCTCATTTCCTGTATCCCAATATGGCTGGGCACCCAGGAAGAAACATTGTCCTTATGTAACACACAAGTAATGTCACATATGTAAAATATTGGAATCAATTGGGTTGTTAAGCTTTTAACTCTTAAGAACCTGCAATAAAAATGGTGCGTTTGTGATGATCATGAATTCCTCTTCACCACTTCCCAGATGTATTTAATTGCAAATTCAATAGCTAATGGCTCTGCTGTGCAGATTGAAGGTTCATCATTGAACGACAGCTAAATTCCTGATCCCCACAGACAAAGGACATGCATGTGCTCTTATCTTCCTTATTTTCAACCACTTGAGATTGTGTATCGCGGTAGTATACATATATATATATATGTATATAGTTTATATCTCACAATGGGTAGTACTTCATTTCAAGTGTTGAAAATATATTAAGCCCCAGCTAACAAGAGACGTTGAACCAACCACGTTGTATTGTAACAGTTATTTGAAAGCGACTCATCAGAGATGTCACGGATAGTTGATCACAAATTACAAGGATCCGTCTCTGACTTACTATCATCAACCAGGTTATCACTCTTCACAACCAAAATATTGCCAGAAGGCGTACATACACCCAGCCCTATGAACTGATCAGACATTGACAAAAATGGTCGTTGATTATTTATGACTGGCGGGTTCAAGTCTTTTAGCATGACTGGGTGTAGCCTTGTCAGGTCAAAGCCATCCAATATGATTTCTATATTTTGTCAATTTACAGCCATGTAAAGAATATCTCTAGAAAGCGTGTTCAATATTGAAAACAATGATATAAGTTATATTATATAGTACACAAACTGGCAAGGCTATTTATTTGGAAAGGTGACAGTGATGATTCATTCCAAGAGCCAACCTTGGACGTCTATTAATTATTCATGGTTATTGGTTGGGAGTGTCATATACAGACGTCATGCGAAGTCACGCTATGTACTATTATAACCCATAACATATACCTTTAATCCACTGGTCCCATGGCGTGACATTGTCAGGTTAAAAACTCCCAATATGGAGCCCTAAATTTCGGTGATACATATATGTCATAAATATCTATAGAAATGAAAATTCAAACTATCATGTCAAATAGCTATAATTACAGCCATTGATGTATCGAAATGGTGTAAAATGACAAGATTAATAGCCATAAAAATGGGAGAATGGGATCTTTGATGATTCGAGATCAATGTGCAAATGTTACTGATCCTGCCAAAAAATATATATTTGAAAATGAGATTCATCAAATATTTAATTGTCATAACCCCTGTCATGACACAGACGTGTCATAATAGGAATATGACAACCTGTCATGACACAGAGGTCTTTGCTGTATCATCATACAGATACGATGCAGGTAATAAAGATACTTAGTTATTCACAATTATAAGCTTGGAGTCACACTAATATAACACGTCACACCATGTTGCAATAAAAAAGACCAATAATCCTCCAGAATTCAAACTTCTGGGCGGGGGCCTTAGGGTAGTGATTAGCACCGCTGCCTTTCACGCCAGAGTTCGGGGTTCGGTTCCCGGTCTCGGCAGTTTGAAAGAAACAAAAATGTTTCTTCTCCATCCACGTGTGAAAGTCAGTATTGTGGGGAGCCTCCGTGACCGAGAGGTAGCGTGCTCGGCCTCAGACCGCCAGGGCTCGAATATCGAATCGTGTGTCTGGAGGAGAGTGTCATCTCAATGCTCTCACCATTCTCAGGAGGTTCTCCTGGCCCAGTTTAGCCTATATGTGCACAAAGGTGGCCTAAAGCCCGATTCATTTCATTTTGATCACCCTTTTTAGTCAATAAATCAATAGCTCTTCGGGTCTTAAACTTTCACCAATGATAAAGCAATATATTAAAAAATTTCAAGCACATGAATTACTCATCCAAAATGTATTTGTCAAAATGCGATGAGCACAATACAACCATAAGAAAGATACACCATGTAGTCTACTTGTAGTTTTTTGTAGACATCGCTGCAAATAGAAATGCTAGCCCTATGCTGGTTTAATGTTGGGCCGCTGTCGTATACGGGGGTACAACATCTTGATTATAAACTGATAAATACACAGCAAGGCTTATACATGTATATAGTCTGAATACAGTTAGCATTAATATTCAAGTCATCAGCTTTGTAGATATTAATACTTGTAAAAGTCACCGGTGTAAACTTAATAATGTTTGCTGATTGTTGATATGTTAGAGGTTTCTGTTCGAAGGAAAATATGTGTGTATTTTAAAGATGTAGACTTGTTTACGATGTAGATCTACTTACCTATCAACAGATCGATAATATACTAGTAGGCCATATTAATATTATTACATGGGTCCCTTTTTATGGTTATTTATAACTATTGATTGATTAGATGAAAATTATATGAAAATTATATTGCAATTCTATTCAGCAGTTATGTGATATTTTGGCAGTATTCACACCATTGCCGCCTGCCCCTTCCACCCTCTTCCTCGTCCCGCGCCAAACGGGCCAAGCTTTCTTATCTGAGCCAGGGCAATTAGTCTGTGATGTAAGCTTCTTCACTGATGGCCTGCTCCTGTTGGTGATAAGCTCCATGTTAAGTAGTTACACCAGGTACACACACGGTGCGCACACTTGGTCACACCACACCACCTGCACAAGTATCGTGTCAGCGTTGTCATACACGTTAGCAGTACTGTATACTAAAACGCTATACTTCAGATGTAATAAACTGAATACAGCTATAGCCTATCATCAGACTAAACCTTGACAACAGCAAAAACATGAATCTACACTGTTTGTACATGTTAGCATTTTCTATGAATCTACACTAAATTATGAATACTATGAAGCAACACTAAAATGTTGTAGATGTTTGTATATTTTATTACTTTATCAAGTATTATTTTATTACTTTATCAATCTAGTGACCAAACACATAAAAACGAAATTATTCTATACGCAGTTGATCTGGATTACAAGTTTATCTTTCTGTCATACACATTTTTAATCTGAACCAAAATGATTATTTTAAAACAGATATCTTCGCAATCAGATGAGAGTTCTTTATTATGCGCAATACATCCTGGCTTTTCGTGTCCCAAATGTAAACCTGATGACAGCTGTGCTATGAAGACCTGTTATCCAGCGACACCTGGTGGCAGTCCCAAGTACGGCTGTTTATGTCGTCCCAGTGATTATCAAATCACAGGACGTACATCATCATGGAGCAGCTATCACGTCATGGATGAACCACAAGAAGGATTCACTTATAAAAGAAGCCTGGTCCATTCTGATCCAGCTGCCTGCCATCTGGAGGAGTACAGTAAAAGTGAGTATAGCACCCCACGATGTAAACAGGGACGGTGTCCAATGGGAAAGTGAGTGTACTACAATTATGTAGCTCACGGCGCATACAGGGAAATGTACATAATGTGGAGGTAAAAATGTTGTACATGCAGCCCATGAAAAGTGAGTATAATAGGCTACCTGCAGCCACGGTACATACAGGGGCATATAAATTATATATTGGGGAAGTGGGCATAGTAGCCCATGAAGCATGTATGAACATGTATTTAATGGGAAAGTGAGTATTGTAGCAAATGAAGCATACAGGGAAATGTATAAAATAGAAAAGTGAAAATAGTAGCCCACACTGCATATTTATATATATATATGGAATGTATATAATGTGAAAGTGAGTATAATACATGGTACATACATGGGCATATAAATTACATAGTGGGAAAGTAGGTATAGTAGCCCATGAAGCATGTATGAACAAGTATATAATGGGACAGTGAGTAAGGTAGCAAATGAAGCATGAAGGGAAATGTATATTATGGGAAAGTGAGAATAGTAGCCCACGCTTCATATATTATGGAATGTATATAGTAGGAAAGTGAGTATTATAGCCCACGATGCATGTACGGGGAATGTAGAACTAATGTGGAAATTGGTACAATAGCCCAAAGTGTATAGAGTAATTTTGATGAAGGAAATGACATATTTGGAAATATAAGCGGCAGCCAAACTCAAAGTTATTTATCTTGTGATTATACTATTTGCGAGGGATCCCGGCTAGCTTAACTCGACTCCTTTAAAAAAAAAGACCGTGTGTTATTATATCTGACCTACAATAAAGATTTTTTTCTTGTTTAAAAACAATAGCGGAAAACTAAATCTATGTAAACCCTCTTTTCGCAATAATGAAATATATATCACCTTTCGATCATATAAACTGTTGATTCAGACGTGTTTTGGAAAGGTTTTAATCTAGCATAGTGTAAAAAAATAAAATTGCTTTGCATTATAACGTACCATGGCATAATCTACGATATTATTATCAAGGTGTACATCCAATATATCACTTCGTACTGATTTCAGCTGAAGGCATTACTACCAGTGATAACGATAACACCACAATGAAAGAAGCTACTCCTGAGCCTACACCAACTACCACTGAAGCTATCAGAACAATGGAGCCAACCACCCATGCACATACGAGCACCGTAGAACTAACTACCCAGCAAGCTACCACCAATATGGAGCCTACTACTCAAGAAGCTACCACCAAAATAGAGCCAACTACCAATGAAGCCACCACCAGAATGGAGCCAATTACCCAAGAAGCTACCACCTTAATGAAGCCAACTACCCAAGAAGCTACCACCTTAATGGAGCCAACTACCCAAGAAGCTACCACCTTAATGGAGCCAACTACCCAAGAAGCTACCACCTTAATGGAGCCAACTACCCGAGCAGCTACCACCTTAATGGAGCCTAGTACCCAAGAAGCTACCACCTTAATGGAGCCAACTACCCAAGAAGCTACCACCTTAATGGAGCCAACTACCAAAGAAGCCACCACCAGAATGGAGCCAACTACCAAAGAAGCTACCACCTTAATGGAGCCAACTACCCAAGAAGCTACCACCTTAATGGAGCCAACTACCAAAGAAGCTACCACCTTACTGGAGCCAACTACCCAGAAAGCTACCAGCACAATAGAACCAACCACCCAAGAAGCTACCAGTAATATAACCGACAATATACCCAGATTCACATCAACCATGATGAATGAATTTCGCTGCTTTGATTTTAAAATCTTCAATAGATAGGATAATACGTAATAATGTGTGTGTCATTTCTTAAAAATTGGTTTAGAATTTAATGAAAAATCAGCGAAATTTATTCCACCTGGTTAATGTTAATCCAGGTTGAAATCTATTATTTTTTCGCAAATTGTGTGCATTATGGCAATATATAAACAACATAGTGACATTTTGCTTAAATAGTGTCAATATTCATTCCTTTTTTATTTATTCTTTTAATTATTTACTCAATTGTTTATTAATTGTTTTACAAAATTATTTCTTCTATTTATTCATTCGTTAACGTTTCTTTAAATTTTATTAGTGTATTCTTTCATTCATTCTATGCGACGGTCTATCAATCCAATCATTCATGCTTTCATTTATTCACCCATCTATCAATAATATTTACATTTTTCATTCACACAAATAAATTAAATTAAATTCAAACAATAAATTAAATTACAGCGCCTAACTCTTGGGTGGATCGAGTTCACAGGCGCGACAATCCAAAAATATATTCAAAAAGTGTTTAAATCAAAGCATGTTCGTTAACAGACAGTAAATGAGGGAGGATGGGAATAAAAGTTTTTTTATTAAAAGTCTGAGAGTCGTAGTCGCTGCGGAAAACAAATGTGCATATTTTAAACTGGATGCGAAATTTTGATAGAAACAGTAAAGGTGGAGCAACAAAAGCAATAGGGCCCTAGTGGCTATCATACAGCTCTGCAACGCCAAAAGGTAGTATCTGCTTACCAGTAATGAAGGCAGATACTATCTTTTGGCTTTGCTCGACCACATTTTGAACTGGCCATTATTTTGAATGATCTTTTCCTGGTATGCTATGTAGTGGATAATAAATGGAGGGAGGTGCTAAAAGTCACAAAACTGACTTTTTTGCTCAGAAATCATTGTGCGAATTATTTTGGGAATAATGCATGTGTGTAAATAATAGATATATAGTTCATGTATCCAGATCAGTTTTAATCATAAAACAAAGCATTTGACTTTTCTAGTTAAGTCACAGTTTTACGCATACAAAACAGGAGCTGTTTATATGCGTCTTTAAATAAGTATGTTGTGACGTGAAACACCGTATTTACGTTGGACGGGTGTCGATTACTACATTTGGGTTTTAAGATGCCCTTGGTGCAGCAATGACAAAGGCAAGATCACCGGCTACCATTCTGGAATGTGGCTGCTTGAGCATAATTGCACTTCACAATGTGTGCTGCTCAATCAGTTCACATATGTAGATGGGAGCTCTGAGAGTAATATTGTGTTAATATTTGAGAAAAATATACGCTGTGGTGCTTTTAACCAATGCAACTTCATCAAAACAGGCGATATTCGTTCCTGCCGTGGTGTGCAGGTGATGAGGCATGCAGCATCGTCCTGTATCCGTCCAAGTTGTTGCTGAGGTAGACCAACATAAAGAGCAATACAGTAGTCTAAGCTCGACAGTACACGCACATGAACAAGTAGTAGTGTGGCCGTAATGCTGAGACAACAGCTTATACGGCGGATGTTCTCTAACCAGAAATGGCCAGTTTGGCAGATTCCAAATGAGAAGAATATATGTCCATGGAGCTGGTGCCTATCCTCCGTAGGCCAACTGTTCTGCAACAGCAACTACCAGACAATCACGCAGGCTCCGAGCCAGAGGCGGGCTGGTGAGGTTCCCATGGAGAGATAGTCCTCTTATTATACATATAATACAAAGGAAGTGAATAATAAATTCAAGAGATTTGCAGGAGAGATGATCCCAACATAGCCTACGAGTGTCGAGTTGTTATTGAAAAAAAATCCATCAAAGTCCTACGCTGTAGGTACTTGTTTGCTAACCCTCTGAAATACTTTCGTACAAACCATGGAGGTTTTGTCATTTTTAAATCATCATAAATGTCTTAGTTGGCTTTTTTTTATTCATTTATGGGTCTATGGTTAATTTAAATAGTTTTACTATTACAGAGAGGGGATCGGCTTCACTTGTCAGAATCTGACGTTATGCACACATCAACACTGTTGAAGTGGAATTATCAGTGGATTCAGGCTTCACATATACTTTAAGAGATAAAAACAGTTATGACAATCAAGTCAAACCTGTATTAAAACCTTCATCTGCTAATAGAGAAAGTCTTGAAGTTTATGGAGAAACTCTTTCAGATTTAGATCTCGGTGATCTCTCTGTACAGTGCCCATTAAAAATAGTGTCTGTAGGAACCTTCAAGCTATATTGGATATTGATTTTTTAGAGGAGTATGACTGTGTGTTCTGGATAGCAAGAAGTATCCTAGAAATCAACCATAAGCAAAGTAAATTGCATGGACGCATTTCAGAGTCTCGTTGTGCAAGGGTTGCTGTTGTTAAAACTGTTCATATAGGACCAGAACAGGCCGTGATTATTCAAAGAACAGTAAAATTGCAAAATAGTACCCCAGGGTTCTTTCACAGCTAAGGGCTGTAGATGGTACAATCTTTTTCCAGAGCTGTCTAAAATTTAGTACCAATCCCAGTACTTAACAAATCACATTACGACATGGAGAACCTACTGCTCTGTTTCAACCAATTAGAGTAGTGCATTTCTTACTCTCGGTAGATAGCATGTCTACCACAAAAAAGCCAATCTGTACGATCTACCAGGACATTTGGCGTCTATGGTAACCTCTTGTTTTTTTATTCATTTATGGGTTTTTATGGTTATTAGAAATAGTTTTACATTATTTTGCCTGGATTTTAAGATGCAAAGTTGTCTTCTATTCAAAGTGTCTTCTATTCAATAAATTGGTCACAGTCTTTGATATGGACTGTTTGAAGATGGTGTTAGAGCTGACCCAGAGAAAATTAAAGCAGTATCAGATTGGCCAACTCCTTCTTCTGTGAAGGAGGTGAGAATTTTTTGGTGATCCGCCAACTACTATTGTAGATTCATAAAGTATTTGGCCACTGTGGCAGCTTCGCTACACCATTTGACGAATAAAAACACTGGTTTTAACTGGACAGGCGATTCTCAAAAAGCTTTTGAGATATTAAAATCTAAACTGATAGAGGCTCATATGTTGTCCTACCCCGTAGATAACTCTATATTTGTTCTTGATACCGATGTTCTTGATACCGAGTATTTGGCCACTGTGGCAGCTTCGCTACACCATTTGACGAATAAAAACACTGGTTTTAACTGGACAGGCGATTCTCAAAAAGCTTTTGAGATATTAAAATCTAAACTGATAGAGGCTCATATGTTGTCCTACCCCGTAGATAACTCTATATTTGTTCTTGATACCGATGCCAGTAATGTGGGTGTTGGAGCGGTACTATCCCAAGTTGTAGATGGTGTTGAAAAAATATGCTGGCATATGGTAGTATAAACCTTTCACATTTGCAGAGAAATTACTGCACTCTGATGTGAGAGCTACTCGCAGTGATAATATTCATAGGAAAATGTTCAAGTCATTTTCTCTACGGCAGACATTTTATTGCAAGAACTGATCATGCATCTCTTGTTTCGTAAACAAGTTCTCAAAAACCCAGAAGGCATGTTAGCTCGATGGCTTTCTGTTCTTGGAACATCTGACTTTTAAATTCAGCATCGCCAGGTTTAAACATCCTGTCATTATAGCAGGTTGTGAGCTACGGAATCCCCTGCTATGAGAGGATGGGTTTAAAACACAACAATGCTGATGGTTTTTCTAGAAGATACCATAGCTGTAAGTGGGATAGTTATCCCGGGTGTACTGTAAGAAGCTCCGATACTGCATATTAGAGTAGTCCCTCATTGACCAGTCTTGATAATTGAATGAGGTGGCCCAGGGGCATATGCTTTAGCATGGTTAAGTATATTGCTTATTTTTAGTTCCACCTCGGGAGAGTTGTTATGCTCATTATGAAAACGGTCACACAGAGGATGGAGTGTATGACATCATAATACCAGGAACAGCTGATTCTACACCAGTCTACTGCAGAATGACCACATCACGTGGACCCGGATGGATGGTAAGTACCCAGGGTAGGGGTTGATGAATGAAGTAGGAAAAAGGGGAGTCCGCTTGAAAAATAAATACTGTATCCCCACGCACAAACGTGATTGCACTTATATTTGAAAATTGACTGTTTTAGACATGGCTCCAAAAATATTCTTGTTTGTTTAGAAGTGCACGTAATGATATTCGAATACTACATACATGCAGTTATATTAGAAATTTCACTGTCTGTAAGAATAATAGCGATATGTATTGACTAATAGAAACCATTACTGCTATGCAAAGCCAAAATGCAGTGTCTGCTTCAGATGCTGCCTTTTAGCATTGCACGCCAGATTACTAGTATACATCCATAATAATGAAAAAAATATTGTTTTGACCGTAAACACAAACTACACTGTTACTTTTATTTATTAACGATAGATATTAAGAGAGAATCGCCCCATAACATAGATATACGTAGACAGTCCAAGCCGTCAAAGCGATAGTGTATGGATGTGCTAGCTGAAACGCGTGGACAAATGAGGTGTGATATGACAGTTTAGATAGATACATGTATAGTGTTAACACCCATCGCCGAGAGTCTTTCCCACAAGTTAACTTCAAATTGTTAGTCAGCTTTACTATGTTTAGCTTAGTTTACGTTTGATTGAAATAAGTAAACTTATTTCAATTTTAGCGAATTTGAAGAAATTTAAAATTTATTTTTATGTATCCCCGCGTACTACCGTGCATGCACTTATTTTCAAAAACTAAGTGCATCTTCGAACATAAGTGCATGCACGGTAGTACACGGGGATACAGTAAGTATTTGTCAAATCAATAATTTATTATTATTTGTTAATCAATATATGTGATTGGCACTCTGTGTCTGGGAAGGTAGTGCCTTGTGCATTTAGAAAGCTTTTGACAAAGAACCAAACAAACCAAGCTGGCGGTAAAAATTATAAAACTTCTACTACAAACTCCGAATACAGCACGATGCCATAAAAAAATCATGCAACATGTCATTAACAACAGTGACTGCATCATAAAAACATTATAAGTAATATAAATGACAGCAATTATAATTAGCGCGACATAACACAATGCTATATTATTATGATGGTATGAGATACAAATGATAATGTCTCAGCATAATGATAAAATGTCACGAAAAAGGGTGTGGAGGGTGAGTTTTCTGAGAAAAATGGAAAGAATGGTAGATTGAAACCTTAAATCGGAATAGGCAAAAACAGTCACGTGCAGAGACGCACAAAGCTGATAGGCCCGCCAGAACGCAACATGTGATGGGATGTACAGCTCCGAGTGGCTCACGTGTGTACGAGCCAAACGAGCCACACTTTAAATCCCAGCACTGTTCGGCTCTCTCCCAAAAATCGTTAAGTGAGACCTATCTAATCTTAAAATGTGAAGGATTGTTTACTACATTTTAGGTCATTTCTGTCAAAAATTAAAAAAAAACAGTTCTGCAGCTTTAGCTATTGATATCCCTTTTGTTGTTCAGGTTATTCAGAGACGTCTTGACGGCAGTGTCTCATTCAACAGGAACTTTGCAGATTATGCAGCTGGTTTTGGTAATATTAGTGGCGAGTATTGGCTTGGTGAGTCAATCACGATGTAAAATAATTATTTGTTAATTTTTATACATTTTAATAATTTATTTGATGCAATGTGGATGTAATCCGCTCCCCCTGTTTAGTGAGTGTAGACCTATGTCTGCCTGCCTTCCAGCCTGCCTGCCTGCCTGCCTGTCTGTCTGTCTGTCTGTCTGTCTGTCTGTCTGTCTGTCTGTCTGTCTGTCTGTCTGTCTGTCTGTCTGTCTGTCTGTCTGTCTGTCTGTCTGTCTGTCTGTCTGTCTGTCTGTCTGTCTGTCTGTCTGTCTGTCTGTCTGTCTGTCTGTCTGTCTGTCTGTCTGTCTGTCTGTCTGTCTGTCTGTCTGTCTGTCTGTCTGTCTGTCTGTCTGTCTGTCTGTAATACCACTGAAACATAATATATATACATACTAATAAAAGTCGGACATGGTGGTTCGTCGACAGCCAACAAAGTATAGCATCAGAACCATCCATATTATCGAGTGTTGGAGACTTAGTGATGTAATAAGAATAAAAATCACGGATAATAATTATGCGTGCAATTCACGCAGGACATGGCACTCACACAATAGCAATAAAGTTTGTTTCATTAACTAGTGATTTATTATCTATATGGCCCTCGCACAAAAACATTACAGCTTATTTTAATTCACTATATTGTTTAGTTCATACCATTTCAATAAAATAGATATATGTAGATATAGTACCAGGTTATGACATTTGCTTCTCTCTTTTTTCAGGCAATGAATTTCTCCATTTATACAGTTCAAGTCCAAATACCAATAGTGTGAATCTTTCGCTAGAAATGACCGATTGGGACGACATACAAATATATTGGGATTATGAAGACTTTACCATCGCGCCTGCTAGTGACAGCTACAGAAACGAATACGAGCGGAGTATACCTTGGAACAGTATGATTAACTACTATCATTTAAATTTCCAGTAGCCTACATTGAAGCTGTGTCGCGCTACTGTGATGCATAACTTCAATTGACGGAAATTTGTGTGATTTAACAAATTGTGAAATTTAATATCATATAGGAGAAACATATATTTTTTCAAAATAATCATGATTGCATTATTTGTCGGTTATTACCACCTTGTCATAAATTTGTATTGAAATTGTGTTGTGCTCGTATTATATAACATGTTTAGTTAAATAAATTGCTATTACTACAGTTCCATTAATACTTTTGATCTGAAGGACCAAGGTTTTTGTAAATTAAGTCATTCCTCAGAGATGCAAAATAATACTTTGATGCATCGCGAGAGTTTAAAGGTTTTATTACAACTCCGTAATGAATCTTACAGCTTTGTCATATTTTAGGTGAAATTATTGTCACCCACCGCCAACTTCCATCAGTAAAACTTTCTGTTCTTTCATTATTTTGTCTTACAATATTTTTGTTTATCGCCACCATAGATTGGTGTTCGCTCGATAATAAATGGTCCGGGTTGTAAATGATAATAAATGGTCCGGGTTGTAAATGCTACTTAATCTTTGTCTTTCTCGGCCCGAATTCAGTCTCAGTCAAAGCTATGTCAAAGGCGATAACAAATACAGACCACCATTTCGAATTACGGTCAAATTTGTGTGGCAAAATGGCAAGTTCACTGTCGTCATTGCAGTCAAATGAGCATTTTTAATATATCGTTATGACCATTTTGAGAGAGAATTTATATTGAAAAACTGTCACCTATGTTTTCCACACATGTGCAAAGTGAACATTATAAACATGGCGACAATAACATCAAATCACATATTATTGCTATGTGGAAAAAAAATGTAGTGTTCTACATTGCAATATGCGATTGATCCGTTAGTTATATAGAAGCTTGAGGGTTTATTGTTTGTTGATAAAGCATTCCGCTATTTCTGGCCATACACTGTCTTCGTGCTGCAGTAGCTGTTTTATTTTATGCGTATATTAGTCGGTAAGTCAATAAGCATAATTAAACATGTTAACTAATGAAAGCACAATACAATTTAAAAAAAAATATTATGACAAGGCGATATTAACCGACAAATAATGCAATAGTGATTTTTTTTTAATTATTTGTTATTTAAAAAAATTATCTGCATTAGTTATATAGAAGTTTAAAGGTTAAACTGTGTTGATAAGGCGTCCTGCTACTTCTGGCCATACACTGTCTGCGTGCTGCAGTAACTTTTTTATTGCAATGTTTAATTATCTGGTATCGTCAATAAGCATAATTAAACATGTTAGATAATACAAGCACAACACAATTTTAATACAAATTTATGACAAGGTGGTATTAACCGACAAATAATACAATAGTGATTATTTTAAAAATTATATGTTATTTTAAGAAGCTGACTGCGTTAGGTGTAAGGCAGATTATTTCTTGATAAAGCATCTCGCTACAGCAAATATTGTTCATGCAGAGCTGAGGTAATGATGTACCGTCATCGCAGACGGTTGGCCAACAATAAACTAGCGTTGGTTCAACCGCCGCCCGTGATAATAAAGACTATCTTAAATATTAATTACAGACGTGGGAATGTCGTAATTATACAACTCAAAACTTTGCATTCAAGTGTCTATAGAAATTTTAGAATTCACTAACTTTTATGTAATTATTATTACATGTCAGGTTTTAATACAAATAATACAACTAGAATTTGTTTATATCGGGACGCAGAGGGTTAATGATCCGGTAAGTCTGCGTTCTCACCTGTCGCTACCCGTCGGCAGTGAGTGGACACGTTTCAACACCTAACTCTAGTACAAGCGCTTAAGCAATGCAATAAGTAGACAATGGTAGGGGTGTTAGTTTCTTATCAGAGCGCTTCTTTGAACTTGCATTCCCATTTACTGTTCATGATTAGCTCCATAACCTGGATAGTGGAGCAGATAACCAAACCAATTGTGCATTTGGTGATAAAAGAACCAAACTTGGTACAGGTCAACTACATATAATAGTAAATAAAAGCAGTATTTGTATAAACGGAATCGGTAACAGTCCATGAATTATACAATTTTTTCGAAATTCCCTAATTATCAGTTACACATGCTAAAATGTGTTAAATACATTCACCAAATGCAAATTAGGTGTTCGCTCCACTTCTAGTTTAGCTGGCATATAAGCTCATTTACCTACAAAGAGCAGCTTTTCATACCTACAGGTTGATATGACATCTGAACAAGTATTGCAATAATTGGGTATGTATATGGTTATGCATACGCCAACTTTGGTATCACCTACATGCCATTATGTTTATATTAAAAGTACAATACACTTACATTAAACTCATATTGGACAGCATATAATTGGCATGAGGACAAAGAATAAGAACTTCTAAAATGTTAGTATATCAAGTATTTTTAGAAACATATAGGCCTAAATAAGTTATCAACACCACCATCCCACACACTCCATGGACATTCCATGTTGTATTTTAAATAACAGCAAAGTAGTATAAAATATTTAACTACACTCATATCATCATGACTGTATGAGACAAATTTGTATCAGAGTATCTATTCGTTAATATTTGTGTCCCCGAAATGATTATATTATCATATCATATCCATGCGTTATTTCTCTGAAATGTAAGTATACCAAGCATGTTTAAAAGCATGTTTTGCATTTTCATAAATATAATATTTATCTGCACCACCACCATTCTTTGAATCTACCACACATATTTAATGGTCAGAAAATGTTGTCTATTAAATAACAACTAAGTAAAGACAATATATGTTTCAAATATGCCTAGATTTAAAAAAAATGTTAGCTGGTAGATTGTAAATGCAGTCTCTTGAACATTACCCCCCACAAAAACAGAGACCTTCTGGTAGGTTTGTCCAGTTTGGTTCATATAAGCCGGCTTCATACTTGAGCCACCCCCATGTTTCGGGTGGAGGGATTGATGGAGATGCAATATGAGTGTGCCCCTAAATATGCCCCCCTTGATACGCAGCACGTTTTATATGCTGCTCAAGAGCAGCATGACTGTGTGGAATTGCATCAGGTGTTCTCCTCTTATGGGACATCTTGACCCGTGCCTCATTCACATCAGTAATTGTACTAGTCATAAAGGAGGATAACAAACCGCTCTGGTGTACTGAAACACTCATCTGACACCATCACAAGAGACGATGATAAGCTGAGAAAGGCACCAGTCAGCTCTGGCATAGCATTCCACACTGACCAAGATGATTTATTGCCATGCCCCACAAAAGCTGATGTTAAAGCGTGAAATACTGAGAGTGCAAGTGAGTTGTCCCTGCCAATAGAGTTTGAGAAGCTGTGTGCAGATAGGTAACGAGAGGTATTGCCTGATCTAAAGGCGACCCAGATCTCTGAATTGATCGGTACAAGTTGCAAAGCCTTAAAGGCCAGCACCATGACATCAGTGTCCACCGTACGTATCAGTACCTTAGCGAGGCTATTTTCTAATGCATGTTTTGCTTGCATGGAGAAGCAGACGAGTGTCTGCTTCTTCATGACTCGTCTGCTTCTTCATGTATTGCTTCTCCATGTATGCATGGTTCTAGAGAGGTGACATCAATTCTGGTTGAAGTGCACAAGACATTTTGACCAAATGTAGCTGAAACATCCTTATCCTTATTTTCGTCAAACTTTAGAAAGTTTTGCCAGTTGCCTGGTAAAGCTGGAGAACCTACGACACGTCTGTGAATGCCTTTGCCTCGTTTTGTTCTGGCAGAACCCTTCAGACTGTCAGAGATGTACCTATCCCACGCAAGATCAAGGCGTGACACATTTCGAAGTTGTATTTCAAGATAGGGGATAAATACTTGCTGAGCAAATTTATCAAACGTTTTCGTCATTCCTGGCTTCAACATTTGAACAACAACAGCTCCATCCATTAACATGCATGTGGCATCGGGTGCGTGTGGAATTTCTTCAGATGATTTTTTCCAAGACCGCCATCAAATCACTTTTAGTATCTTGGTGAAGTGACCCCCTTGTGACAAGGCTGGCGGCCATTTCTGATTTTATTGGCAGAAAAATTCATCCAGTTTTCTATCCCGTGTCTGTCAGGCTATATACATACGCGAAAAGAGCTCTAAATTCCCTTTCAAATAAGCAGTCTGATGCTTGTTTTTAAATTCAGCAGTGGATTTTTTGCCAAATAAAGTAACTTTGTCTCTAGATAATACCTCATCAAGCGGTTTGGTCCCCAGGATGAGACGTTCCTTCTTGAATTTATTAAACTGTTTGTGGCCAATTATTTTAGCATTCTGTACAGTTTGTACAGATGATGCACTGGCCATCTCTTTGGTGTCCAGGGCTTTAAAATAAAAAACTTTCCTCTAAACATGCATCCCCAAGTTCCTCAGTGGTTGCTATAAGAGACTGCACATCCTTACCAAACGCATGCTGTACATTAGGTGTGCATTTTTCTGTGGAAATCTGGATTCAAATTCGATGATTAATCTAGCAACCTCAGGACCTGCGATCATCCACCGATGGAGGGCACTTGGGTTCTCTGTGATACCTACAACTCCACCGTCACCCTTGATTAACGCATTACTCTGTTTATGCGCATGATCTATCGCAATACATGAATAAACATGATTTGTCTTCTGCACTGTAAAAATCCCTTTAGCAAAAGCAATTGACACATCAGAATGTTTATTTGTCAGATTCAACATATCACTCAAGTGTACAGGAATCCATCGGGTATGATTGGTATGATCCAGTGTAAAGAACCATGGAGAGATCTCTGTCACAGCGTCAATGTACATATTGAAATTAGCTTCCCTTTGAGAGCGTACAAAGACAAGCATACACAACTCAAGCACCAATACAGTTGCCAAGTACTTAAACTGTGGACAAGAGCTAGCTTTATGCTCACACCATAGTTCAAAGATCATAGTAGTCTCTGTTGTTTCTTGGAGCATTTCACAGTAGTATTCATGTCATAGGCTTTGTGTTTCAACATATTTAGAGCGGCAGCTGTGATCTGATTTACTCTTCTAGTTTTGCAAATATGAGCATCCCATAAAAAAGAGTCAGCGTTCCCACTGCTGACAATTTCAGCTTGAGTTAAGTCATGTGTCCATCCACTACCTTAAGTGTTCTAAAACAGCTGTTCAGAAAGCTAGCCAAGCAGAAAATGATCGTTTTATATTTGAGCAGTGGAGTTTAATTCACATTGTTCCATTAGTGGCATTTGAGTATAAAAATGAAAACAAACAGATACAGGGGTTTGTGATATTGAGGGTTGTTGTATGTTATAAGAGTTTGTGAGGACGTTTTTTTTGTTTATAATGACATGATGTAGAATTTTCATATGACATTGATTGCCAAGTATTGCTTTTATCCGTATCCGGTAGTAGACATTTATCAATTGTATCGTGATCATTTTAGATTTGCCTTCTAGATAATCTTGAAACGTAAAATTACCATTTCCACTCAAACCAGCGTATTAAACCACCAATGAAATGGGTAGGTAAGAATACTGTAACCCTATGCCATTACATTGCAAGACCTATTTCAACAGTTAAAATTCACGATTGTCTATTGTGAAAATTACCCAGGCAGTTGACCTTAGGCGTGACCTTGACATTGAAACAGAAGAATAACAATTTCAACAAATTAAATGTATTCAAAAATTAGGTATTGCATTAGAATCAATGATTACTATTACATAACATGGTGGTTATATTGCCAGCCATCTTGTTTTTGACGTCTAGATGACATTCTAACGCAAAATTACCATGATGGAGCATTTCAATGAAAATATAAGTGTACTCAATTTAGTTCAAATTTAGATCTTGCATTATTTTTAAGCTTACTATTTCATAACATTGAAATTAATTGTAAGCTTTGGTGAACGCAGATCATTTTCGTGATGATTATTAGCAACCATTTTGACTTCGACCTATTAATGACTTCGACCTCTTCATTATTTGTAGAATATATATGCATAGTTGATTTGATATCAAACAGCAGGACGCCACGTGGTATTCATGCCTGATCACTAATGCGGTGGAACCGCCATTACGGTAAAAAAATTATTGCCCGTACTTGACCACTTTGGCGGGAGTCTATTGTACATCAAGGATTGTATTGACATTTAGGGCCTAGTGAGAAAATTACCCTCTTCACATTTCACTTTGAGAGACATAATAAGTTCCTGTAATAATAAGAAAAGGCTGATGCAGATAAAGCCTATACTCTAGCTCTATGTGTGATCAGTTAGTGACACAATCACAATGGTTTAGTAGAAGGCAGCGGTTCTGAGCCCCCATGACCACGTGTTATTGTTTTCAATGGCCACATGTAATTGGCATCCTTTTGATCCGGGCTAACTAGAAGTGAACTAGAAGAGTAACTGGAATAAAAGAAATCATGATGTGCATGACTCTCAATAAGAGGCCAGCTATTTTAATGGCCAGCCTCATATGAGGGGTCTAGTATCCAGCCATTAGTGTGACTAAGAAGATGGTGGAAAGCCAGTACATTTAATGAAAAGGTTAAGTGTTGTTACAATTAGGATAACTTCAGTTTAAGGCCTAGCCATAAGGGCAGTAGTTCTTCTGGAATTATTAAAAGTTGCATGTGCCACATCAACTTGCCGTTGCAATCTAAATGTGAATATGTTGGTAGTGTTAACCATCAGCATGTTAGCCGAGATATAAACTTGATGGCAGCAGACATGATTTTTATAAATCTCATATAATGATATTGCTAACAACAGACATGCATAATACAATTATGACATTAAAAAGTGTGAGTAATGTCCTAGTTACAGGTCAATGCAGCCAAATTAGAACAACAAATAAAAAAATGTAAAAATATAATATAGACTAATATAATTACAGCCATTGTAACTACTGGTGTAATTCATCCATAAATGTAATGGGTTTGTATTATTCATGACTGAGTTGACACCTGAGTTGACACCATAAGATTTGTGTTATCATGTGGAGATGATGATTTATTTACACATCTTTACTTCAGATACTTTCCGAAGTTTTTCGCCTTCAGATTATTTCAGAAAATTGCATGGTTCCCTCATCATATTTTGATAATTCCGTCAAAAACCTAGTAACAGAATTGTAGGCATACATAGGCCGATTTCAAGCGTTCAATAACAATATCACCAAGTCAATTCATCTATTCACTCATTACCTGGCAATCAGCTAAGCATCCAGAGGAAATTATATGGTAACATTTGCATGCATTCGTGTTTTTGTTATAGATGCTGGTATTTCATATGGGGAAGAGTTCCTTGCTAACGACAGTGTCTGCGGTCCGACACACTTCTGTGGCGGTGGTGGGTGGTGGATGCGGGAATATTGTGACCCAAATGCCTGCTTGAATGGTCATTACTACCACTACCACGAGGACTACGCAAACACCTATTACGATGGCGGAAGTGTTCCACACGGAATGTATCATATCACTAGTGATCATTGGATTGATTACTCGCTGAAAAAGACAACTATGATGATCCGTGATGAGATCCCATAATATTTAATAGGGACGTCTGGGGGGTGGTGGGGGGGGGGGGGGTGGGGGGCTTGGGGACACTACACAAATCTAAACCACGATATACCATCCCATAATATTGAATAGTGATTCCTGGGGGGTGGACACTACTCAAACCTGTAGCACGTGATACCATCCCATAATAATGAATATGGATGCCTGGAGAGTGGGGGGGCTGGACACTACACAAACATACACCGCGTCGAAGGAATGGGGAAGAGAAGCCTGGGAAGGCTAGCCGGACCCACAAACCATTTTTAATAAATAGGGCCTACCAGGTTATAGCTCCAGAATAATTTAACAGAACCACACTGCAGCCATGGACCCAGCATGCACCTGACCAGATCCTCTACACACCCACAAATTCCTAGAATAAACCCTGAGCCAACAAAAATATTTAACCATTGTCGGTTTACTATCGGACCCATCGTCCACTACGCTGTTCGAACAGTAGACATAAAACCCCACGCTCCTGAAGAAGGAGGGCAAACATTTCAGCTTCAAAATTCTAGGGTAACCTAATACACCTAAACATAATTGCGTGAATCATTCTCATAAAAGACTGTCAAAGAACCTTGATAGATGATGTTTCTTTTTGATCACGAATTGTTCAAGGACCATCATACATGTGAATCCACCGGCCTTTGTGTTTTTGTGGAAGTTGCCAAATATATGGATAGGGCCTACCATTCCAATACCATTTTTAGGCCTATCTGTAATTGACCTCCATGATACCAATTATTAACAACGTTATTTGAGGTGGTTGTCTATGATGACAGGTTTTAAACATTACAATCATCTAAATTGATGTTTGAATATCGCAGAGACATTGGTGGCACATCCTATCTTTGAAGTAATCAACATTTTATCTGTCTGTGGCTGGGACTTCGATATCGGATTTTTAAATTTAATAAACAAGAAATATATTTTTCTACTATAGCCTACTTCATCGTCCACGACGCTTTTCAAACAGTAATCCGAACGAATAGAACGAAATGAAATGAATGGGGTGTTAGGCCACCTTTGTGCACTTATAGACTAAACTGGGCCAGGAGAACCTCCTGAGGATGGTGAAATGATGAGATGGCACTGCCCTCCAGACACAGAATTCGAAAATTGCTCCCTGGCGGTCTGTGGTCGAGCACGCTACCTTTCGGTCACAGAGGATCCCCAAAACCTAGTCCAGGGCTCGTCAAATGTCAGGCCTGTGCTTAATCACGAAGCAGTCAGGCAGTGCTGTTTTGAATGTTGGCTTATTGTCTAAGACGGTGGGTCAACATTGAAACAACATTGGTTCAACTATTCTGGATTGAGAGCCCAGGACTACCTTGTTTGCTGGGGAGGGGTGGAGGGGTGTTACCAATTCAATTACAGACAGATCCATGTGAGTGCCAGTTATAGTTTCACCTATGTACGTTGGCGGATCCCGAGGGGGTTCAAGGTCCAAACCAAATTGCCTCAACTTCGATCAAAATGGTCAAAATGGCGGTATTTGCATACAAAATTTGGAGTATTTTTTTAAATTAGATCTTTCTCTTATTTCCATTACAAAAAGTTAGGATCACCTAGCTTTTTGTAATGGAAATAAGAGAAAGTTGAGATAGGATCAAAGTTAGGATTCTTTGTAATATGCACCCCTGATTAGTACAAAGTTAGGATGTGAATAACATTAATTAGGATCAGTCCTAAGGTTTGTATTGGAAAGGAGAGAAAGTTAAGATAATATCCCAATTAGGTTTAATTATTCTTTTGAGTCACAACGTCTGAGGAGTGTCAATACGAGCCTTTCTCATAGATTAGCTGTAGCTACAAGTGCAGTCCATACCAATAATGTGTGACCCGCCACGCGAGAAGGTACCTCCCCGCGGCTTTATTCAAATTATTTATGACGTCATTTGAAATTTAATTTTAATGATTACATAACTAAATTTGAAATATTAAAAATCTCATAAAACGAAAAGTAATACAGATTTTTTTTAAATTCTTTCAGTTAATGAGACAGGAACAACATGGCTATCGAATCAACTGAAAAAAATCAATTTTGAAAATTTTAAGCTTATGGCCCTTTTCGCATGGCGGGTCACATTTGGTCTCACAACACAAACTCACAGACACATCCTATGAACTTGTTTTTCTAGACTATTTACAGTTGCCTCTGAATGCATGACACCTTTCTCGTTGTTTTTTGCGTTTCAAAAATCCCCTGAGCTATGAAATTTAACACATTTTAGAATTCATATTATATGGTTTAGTTTATTATTTTGAAACACAAAAGTCTCTCTGGGTTGTTTCAATTATCTTTTTAAATTAGCTGTTACTTGTGTATTTAATACCATGAACTTGTTACATTTTCCTATGTCTTTATTGGGTTTAAAACACAAAAGTACCATTTTGAAATTGTGTTTGTTTTTAATCTACGTCTTTTTTGTGGACGTCCTGTGTTTGCTGAGTAGAAATATATCCCTTGTTTATTTTAATAATAACATTGCAGTTATAATATTATGTAACATGATTTTCATTTAGTTTAATACATTTATTGTGTGTTGGGTTAAATTGCATCTTTGAAAGAGAATTTTAATGTAATGGGATTATGCATATTTGTTCATTAACAAAAGCTTTCTGAACACATTATGTGAGCATTGTTAAACATTGATATATTCATCGTAGTTGTATTTAACCGTGTGTTATCCGTAAATATTGCTGTTTGGAAGTTTGGTGAAGTACGAATCATATAAAACGATTTTTATATTACAGAAATGCATTATTAAACTTTAACGTATTTTCCCTTTAAGGCACAAAGCTCACTTTTATAATATTGTATATTAAGTATATATTTCATCCATGCAAATATCAAGTAATTACATGTATGTTTTCAAATTGGCGGTTATATTTAATACATATTTCACAATAAATGGTGATTTCGATTCGTACCCCAACACACACACATACAGCATCGACCACATGTTGTGGCAGTGGCAACACTTGGCGGAGGGCAGACGTGGAAACCAGCTATGTTTACAACCTAAATTGTGTGAAAATATTTGCATAGATCTGTTAAATTTGAGACCAAACATTTAAAAATCTTGTTGTTTAAAGCTCATATAACAGTGCTTTAATAGACAAGGATTAAAAGGTAATATATCTCTTAAAGGGTCACCTTGTCTTTCCTATATACTTTTAATTCTCCATATTTGGTCATTTCAAGCTTGCATTGTCATTGTATTTTCCTTTTAATGTTATATTTACCTTAATCGCATGAATTTTCAGCCATTTGTCATAGTAGTATTGTAGGCTTATACATGTCAAGGGCAGAAAGTGCATTTTGAATTTCTGTATATAATATGTGCGATGCTGATATTTGTTTATTGCGGTAAACATGGTAAAAGGTGTTTAACCCTTTAAGCATGATATGCGATCACTTATAGAATTTAAATTCACACCCACCTGAAGTTGTCTCGCTACCGCGACCCACAACTTCACGTGGGTGAAAATGACGCATATAAGCTTATTGTGACACCAAACATTTACAAATATTTGTGTTTAAACACGCTTTTGGGTTTTTGATAAAACGGATTAAAAATGACTTCAGTCATGACTAGCCCTTTAAGGATTCAATGTTTATAACTATTTTTTTTGCTAACCCATTAACTCCTAATTTGCTCCTAATTCGATCATTTATTTGGTCATTTGAAGATTGCAAATGTTGTAATTGTATTTCTCTTTGAATGTGATGTGTGGCCTAATTGCGTGTATTTGTATCCCTTTACCACCAAGTAATTTTATTTAAATGCTCACCCACTTAAAGGTTTTTCTCGCCTCAAGTGGTGGCCATTCACTTCCATTTTTTAATTTTATGTTGAAACACACCTGTTATTCACAAATAACAGTGACTTGATCTGCTACATGAAGGATTAAAAACGGTTGTAGGTTCGCATAAAGGGTTGACAATAAAATCGCAGTGTATGCCCTACATACCGCGGTACATAAGCGGCTGGCTGAAGCTGTAGACTTAATTATTAGGCGGTTACCGCCGTTTCCTTTTGCAAGTCTGCACACTGCCTTGCAAAGTCAATAGGCAGTTCTTCTTTATTTTATAAATAATCAAATACTGCCTTTGCAGAGCGGTGTGCCTGGTAATGTTTATATATTTATATTGCTATAAAAATGGTACAAAACGTTAATTAAAAACTGTTTTATTGTTTGCTCAGAAATATTAACCCTTTTAAGTTAATTAATTGCAATTTTCACTCACTTGAGCTTGTGTCCGCTAACGAGATTCACAACTTTTAGTGAGTGTAAATTACTCAGATTTGCGAAAACGGAGGTCAAATATTTTGAAACCTTGTTGATTGATGTCACGCTTTATCTTTATGTTTGGAAGGTGGTATTAAATTTGCTGATGGAAAATTGAAAAACGATTATAATCATAATCGACAGTAAACCGTTTTATTATTTATTATAATGTCTAGCAAATTATTCCACATATTAGAACCAGTATACATGTTACTGTAATGAGCATTTAAACGAGTTTTTGTTGGC
>OZ024910.1:11571706-11765475 GCA_964017125.1 Flabesymbios commensalis | reverse complement strand
CCAAATGTTTATAATGACGGACTGAGTCATGTTATAGGCATTAAAAAGACATAGGTACAAAAATTATTATTAGATTTTGTGAAATGGGTATGTTTTGACATATTATATTGTCGTTTATGTTTTAAAAATGTTGCAACATTGTCAATATATTTGACATTTTTTAAGGTTTATATGACCTGAAATTATATTTTCAAATTGTCTTATCCAAAAGCTTCCAAATAATATTTCACGTGAAGGTATTTCAAGATAAATGGAACCTTGGACCGTTGATGTACTATGTACTATTCCGGCCGAGGAAAACAGCACATCATGATTTTGCTCTCAAAATGTGTTCCAATTGTTACTGTGGAGCAAATAACAACATTTTGGCAGTATAGTTCTTTAGAGTATGCTTCAGGTTTCCGTAGGACAGCTAGCCCATGGAAAATCCATGGAAAATCCAAGATAGCGGCTATTTTTCAAGATGGCCGCCAAATGAATTTCTAATAACCAATTTTCTAATAATTATGGGGGGCTAATTCATGTATTTGACTCATTTTACTCACTCCTGTTTTTTTACTGCATTATCATCCAGCTAAAGACTGAAGATTATCAGCGGAGTGGGTGATATTACTGAAAAAGTGTAAATTTTGCCTTGATTATTCCTAAATAACTGTTATCAATCCGTCTTTGAGCTGAAGCGCATCACGGAAGAGCTATTAAATAGGCCCCTATATGTATTTAGTTTTCTTGATTAGGGACTACGGTCAGCAGCGATTCTGCTCTCAGACAATACCGATATTGTTTTGAATTCAACCGTGGACTATGGAATTTTTTTACATCATAGAAAACGCTCTCAATCAGATGAGATTGTAATATGTATAATCTTCACGCAGACGCTGCCTGAATTTAGACTTTATTTAGAAGTACACACCGAGTGTAGGCTTATGTAATCAAGAATGAGGCAGTTGAGCGTAGTTCTGAGGTATTTAAACCCTGATAATCATTTATCACCTGAAGGACAATTGATGTTTTGACGCAGGAAATGAAACATGACGAAACATTTGATTACAAAATACAACGACAGATGGTAGGGATTCAGTGGCACGTCAGAGGGGGGTGGAGGTTTATATACACCCCTCTCCCCTCAAACTTCCAAGGAAAATACCCATCCATCTTATCTACATGTAGGCCCTACGTCTGGTGACGCAATGCACACTATGCCTTAGATTGGAGAAAATCTCTGGAATTAAACAAATTCATGGGGGCCCCCTCCTAGAGGGGAAGGTTCATTTTTTACGTTCCAAACTCATTGAGGAGGGCTCAATTAAAAGCTACATCCGCCCCTGGGATCATCTCCTTCTCTGCACTATTTGTTGCGAGCATTCGGGTGCCAGAAGACGTCAGAAGAACAAGGACAATAACCCAGCAGATGAATCTGTCACCTTTAGTTGATACCATATATTAGTAGGCCTGGATAACGATCGCTAGTTGGTGGAATTGTAAAATATATTTATTCCCCCCCCCCCCCACTACGTTGCTGTTATTTACCATGGTCTAATTCTATAAGGTGTTCCTGCCGGTGGTCACACCAATGACCACGATATCAAGGTTAATCTAGACACTAGTTTCCGATAGAGCAATATGAAAAGGACCAGGAAGTGTGAACAGTATCTATACTTGAAGTATTTAAAAAAAAAATCAAGCCTACATAGGCATACATGTAGTGGCAGCGGAATGATCGGAGGTGATCAGCTGATCCGGTCATATTTTATTATAGGCCTATGTATTGTACCACAGTCAATTTTTCAGTAGGTGGATTAATATAATAGTTTCAAAATATGTAAATATTAAGCAATGTTTTACTCCCAAGTTTGTCATATGTTTATACACTTAGCTTTTAACTGATTATTGTAGATATATAAATTAAAAACTAATATAGCTTACTTGTGATTTTTCAAAAAAAACTGCTTATTGTCGAATAGTTTTACTACCAACATTACTATATGTACGTTTTTAAATTCCAGTGCTGAAAATAAATGTCACAATTTGATGCCAATTAAAAAATATCTGTAACCCCACCGTTATCATCACGATATTTCATTTTGGAACCCCCTCTCCTCCTAGTCCCAATCTTGGGCACGCCCCTGTTTTGTATGGTTGATCCATTTATACGTAACAAATATTTGTACAACAAACAAACAAAAACGAGGTATTGCTAAAATACATGCCTGGTAAAATAAATGCTTTTGCACCTAATACATTTTCTCACAAAATTGGTTATTCATACTTAACAACACTGAAATATTTTCATAGGAACTATGGAGACCAAATGTTTTTTTTAATTTGAAATTATCATACATGTCTTAGTTATCGCGTTCCGCTTCGTTTCAGCACCTATGTTATGGGTCTACGGCCATTATACATATCTTAATTCTTCCGGTGCTGGGACCGTCTTTAGACGTCAGAATCTGACAATTATATACGCCAGATTGTGACGTTAATACGTCAGATTCTGACGTATAAAAACGGTCCCGCGCTGAAAGGGCTAAGAAAGACGTTTCACAGCATATTCATTATTCAGCATAACATCTAGGATTGCAGTTCAAAGAGTTTACAATGTCCACAGCATACTTAGCAAAGACGTTTCCCACTGGAGAGAGTGGTAATACCCCAGTCACACATACACGACGCACAGCCCACGCCTTGAGTGACAAAAATTAGAGCAGTGCGTCGTTGTGCTTCCATGAATTTTGTCAGGATATGAGAAGAGCCAGCGAGTTTAAGACGAATATACAGCGTGTTATAAATAAATCAGGTGTATAAATCAGCGAATACACAACGTTTTGACACCGCGTAGCGCGTTAGCAGGAAGACAAAGGTAACTAATTCAGCACGCCCCATATACGTTATGTGTTCGCTGGACATGCGTTAGAAATACGTTGGATGGGCGGTATATGCGAGCTCAGTGCCAGCATTTTTTAGTTTTTTTCCTGACAGTAAGGCTCAGTCACACATAGTTGACGCACGACCCACGCACTGAAAGCTGATTATTTTTTGCCAGAGCGTCTTTCGTGCGTCGATCGTGCGTCAGCACTCGTTACTGGTTCGTGGAGGGCGCTGCACTGACGCTACGCTATTTGTGTGCGCTGTGTAATCATCAAAGGAATTTAAAATATTGAAGGCATACGGATTATACCCGGGTATAGTCTGGACTATACCCTAGGTATAATCTGGGAGCTCCCAGACTATACCCCAGGGTATACTCTGGGAGATCCCAGAGTATACCCCACAACTTAAAATCAATTATGGATAAAATAACTGATCGTAATCTCGAATAATTCATGTCCCATGTATTGACCCTCTGAGGACTAGAAAATAGTAATAAAAGATATTCCTGAAGGGGAAAAAAACATGAAAAAGAAATTAAACATGTTTTCTAGACAACGGCCTATAAACACAATACTAACGTAAGCTTATTTGTCGTCTTATCCCTAATAATCACCCCCCATATATTTTTCAGCATATCATTCAGCTTTGTAACAAAATATTTAAATGCAGCACGCTGGCACTCCTAATAGACGATGTATCTTATAGTGTAGTGGTTAAGCTCCCATAAAGAAACCATTGTGCATTTTATGATTAAAGCATGAAAGTTCCACCATTATTAGTACATATCCTGGAGTTTATTTTAAGATGTGGAGGTAAATTAGATTTGACCCCTGGTGACCTCTAGAGGTCATTGACCTCTAAAGGTCAAAATATCCAATTGCGAAGCCAAAAAGTGGTGAAAATTGTGTATTACAATATCTATAAAATGTTTTTGTATTCCAGAAGTGTGCCAAAAACTCTAAGAGACTGATGTTAATCATAAACATAACACCAAGGTCACGTCAAGATTACTTTAGGGTCATTTAAAGGTCAAAATGGCAACAAATAGTGAAAATATCCTCTTTTAATCAATTTTACCAATACTAGTGGTGTAGTCATCTATTACAAAGGATTGGTTTTGACACAGTCTTGGTTAGATATCTTTTCCATGTGCATTTTAGGAGATTGAGGGCATTATTTAACTTGGGAGGGGAAATACACTCTAAGTATTCCCCTTACTACACCCCTTCCTCATTGTTTAATTAGACGAGCAAAATTACAGTGTGCACTGTGCAGCAGGTTTTAAACATCAGTTTGTGCTCCCATAGCAAACTATTGATGCATAATTGGGCTATGAAGTCTGACATGGGTTGGGATTATGTTTTACTGGGGTACCGTCCAAAAACAACGTTAAGGTCATATCAAGGTCATTTCAAGGCCAAACGTTCAAAAATCATAAAAAATGTTTATTTTTACTTTCATACCGGTTACCATAATTATTTTCTAGGCTGCATCAATTTTTCAGAAAGTTCGGCAAAATACTCGAGTCATAGTGTAGTGTTTATATTAAGCTCCTATAATGAAACAATTGTGCATTTTATGATTAAAGCATGAAACTTCCACCATTATTAGCAAATATCCTGATCTTTATTTCAAATTGTGAAGGTAAGCTAGATTTGACCCCTGGTGACCTCTAGAGGTCATCGACATCAAAAGGTCGAAATACTTGTGTGTATTATCATATTTATAAACTATTTTTGTATTCCAAAAATATGTCAATTGCTCAAAGAGACTACTATTAATGATAATAATAACACTAAAGTCATAGCAAAGTTACATCAAGGTCATTTCAAGGTCAAAACAACAAAAACATGTGAAAATATCCGTTTTTTATCAAATTCAACAAAGTTAGTGGTGCAATTAACTATTACAAAGACTGATTTTGAGCCATTATTGGTCAGACATATTGTCCACACACATTTTCAAGGAATTTAGGGCAGTGTCAACCCTGGGAGGGGTATATCATACCCTTATTCCCCTGATTACACTCATTTCTTAATGTTTATTTGAACAAGCAAAATTGCAGCGTGCAGCAGTGTGAAACATCAGCTTGTGCTCCCATGGCAAAATATCGATAGATAATTGGATATGAAGGATCACATGGTTTGGAATTGTGTTTTACTGGGGTACCGTCTGAAAACGACGTACATGTCATATCAAGGTCACTTGTAGGTCAAACTGGCGAAAATCCTTAAAATATATACTTTTACTTACTTACAAACCCGTTGACCTCTTGAAATTCAGCATTCATTTTCAGAATATGTATCAGATATATAAAAAAATAGATGATAGTGATAAGACACAGTCATTATAGTCCCAATATATTATATGAAAACATACACCATTAACTTGACCTTGGAAGCCCAATTTCAGGAAGCCGAAGGGCGCCCTCTTTGTATGTCAACTGTAGCCATCTTGTACATCGATTAGTTTATACAAGAGTGAGAGGCAACGTAAATCAGTATTTTAAAAATATACAGCGATATGATGTTATTCACAGTGTTATAATCCAATACTAGTATGTTTTCGTGGTATCGTGACTAAGGCTATACCACACATTTAAACCAATATGAAACTATTTCGCTTATGAAGGCACCATTCAATTACTAGGGGGGGGGGGGTAAATTGGACAAATTATTTATTTCACTTTCTCTCTGCAGAAGTTTATTTTATTCACACTCAAACAATATATTTATTTTAGTACTAAACCTTGATAACGGTCAAGTATTTCGCTATAACAGTTCACTATTTCGTTATGACGGTTTATTACAAAATAGTAGACCGTTATAACGAAATACTAGACCGTCGTAAAAGGATAGTAGACCGTTATAACGGATTAGTAGGCCGTTATAACGGATTAGCAGACCGCTATAACGGATTAGTAGACCACTATAACGGATTAGTAGACCACTATAACGGATTAGTAGGCCGTTATAACGGATTAGCATGCCGTTATAATCGATTAGTAGGACGTTATAACTGATTATTAGGCCGTTATAACGGATAAGTAGGCCGCTATAACGGATTAGTAGACCGTTATAACCGATAAGCAGGCCGTTATAACGGATTAGTAGGCCGTTATAACAGATTGGTAGGCCGTTATTACGGATTGGTAGGCCGTTATAAATGATTAGTGGGCCGTTATAACGGATTATCAGGCCCTTATAACGGATTAGTAGACCGTTATGACGGATTAGTAGACAGTGATAACGGTTTAGTAGGCCGTTATAACGGATTGGTAGGCCGTTATAACAGATTAGTAGGCCACTATAACGGATTAGGAGGCCGCTATAACGGATTAGTAGGCCGCTATAACGGATTAGTAGGCCGTTATAACGGATTGGTAGGCCGTTATAGCGGTTTAGTAGGCCGTTATAACGGATTAGTAGGCCACTATAACGGATTAGTAGGCCGTTATAACGGATTGGTAGGCCGTTATAGCGGATTGGTAGGCCGTTATAACGGATTGGTAGACCGTTATTACGGATTGGTAGACCATCATAACGGATTAGTAGGCCGTTATAACGGATTAGTAGGCCGTTATAACGGATTGGTAGGCCGTTATAACAGATTGGTAGACCATCATAACGGATTAGCAGGCCGTTATAACGGATTGGTGAGCTGTTTTAACGGACTGGTAGGCCGTTATAACGGATTAGTAGGCCGTTATAACGTATTAGTAGACCGTTATAACGGATTAGTAAGCCGTTATAACGGATTAGTAGGCCGTTATAACGGATTAGTAGGCCGTTATAACGGATTGGTAGGCCGTTATAACGGATTAGTACGCCGTTATAACGGATTAGTACGCCGTTATAACGGATTGGTTGTCCGTTGTAACGGATTAGTAGGCCGTTATAACGAATTGGTAGGCCGTTATAACGGATTAGTAGGCGGCTATAACGGATTGGTAGACCGTTATAACGGATTAGTAGGCCGCTATGACGGATTGGTAGACCGTTATAACGAAACTCCAGACCGCTATAGCGAAATACTAGACCGCTATATAAATACTAGACCATTGTAGCGAAATAGTATACCGTTGTAACGAAATACTAGCCAGTTTTAATGGAATAATAGACCGTTGTTTGGTAATAATTAACCGTTATAGCGGAGTAGTAGAAACGCTATAACGGATTAGTAGACAGTTTTAACGGATGAGTAGACCGTTATACTTGACCGTTATAATGAAATAATGTAATATTATCACGAAATAATAGACCGTTATGACGGAATAGTAGATTGTTATAATGGCTCAGTATATCGTTATAACGAAATACTAGACCTACGTTATAACGGGACAGTAGCTCGTTATAACGGATTAGTAAACCGTTATAACGATACCGCTATAACGAAATACTAGACCGTTGTAACGGAATAGTAGATGCAAAGTAGTTAATATTATATATCCTATTTCATGCCTGTGATAGGTTCAGTCTAGTAATAATGCAACTGTTGCCGACAAGTCATGGAAAAGCGCCTTGTCCTAATAGAAAATAATGCAGTCTATTTAGTATGAATTGAATTGAATACCGAACGATGGAATAATCGGTTTGATTTAACGAAAAAACGAGAAGTCATAACATCAATATTTTGCCATGCTTTTTGAAAATCCATATCGTGGAGAATTAGATTGTAAAATTTGACTCATTTCTTACAAAGTTTGAGTTTTCGCGCGCAATAAATTATGAAGTAGATTTGTGGCGGCCATTTTAAATTTCAGTGAAATCTTGAACAAATTGCCTGTACATCTCCATATCGTGGGGAATGTGAGTGCAAGATTTGGATAATTTCTGATGTAAGTTTTTAGTTTTTTTAAACTTATTGAGACATGATTGCTACATGGAGGCTATCAAATGTATAACCAATGGGTCTAAAACCAATTACATTAATGGAAATCACGATAATAAAACTTGACTGTCTTTAAATTATCATATGGGCTCACCTGCATAAAGTTAAGTTGACGTAGATAGATGTGATTCAAGAAAAATTGTATACATGCCACCAGACTGGAGCTCAGGCTCCTTTAAGTGAAGACATGTTTGAAGAAGAAATTGGAACAGCTCTGAAGAAGACATGTGATCTTGGTGACAGTTTTTGCCAGTTTGACCTTGAAATGACCTTGACATGACCTTCAAATTGATTTCGAATGGTACTCCAGTAAAACACAACCCCACTCCATGTCAAACTTTATATCCAATTTTTTTTATCAATATTTTGCCATGGGAGCCAAAGCTAATGTTTTACAGTGAGGCATAATTGTAATTTAGCCCGTTCGACTTAATATTGAGGAAGGAGCGTAATAAGTGGAATACCTGGGAGAGCCCCCCCCTCCCAAGGTTGATACTGCCCTTAATATCCTCAAATGTGTGTGGAAAATACATAGGACGACCTTGGTGTTATTTTTAGGATTCAAAACAGTCTCTTCGAATATTTGACACACGTTTGGGACACAGAAACAAATTATAGATATTGTAATATACAAGTTTCACTACTTATTTGCTTTTCCAGTGAATATTTTGACCTTTCGAGGTCAATGACCTTCAGAGGTCATCAGAGGTCAAATCCAGTTTACCTCCACATCTGAAAATTACCCTTAAGATATGTTCTACAGGTGGTAGAAATTTCATGCTTTAATCATAAAATGCACAATAGGTTACCTTATCTACTAAACTATTACACTGTCGCCAAAACTCGCCATACCATAGCAGGCTGAGCAAAGTGTTTCTCAGAATGACAGCCATCTGAAACAGTTCAATTCATCACATACTCATTATACAGATATCACATATCAGAGACTATACTCCACATCCGTTCTCTTAATAAATGTTCAGTTAATCAGATCAGTTAAATTATTGTTGTTAAATAATGAAAATTGTGAAGTGAATATTCTGAGCCTTCTCGAGTGGGACTAGCTAAATTTGTTCATTTTTTTCACATGATAGAAAAATCATTTGGTTGAGAGAAAAAATGACCATAAATACCCCCATAATGCAATTTGTGGGCGGGGGGGGGGCATGACCCTAGAAATCTAGTTGGCGTGCACATTTAAAGCCCGCATGTCAAATTTTCTCATCACCCAAAATTACAAGAAGTCCTCCCCAAACTCATTCAGCCTGCGGGAAGCCCTCAGCCATCTTGTCTCTTGGTGCTAAATATTGGTTAAACAACATAAAAGGCACATGAACTAAAATCTAGCAATGAAAAAATGACACATATTAGCTAGGTGAAAAACCAAGATTATTTTTTATAAATAAAAATACAGTGTTTGTGTGCCAAATTAAATAATTTCTAAGCCTGCCGGTCATATAGAAACCATAAATTACACATATCTAGGCGGTAAATGAAGATTTTTTTATTGAGAACAGCGGCGGCCATCTTGGATTTGTCGGTAGAATATAGGTCGAATTATCGCAAAAACTCATGAAATGGATTTTTCGAACCAACACCTCCTAGAAACCAGATATTATACATAACTATGTGGTTAATCAATGGAAAATTTATTTTTTACACATTTTGGCGGCCATTTTGAATTTTAGGCTTATAGAAATTTCACCCACACTTTTGAAAGAGGCACATGGGCTTATTTTTATATGTGTTAGTTGTATGAGGCAAATCAGCCATAAAACCAACCTGCTGAAGCAACGGTCACGGAATTACCAAACTAAATGGCGGCCATTTTGAAAAAAAATGGCATATTCCAGACAATATGAATCAATATTGTTGGCGCTTTGGATAAAATCATGCCTAAGACCTTTGTGGACAATCCCTGAAAATGTCATGTTTTTGTCCAGCAAAAAAAATAATAATAGAACACTTATAAAGCGCCTAAATCCGTCCTAGGGACGTATATGGTCGCGTGACAGTTTGCTAAATTATACCAGATGTATCTTATGATAAATCCGTTAAAATTAGCTGAAACGATTTTATAGACAAAATAGGTAATTATCATTTTAAAATAATGAAACAAGTTATGAACATTCTATTGTCTCTGAGGATATCCCTCGCTAAATAGGTGTGTTTTAAGCTTAGTTTTGAAAGATGTTAATGTTTGTTCGCCAAAGATGTAATATTGCAGTTCATTCCACAATAATGGAGCAGCAACAGAGAAAGCACGGCTTCCATAAGAGTCCAATCTAGGCCGAACCACAGACAATAAGGTCTTGGATGACGATCACAGTATCCGTGATGGAGTATGTATATGCAATAAATCTGCAAGATATCGCGGAGCAGTGCCATGCATAGCGCGAAAAGTCAATACATTTATTTTGAAAATAATCATTTTTTCTATAGGCAGCCAGTGCAGATTTCGCAGCACTGGTGTGATAGAGTCAAACTTGCCAGTGTGTGTGATCAGTCTAGCGGCTGAATTCTAGATTTTTTGAAGATGACTGATGGTAGATGTTGGCAAACCATAGAGAAGAGAATTCCCATTGTCAAGTCCAGAGGTTATCAAAGCATGTATCAGCTGCTTGGTGGCATCCTCCGTGATGTATTTTCGAATGTCACTGATTCGTTTCAGATGCTGGAAACATGAACGCCTGATATTATAGATGTGTTCTTCAAAGTTCATGTGTTGATCAAACACTATTCCCAAATTTCTCGCACTTGTGCTTGATGGAACGTGGTCATTTTCGATGTTAATGTGTGTGGTAGTGATAGTTTTACGAAAATATGGTGAGGCAATAAGCAAAAATTCAGTTTTTCCATCGTTTAGTTGCAATTTATTTATCAACATCCATACTTTAATTGCAGCAATGCAAGATTGAACAAGTTTTATGGCAATTTCTTCACTGATGTTATCTGATGTCCTAAAGGTAATGTAAATCTGTGTATCATCTGCATATAGATGAATCTCCAGGTTGTATTTACGGGCAATGTCAGCAATAGGCAGTGTATGAATTGTAAATAATTTTGGAACAAGTACCGAGCCTTGTGGAACACCATACAATACATCAACAGGAGATGACAATGTTTCATTAATAACAACCGACTGCTTTCTTCCTTTAAGATATGATTCGAACCACTTCAGTGCAACGCCGCCCACACCAAGTCTCTTGTTTAGGGGTTTTGTCAATTTAAAAAAAATCCGAAAATAAACTCGGAAGTGGGTAGGTGGGATCAAGCCCCAACTCGGATTTGTATTATTTTTTTTTAATTAACATTTTTTGTGTTTTTTGTGTTGTTTTCATGTTTTCAAGTGTTTTAAAAAAAAATTAGAAAATTGGATAAGGGGATGGGTGGGTGGGGTCTGACCAATCCGAGTTTTTCTCGGATTTTTGGATTTTTTTTAACTTGACAAAACCCCTTAATCGCGACAGCATGATGTTGTGATCAATTGTATCGAACGCTACGGCCTTCTGTTCATCCACAGCCCTCAACATGTTATTATGCACATGCAATAGTGCTGTCTCAGAACTATGTCCCGGCCTATCGGCAGATTGCATGGACTCTGCGAGATTGTTCTCATTCATATGAGTAGATAGGCGTGATGCCATAACTTGTTCAATGATTTTTTATAGGTATGTTGGGTTGGATATAGGTCTGACATTTTTCATTAAATTGCGATACAAACCCGACTTTTTAAGCAAGGGTTTGACCATTGCATGTTTCATCTCATACACTAAGTTCAGTAAGGGAGCCCACTATAGATGATCGCAGGTATCATGTATTCACATTTTAGGTGAATGCTAGAGTAATGTGTGTCACATGTTTATTCCTCTAGAGGCTAGGGTATAAAAATAATGTCTCATATATTAACCCCTTGGTGGCTAGAGAATCACATGTTTCAAATATCAACACTTCGGAGGAAACTATTATATGTCTCCTATATTACCTTTAAGATTTCTTATCTCTTAGAACACAGCATTACATGTATGTGGGGTCTAGACAATTATACATGTCTCATACATGTATATTAATATCTGGTGGCTAGACACACAAGACAATAATATAGCCTCCAGAGGGTTAATACAAGAGACATTAAATACTCTAACCCCAGAGGATTAAAAAATGAGACATAGTTATGCTACTTTAGGTAATTAATTGGTGTGCACGAAATGATTTGGCACGCACTAAATAATGAAAATAATTAATTGGTGCGCACCAATTAATTATTTGGTGCGCATCAACTTGTATTCTGACATGCTCTACTCTAGCCTCCAGAGGATTAATATATACGACAAGTGATGCTCTAGCCATCAGACGGTTACTATAAATGAGAAATATTATAATTATAGTGTAGCCCCGAAAGGTTAATGCATGGGATATGTGATACCCCAGCCATCAGAAATTAATATCGGAGATATTTCAAAGTGTAGCCCCTAGACGATTAACAAACGATATATGTGATACTCTGGTCTATCCCTCAAAAGGTTAAAACTTTCTACATGTGATACTCCAACCACCAGAAAATTATTATAATGATAGTTAATACGTGAGAGTCTTGATTCGGTAGCCCCCAGAAGGTTAATAAAAGATACATATAATCCAGCTATCAGAATGTATCTATATCAGAAGTTTGTGATCATATATATAATATATCCCAGAATATACCCCTGTCTCCCAGACTATACCTCCCCCCCCCCCCCTGAATTTGATGGGGTATAGTCTGGGCTTGTGGGGTATACTCTGGGAGCTCCCAGAATATACCCTGGGGTATGGTATGGGAACTCCTAGACTATACCCCAGGGTATATTTCAGATTATGCCCGGGTATAGTCCAGAATATACCCTGGTATATTCAGTGGGGTTAATCTGGGGGGTTAATCTGGGCAGTTACACATGTACGTAGAGTTAGCCTACTGCCACAGCAACATCCAGATAGACTAGTCTACAGATCAACATAGCTAGACTACAACAACACTACACTTGAGCTCCATTTGAAACGTCGGATAAGACACTTATGATAAAATCTGTCGCCAGAATGTGTTCTTAAACAGTGATTATGTCACAAAAAAACATAATTAAATAAAGAGTGAGTTAATCCTTTTAGTGGTCCCGAAATTATAGCATAAATAAAATGTTAACTCTGAGAAGAAGGATTCTATGTGCCATGTAGTTTCTGTAAGGTTAGGCCCAGCCGTGTATTATTAATTAATAATACATGGTCACGTGATTAAACCAATAATTGCATGATGATAAGCTGCCCTAAGCTTGATAACACAGCTACGTTCATAATAAGTGATATTTGCACGACCGGTAACAACACATATGTTTAATAAATGATTGATCAAACTGTTCAGAGACATGTAGTGTACAGTATTGAAACTACGACACTGCTAAACCTTACAACGCTGAAATATTTGTCTATAATCCATGGAGACCAAAGTTGTTGTTGTTTTTATTTGAAATCATCATGAATGTCTTAGTTTGATCTTTCTGTTTCTTTTGCATTCCCATGTTATGGGTCTGCCTACGGTACAACGGCGTGGGCCACATGTGCCGAACATGCGGCTCTCTAAACCACGTCCCTACGGCTTCGAGGGGATGCTAGTGGAAGCACCAGAACCTTGTCGGATAAGACTGCAGTTGGATATAGCTGGAGATGAGGTCCATGCCCTAGTCGACACAGGTGCTGCCAAAACCCAACAGGACATTCACACGGATATGCACTAAATTACCACTGTTACGACCAACCGGCATGGTGTTCGTGGTATGCCTCTACCTGCGATAGGAGAGACGGAGTTAAAACTAACAAACGCCCGGACTTTCAACATCCGGGTGACAAAAGTAAGTAAGTAAGTAAGTAAAATGCTTTACTTCACTTTTCGGCCAGTATGGCCATTTAAGTGAAAATTCCGAGTATTTCAATATCCCATATTGTATAGTTAAAGTAGTAAAGAAAAGACAAGGCCAATAAAAGCATGATCGTACTAAAATATTCAGTTTAAAATGTTTGATATGATAAGATGACGATGCTCCTGGCACCTACATGTAACGAGTCTGATGACATGTTGTAGCGCCTGCACTATAACACAGTTTAATGAGTATAAAAATATCAGTATAAATAATGTAAAATATGAAGTGATTATAAAAAGAACGACTTATCAAGTCACTATATCTCCATGAAATTGGAGTGATTGTGTAAAAACTACAAGTCTGAGTCTAATAATTAAAACATATAATATAGGTTACATTCCCGAAGGAACTGAATAATTAAACCAGCAGGGGTGTCCCTGAATAGCTCAAATAAGGAATTAAATGCAAAATACTTCCTTCTGATGTGCGCATATTTCGCACAACTGAGAAGGACATGTCTTACAGTGAGACGAGTATTGCAGCACATAGGTCGCAATTCTCCTCTCAATAAATAGCCGTTTGTGAAATAGGCATGGCCAATTCTGGCCCTGCATAAGACAACATCATCTCTTCGGCGTTCCATTGGTGTAAAAGATCGCTTAATGATTGGTTGTACCTCGAACAATTTGCTGGTGACATTGATGTTCCATTCACCTTGCAAAATGTCATCAAGGTAGACCGAGATGTTATACTTGAAATCAGTATATGGTATATAATAAAACTGTTTTGTCTTATCCAGGGCAGCCTTGGCCAAAACATCAGCCCGTTCATTGCCCTGTATTCCAATATGGCTGGGTACCCAGCAAAAAATAATGTCCTTGTGCCCAGACAAGTAGTGACACATATGCAAAATATTGGAAACAATTGGGTTGTTAAGTTTTTGACTCTTAAGAGCCTGCAATGAAGATAGCGAGTCTGTGATGATCATGAACTCCTCGTCATTACTATCCCATATGTATTCGATGGCAGCTTCAATAGCTAACAGCTCTGCTGTGCAAATTGAAGCCTCATCGTTGATACGACAACTAAATTCATGATCATCACAGACAAAGGACATAGCTGTCCTCTTGTCTTCCTTTGATCCGTCAGTATACACCTTCCGGTGCCTCGGAAATCTACAAAATAACTCAAGCAACATGCTCTGGAAGACAAGGGGACAGGTGTCTCCTTTCCTGAGATCTGAGAGGTTAAAAAGTATATTAGGCTGTTGGAGAAGCCAGGGTGGACATTCTGGTGGGCGCACAACGCTAATTGCGTCGAGCTCCACCTCCATGTCCTCCAGATGGTGGGTGACAAAAGATTTCCCACACTAAATCCTCTTAGGCAGCGACGCCATTGGACAAGGACAAGGGAAAATAGACTACTAGTGTAGTCATTCTGTTCCAAGCAATCCTTCTGCTCAATTTCGAGAAATTGACAAAAACTGTTTTCCAATATTGCGATCACTAGTGAAAATCAAATTGTTCACGTTTTTCCCCATTTTGCTAATTTTAGGTATCGTGACTTACTTATGTTTTTGGACACCATGAATCGATTGCAGCTATTAGTTCAATTTTAAATACAAAGAATGATTGATTTAAAGTTGATTGAGCGATTTATCAGAAAAAATAATGATATGTTGAGTAATTTTAAAAAGTAGCTATATGGGTATATCATGTATTATTGTATTAATTATTCTTCTTTTGGTCTAGCTAATTATGCTCTCGCATTATGGCTAGATTGTGTGACTGAGTGACCACTTACAATATTGGTATTAGGTTGTCTGTTAAGTATTAATGTGGATACCATGAGCTTATTGTGTGTATCTTTCAAGTCAAAGAGAAAAAGTCAGTTGGGAGCGATCACTAAATGATTGTATATTGTCATATTTGTTGCTGTTATATTTTTTTCCAATTTTTGTTAATGCCAAATGATGTGTGCTATCTGCAGACATTTTGTTTAATTTGTGATATTATCAAGTTGATATTTCCCCCGGTTCCGCACAGTTTTTAAATGTGAAATTCCTTAAGACCACGTCGTAGAAATGATTATTCTCTGCACTACATGTAGCTTATATTTAAATCTACAAATTTGTCGACTGATAATGTCACGTTACTAAGTCAACATAATAGCGAGGTTAGGAGAGGTTTTGACTGTGATTGAGCGCTTCTAATGATCTATGCAAATGGCCAAAACACATTATCTTAGTTTTTTTACAGTTTCAGAACTGACATTTCATGTATAACATGTCTCTAATGGTCTCTGACATACTGTTTTTACGCAACTTTTGCAACTTAGTCATTAATGAGATCAAATGTCTTGTTAACTTCGTTATCAATCACATCCAGGTCACATTGAATTTCTGTACCCCTAGATCGTCCTTAAGAAAACATGATTCTCAACAAGAGAATTTACATGGCCTGACACTGGTCGATGACCAAGTACACACAAATAAATGACTTCTTTGTTGGTGTTGGATTTGTAGATTTAGTATAAAGTTATTTCGTTGTAACCTGGAGTTACAATATCATGTTGTGACATTTCAACTCTATAATCTGTATCTAAAGTGCAACAAAATTGCAATAGTAGCACATCCTGTCATAACCGTTTGGCCATGAAAGTGTCAGATGCTGTCAATGCAATGCCATATATTTGCATAAGAGGGGGGGGGCTGCATATAGTACATTTTTTTCATAGCATGATATTGTTGCAGTATGTCGTCAATTTTAAAATAACTACATTTTTTTAATAATAAAATGTTCAATCTTAAATTACCTTTTATGTCGATCTATTATGCTACCAGTGACAGTGTGACTTATTATATATTTTAATGGCATATGCTGCCATAAATAATCTCTATCCTGATATCCCATTAATATTAATATGTTTTATTATATATATATATAGGCCTATAATAATAATTAATATATTGCAATTTTGCATCCCGACATTCTGGTGTCATATTGTGCCATCATAATGTAATTTTAGACATTTAATTAGCTATTCTGCCATCATAATGTCATAACTGACATTCCAGTGATACATATAAGAGTGACATCATAGCAATATAGCATCATAAATTATCACATGACACAGAGGACTCATTGAATTTAAGAGAATGCCATTCGGCTTTGCAAACGCCCCAGCCATTTTTCAGAGAACAATGGATAGACTGCTCCATGGCCTGATTGGTGAGCGCTGCTTTGGGTATATAGAATGTCCACATCATCATATGCAGTAGGAAACCTACAGACACACTCACCACCTCAGGCTCGTCATGGAACAACTTAGAGAAGCAGGACTGAAAAGGAAACCCGAAAAGTGCAGAGTCGCACACAAGCAAGTTAAATTACTAGGATACAGTGTGGGAAAAGACGACATATCAAGCGACCCGAGAAAACCAGTGCAATTGCCACCATGTCAGTCCCAGAGGTAAGAAGGTTTCTATGGATGACGGGGTGCTATCGCCAAACTATCACAGATTACGCCAAAATGGCTGCCCCCCCCCCCTCTCACCCGAAAAAGTATCCCCTGGAAATGGTCAAGGGCCGAACAAGCAGCATTTATTTCCCTCAAGGACATATTTCAATCTGATAACGTCCTAGTGTACCCCCAGACCAACAAACCATACAAATTGTACACAGACGCCTTCGAATATGCAGTCAGTGGCATATTGGTACAAGAAGGGGATGATAAAGTAGAAAGGGTCATACAATATATCTCCCACCAGTTAGATCCAACACAGAAACGATGGGCCACTATTGAAAAGGAGGTCCACAGCATCTTTTACTGTCTCCAAAAATTACTTCCTCATCTGTGGGGGGCTAAATTCACAAATACATCTGACCAAAAGCCACTTCAATCGTTATTTCAAAATGAAATCGCGAACACTAAAATCCAGGGCAGTCCTCGTAGCGGATTACGGGGCAGACATCCAGTATAAGGAGGGTCGTAATAACGTCAGAGCCGACTTGTTCAGCTTCCTCCGCAGCCCCCACATAAGTTCGATAGGAACGAAAAAGTATATAGAGCCGCAAGTTGGTCACTACCACTGGCCTGCAATTGGATAGATAGGACACAACTAATCAATGCACAAAAATCCACATTTAGTACAGAATGGCAGGCGGAGGGGGTTCCAGATAACGAGGACAATGGGTTCGAGGACGACGTTTTTTCTCTACAAAACGACCAGGGCCACGCCAAACCCAATACTCAAGATTGTACTACCCCCAGAATGACAGGCTATCTTCATTGATAAATGTCACCAACAGACGGATCATGCCAAAGAGGGCAAAACTGGTAGTGCAATCAGGGAAGTTTACGTCTGGCCGGGGGTGCGGAAAACAATAGAACACAGATTACCATTCTGCGGCATATGCCACACCTACGCACCCGACCAGAGCATGTAGCCCAAAGCCGCATGCCAGATCTATGCCACCCCCATCAATACATATGCATGGATTTAATAGGACCATTTACCAGATCCAACAAAGGGCATGTTTACGCTTCTTGACCACCTAACGGGTTGGGCAGACAGGTATCTTATTAGCAATAAAAGGGGGGAACGATTGCAGATATCTTACATAATGAGTATTTTACTCGACACAGTCCCCCTGAAGTCCCAATTTCGGATAATAGGATCGAGTTTGTAAATTCTATTGTTTCAGACTTATGCAAAACCTGGGGGGTTGAAATCCTCAGAGTAGCGGAAAAATCGAGAGGTTCCATAGAACTTTCAAAGGACTGGTCGAGAGATTATTGCCGACAAACAAATCAAATTGGCAATCTCAATTGGGCCCGGCTTTGTATGCGCATCGTAGGACCGCTAGTAATGCGACAGGATATTCACCATTCCAGGCGTTGCATGGAAGGCAACCGCGCATTCCTCAATCAGTGGCAGCGAGCATATTCCCAAATTGTGACGTTTCACAGGACGATAGAATAGCCTCCTTAGATTGTACCTGGCGAACAAACGCCCGGTGACCAAACGCGGTATCAATAAAAAACGCCAGGAACAGAAAAAACTTGAAGAACCGCTCAGTTTAGGACATTCAGTAGTGCTCGTTAAACCAGGCATGTCTGTCACATTTCAGCTCGGTGGGAAGTTATTAGGGCCAGACACCCAGTCTATTTAATTAGATACCTGCCCTCAGGGGAAGAAAAAGTATTTAACCGGTAAGTTAAGATGTATACCAGAGGGCGTAGACTGGGACATGTTTCCTGAAGCAGAGATACATGTAGCCAAAGCCCCAGCAGACAACACACCCGCCCCGCCCAAATACAACCCCCTGGTAATTTTGGTATCGTACCCCCCACCATCACAACGGAAACGCCAGCAAATGATATCATTGCTAGGCCCCCCCTGTAATGCCACACAACCCACCCTTCCCTCCCTCACCGGCTGTCAACCCTGAACCCCTGCACCCCCCTCTGAGACTAACGAGGGTCAAACATTGCACACAAAAATTCACAGGATGCCACACACACAACAGCCAAAGGTGGAAGTATAACCTGCTTATATTATGCATGCTTCTGAACATTGCCTTCAGTGACAGACATTAGGCAACAATGCCCGATGGAATTGAGATCGATGTAGACGAAGAGACGACGCTCATCCATAAAACTGCCACTGATCTCGCGTGAGCAGTGGCATTTCGTCACAATCAGCACGTGGCTGGTGCCACTCGACACATGGCAAACTACACTCGTCCTACCTCAACATGTCCTAAGGGACACACTCAGCAGGGGGCTATATATGTCACCCATGTGATATGGACGGCACACCAGAGTCTGCAGGTGCGGACTCATAACTATGACCCTTCATGCGCTATAAACATGCAACGGCGCATCCGTATGGTCACTATCCACTGCCACCAACACAGTAGTTTTGTGGTAACCACTAAAGGCACCACACTCATCAAACGGTGTTCAGGTCAGTCTGAACGAGCGGCCGACCTGGAAGCCGGTATATACCAGTTACCGGGATTCCCATGCAGCCTACATAGAAAAGACTGGACATTGAAGACCACATTCACCAGAGTTATTATTAAGACACCGAGGACAGACCTGTTAAGTATACCCGTGAATTGTACAATCAATCACGGGAATGCTAGCGCACAATGAACTGAACCCACCAGTCTTTCAACAGTTGCAACAGTTGGACATTGTTGGCAGAGTACAGGTAGGAGTTAGTATTGTGGGGAGCCTCCGTGACCGAGAGGTAGCGTGCTCGGCCTCAGACCGCCAGGGCTCGAATTTTGAATCCTGTGTCTGGAGGACAGTGTCATCTCAATCATCTCACCATCCTCAGGAGGTTCTCCTGGCCCAGTTTAGCCTATATGTGCACAAAGGTGGCCTAAAGCCCGATTCATTTCATTTTTACAGGTAGGAGTTAGCTCGCTGCTTACTATTTGCAACGGACCAGCCCGTATGTCCGACAACCTTAAATGCATACACTTCATAGGTTTTGTGCTCTCCCACACTTTTAACTTACCTTAAAAGGCGACGGTTTTACAAGAAAAAAGGACAGCGGAGAGGAAACGGACAGCTATTTATTTGAGAAAAAAATATCTTCAAAGAATATTTTGGGCCTAAAGAAAAGGACATGGCGCAATGGTTAATGAAAATGAGTACTTGGTAGGACTGAGATGGCAATGTGTACGATAATTTCAACGTGCCGAAATGGCTGCAGGACTGTATGCTCTCCGTGGAGATGCAATGGCACACGAATGAACAAGTCCAGTGACCAGGTGGTAAAATGTAAAGTCAGATGATAGGTCTTCAGACTTGATATAAGACTATAAACCTGCTTCTCGCACTCATTCTGTTGGCTTTCACTACGAGATGTATGGCGAGATCAGCCCATCTCGCAATCCCTCCCATACGTTATACTGCTCAGTTTGATTTTGCCATTACAGATAAATATTCGTACGAGAAAATGCATACTGCATCGTTGGTACAGCAAGATTGACTGATCTCAGTACTCGTCACCACATAAAGCCCTCACCCTTGATGTGGTGACTTGTGCTGGGATGAGCCCATCTCGCCTTCCCAACGATGCTGTATCATCTTTACTTTTACCTTTAAAGATCGGGTCTGATTGAGAAACTTTAGGTGTCAATCAATGATGTACTAGTCTTCTTGGGGGCTTGACACTCTAAATTTACTAGAATAGATTTGACAAAAAGGCCACCTTCTGGATCCTTCTGGATCCGCCACGGTATTGGTAGATCTACTTGTAGACACCCTGATCAAGTCTGTGTGTCAAATATCAATATTGTGGCAATTTGGATCAATGATTTAGTTTTGAAAAAAGGGGGTGAGGACCCCTCTGCCCCTCTCTGGATCCGCCACTAATTTTGCAGATCTACATGTAGACACCCTGATCCGAGACGGCCTGAGCCCATGTGGCTGCATCAATATCTCATTCATATTAGGAGGAGGCGGTGCACTAGCCTACGCTTTCGGTTTCTTCTTCTTCACTTTGGACTGCTTACTCCATTTGTTAAATACATTTTTATAAAGTGTGTCCAAATCTCTTCTGATACAGGTGAAATCCAAAAGAAGAATTGTGACGAAAAAACACACGATGCACACGGAAGATATTGTACCTCCCACCTCCCTAGCGTGCGGAGCTTCAGTGGGTTTAATGTCAAAAGACTCTATCGTCACTCGCAGTTCATCCAGTATCTCTCTCAGCAGAGGTACATGTACTCTGGTGCTATCTGCAACGATAAGTATGATAGGAGCTGAACTATCATGTATGTATGCTATTATAAACTATTCAGGGTTGCCACTGAAAAAAATTATTTGAAGAATAAAAAAAATCATCATCCTTGTTTTTTCCTCTTTTTAATTTATCATGATTCTCAAACGACCAAATGACAACAAGCGGTGATTTATTTAATAATTGAACCATGATCGAATTATTTTTAGAAACTAAAGAAAATCATGAATTATAACAGTACCTATGAAGATCTAGCATGTGTGCGGGATAAGAGATGAGACACATGACAATCATGTGGTTGACAAAAAATCACTACTTTTTCATACATAACTTTCACTGAAATTAGCTCAAATCATGATTTTTTTATGGTATTGGTCCAAAACAATCATGACTTTTAATGATCAGTGGCAAGGAGATCCACTTTTATTACACTTGGGAAAAAACAAATTCGACATCTATCTTATTAAATCCAATATAATAACAAGATATATGAATATATAGGCAAATATTACATAAACGACATCCCAGATGGATGGAGAGAAGCAACAGTGATCCCGATCCCTAAACCTGGAAAAGATCGAACAGATCCTAATAATTATAGGCCAATAGCATTGACAAGTTGTCTTTGCAAAATCATGGAGCGCATGATCAATCATCGTCTCACATGGTTTTTACAAGACAATAACATAATAACTAAATATCAATGTGGTTTTCAAAAAGGAAAAAGCACCACAGACCATTTGGTCAGACTGGAGACTTATATCCGTCAAGGTTTTGTTAAAAATCAACATACAGTTGGAATATTTTTTGATTTAGAAAAGGCCTATGATACCACATGGAAGGGTGGTATCATGAAAGATCTCCATGAAATGGGCCTGAAGGGTAGATTACCCTTATTCATTGACAATTTTTTGAAGGGGAGAACATTTAAAGTCCGCTTGGACAACACCCACTCTTCACTAAATCCACAGGAGGAGGGTGTCCCACAAGGTAGTATCCTTTCACCAACTCTATTTACCGTTCAAATAAACAGTATAATTGATGCTTTACCAGACGATATAGAAAAATCGTTATATGTTGATGATCTGGCTGTTTACTGCCAGTCAAGCAATATGGCAATAATTGAGCGGCGCCTGCAAGGTTGCCTCGATAAGTTGGTGACTTGTGCGGATGAGAACGGCTTTAAATTTTCTCCCACAAAAACTTTATGTGTACATTTTTGTAAAAAAAATGGCTTACAGCCTGAGCCTAATGTCAAACTATATGGACAACAGCTTCCTGTTGAAGAGCAGGTCAAATTTCTTGGTCTTTTTTTCGACAAGAAGCTCAGTTTTATTCCACACATCAAATATATGAAAGATAAGTGTAGGAAAGCATTACAATTGCTAAGAGTTATATCCAGCAAGGATTGGGGTGGTGACCGGACAACCTTACTGAGGATTTACCGGTCTTACATCAGATCCAAACTGGATTATGGTTGTATTGTTTATGGTTCAGCGAGACGATCGTACTTAGCAGTACTTGATCCAATCGCGAACCAAGGTTTGAGATTATGCTCAGGGGCATTTCGAACATCACCCATCGAAAGTCTTCAGGTGGAGACCGGTGAGCCCTCTTTAGAGACCCGCCGGTTGAAGCTGAGCCTGCAATACTATATGAAAATGAAAGCAAATCCTGAGAACCCGGCATACTCGTGTGTTGTCAACCCTGAATACAAGAGATTGTTTAATAACAAGCCAGGGACTATACCTCCTTTGGGTATAAGACTCCAACCCCATCTGGAGGACATGGAGGTGGAGCTCGACGCAATTAGCGTTGTACGCTCACCAGAATGTCCACCTTGGCTTCTTCAACAGCCTAATATACTTTTTAACCTCTCAGATCTCAGGAAGGGAGACACCTGTCCCCTTGTCTTCCAGAGCATGTAGCTTGAGTTATTTTGTAGATTTCCAAGGCACCAGAAGGTGTATACTGACGGATCAAAGGAAGACAAGAGGACAGCTATGTCCTTTGTCTGTGATGATCATGAATTTAGCTGCCGCATCAACGATGAGGCTTCAATTTGCACAGCAGAGCTATTAGCTATTGGAGCTGCCATCGAATACATATGGGATAGTAGTGACGAGGAGTTCATGATCATCACAGATTCGCTATCTTCATTGCAGGCTCTTAAGAGTCAAAAACTCAACAACCCAATTGTTTCCAATATTTTGCATATGTGTCACTACTTGTCTCGGCACAAGGACATTATTTTTTGCTGGGTACCCAGCCATATTGGAATACAGGGCAATGAACGGGCTGATGTTTTGGCCAAGGCTGCCCTGGATAAGACGAAACAGTTTTATTATATACCATATACTGATTTCAAGTACAACATCTCTGTCTACCTTGATGACATTTTGCAAGGTAAATGGAACATCAATGTCACCAGCAAATTGTTCGAGGTACAACCAATCATTAAGCGATCTTTTACACCAATGGAACGCCGAAGAGATGACGTTGTCTTATGCAGGGCCAGAATTGGCCATGCCTATTTCACAAACGGCTATTTATTGAGAGGAGAATTGCGACCTATGTGCTGCAATACTCGTCTCACTTCTCAGTTGTGCGAAATATGCGCACATCAGAAGGAAGTATTTTGCATTTAATTCCTTATTTGAGCTATTCAGGGACACCCCTGCTGGTTTTATTATTCAGTTCCTTCGGGAATGTAACCTATATTCTATGTTTTAATTATTAAACTTCGACTTGTAGTTTTTACACAATCACTCCAATTTCATGGAGATATAGTGACTTGATAAGTCGTTCATTTTATAATAACTTCATATTTTACATTATTTATACTGATATTTTTATACTCATTAAACTGTGTTGTAGTGCAGGCGCTACAACATGTCATCAGACTCGTTACATATAGGTGCCAGGAACATCGTCATCTTATCATATCAAACACTTTAAACTGAATATTTTAGTACGATCATGCTTTTATTGGCTTTGTCTTTCCTTTACTACTTTAACTATACAATATGGGATATTGTAATACCTGGAATTTTCACTTGAATGTCCATACTGGCCGAAAAGTGAAGTAAAGCAAATATTTTACTTACTTACATAAACGACGAGTAGGTGTCTTACTATAATCAATATATGAAGATGATGAGATCTAAATTGAGATGAGAGGATCATCTTTCATCTGCTAAATTTAGCCTACATTGTGTATGAAAGTGGCTTAAGAAGCAACATTACATTCCTTCGTTTAGCTTTAGCTACTTTTAGCTACTTTTCAAGGTAATTATCTATTAATATTTCCAATCATTCATATATTCTTCTTTCCTTACCAACATTTTCGACGATAGCTTGCTCAGTCTCTACTCTGTATTCAGGAGTCACAGTCTCAGTTTCGGTTGTCGTCAGATCGTTTATCCCTCCACTTACTGTATCAGTCGAATCTTTAGTTATCCCTACAGATGTAAATGATTCCTTTTTTGAGTACTCAGAATTAGAAGGTAAATCAACCATGTCAGTTATATGAGAATCGACAGTGACAGTGGTGTCAACTTCAGTTATACCTGGTCCAGTTGTTATAATAGTTGTCTTAATATCTAGAGTACTGGGGATTTCCGTTGTCATAATATCTTGAGTGCTGGGGATTTCCGTTGTGGTAATATCTGGAGTACTGGGTAGATTGGAAGTGGTTTCTTGCTCTATTGTGGTGATTGGTTCCAAACTAGTTGTTGGTATAGGCATGGTCGTTAAGCAAAAGTCCTCGCATAAATCTAATGTAACAAGAATCTATCATAAATGTAGCAATATATATACCTTTGTAATCCTATAAAATAATTACATTTTGCAAGAACATTGTTTAAATAAAACCTATAGTTAATGATCTCTAATAATAAATTGAAAAAATTCAGCCTGTTCGATAAAGCAATGATAATGCCAAATTGTTGTGGCATAAAACATCTAAAACCTCGAATGACCTGAGTTCTTCAGCATTATATTGCACAGCAAAACAAAGTTTCCGGTTTCTGATAGGCGATGGGCTACTTATGGCTAACATGCACCTTCCCCCACGACTCAACGAAACTAAAGGACCCTGAGGTATACTGAACAGTCGTCAAGGTCATTTTTGTAGTAGTTTAGATAACTTTTAAAGTGGCTGTGATCAATTCTTCAGTGACCATGATCACTTTATAGTGGCTTAGATACATTTATGAGTGTCTGACACTAGTGTTTGAGTGGCCAAGATCACATTTGTAATGACTGAGATAACTTTAGAAGTGGCTGTGATCACTTCTTCAGTGGCCAAGATAACTTTTGTATAACTGCGATAATTTTCAAAGTGGCTGTGATCACTTCTTCAGTGGCCAAGATCACTTTGTATCGGCTGTGGGAACTTTTATAGTCACTGTGATCAATTCTTCAGTGGTCAAGATCATTTTGTAGTGGCTTAGATAACTTTATCAGTGGCTGACACCAATTTGTTAGTGGCCAAGATCACCTTTGTAGTGGCTGAGATAACGTTTAATGTGGCTGTGATCACATCTTCAGTGGCCAAGATCACTTTTGTAGTGGCTGAGATAACATTTAAACTGATTGAAATCACCTCTTCAGTGGTCAAGATCACTTTATAGTGGTTCAGATAATTTTAAAAGTAGCTGAGATCATTTCTTCAGTGGCCAATATCACTTGTGTAGTGGCTGAAATAACATTTCAAGTGGTTGTAATAACTTCTTATGTGGTCAAAAACACTTTGGTAGATGTTTAGATAATTTTAAAAGTGGCTGTGATCTCTTCTACAGTGGCCAAGATCACTTTGTAGTGGCAGAGAAAAGTTTTAAAGTGGCTGTGATAATTTTTGCAGTGGTAAAGATCACTTTTGTAGTGGCTGAGATAATTTTCAAAGTGGTTGTAATCACTTCTTCTGTGGCCAAGATCATTTTTAGCCGGGTGGCAGAATCTGAAAAGTGCTTTAGAAATAGGCTCAGGAGTAAAACTTTGTTACCATGTGGAAACCATTTTTTTATTGTTTATTAGGGTGTCAGGCTTAAGATAAGCGTGGTTTCCGTTGCCGCCTCATGCGTTTTTCATATTATAAATATGCTTATATGGGGGTACCCCCAAACCTGTCTATAATTAGGGAGTTGGTTCACGTAAGCGTCTGTCATTGCTGTTATTATTCATCAATCAACACGTGTAATATGCCTGATAACATTAATTAATTTCTGTTCTAATGATGATGAATTCTAATCTGTCAAATAACATTATATATTTGATGTCCTTCACCTTAGCAAAACAAAAACTGACCTCCAAAATCTTTTCTATTTTTTTGTTGCACATAAATACACAAGTTCTTATTTGTTTCAATCAAAATGACCTTTATTTGACTTTCAAATACAAAATGGCTACCGCCAGCACACAAATTGAAGCGTTTTTATGGATCTTAATTATAATAATTATAATAAAAGTCATTTTTTATGGAAATAAAGAAAAGTAGATTATGTAATACGAAAGAATAGGTTTAAGTACATTATATTACAATATGCTTTGATGTACTTCATATTTCAAATGACGTCATGATTTTGATTGTAAATAATGTAAAATGACGAGCAAAATGAGTGTTTCAAGTCAAGCAAAAACAATAAATCAAGCATCCTCGTTCAACAAACCTAAAAAAGGGGTGGCTTTTACATTTCCAAGACTATCTGGTCTTTTGGACATTTTAAGGTGAATGTCGCGGCCATTTTTGCTTTTTTTTCAATGTACTCGTCAGTATCGTTTATTACTGTACCATTAAGTTACAGCAAATAAATTATATTATCGTTAGCATGTTTAGCGGTATAATTATAGTAGCAGTAAATATATAAAAACGGCGGACGTCTTGGATTTGAAGGTCAAATAAAAGTATATTTTAAAAAACACTGGAAATAATTTGTTCTGATACAAATCTTGAAGAAGCCATACATAAATTGTGCTTTCAAGTGAAACAAACCATACAAAATACAGGGTTTTCTTTACATTTTACCGGCCATTTTGCGTTTTCCTAATTTGAAGGTGAAGGTCACCAAATATCAAATGTTATCCGACAGATTAGAGCTCAGCGCACCCAAATTATGTAAAACCTAGTGGATAACAAATTATATAAGCCTACTAAGATGCCGAGCAAAGTTTAATGTTTCAGATTTCAACCCAGGTTAAGTACACACATGTATTTAAAAAGGCTGCTGTAGTCTTTCATGAAACAAAATATACGACATTTATAAAAAGAAGAAACACTTATTTTTCAGCATACAAATATCTGGTCATGAGCATACATGTATCTATGTCAAATAGTTTCAAAGTTATCGCGAGAAGATCAATTTCCGGCAATGTCTGTCTAATTGACATTATAATCAATATCTTTTCTAATTTTATGTTTTCATTTATATCCTATTTCAATCCTTGTCCATGAAAATGTGGGAATAGACACCATATAAATGTGTCTATGACCATTAGTTTTAAAGTTATCGAACACATTTTTTTGGGGGGCAATGCTTGCCTAATTTGCATAATAATCAATGAAACAGCAACTTCCGGCAATGAAAACCGCATTTTTCGAAGTCCATGGGTATTTATGGTTTTTAAAAAAATGTTTCCGTGTGGTAACAAAAAGTACCCCCTACTGTGAAATTTTGTCATTTTGCCATCAGACTATTTTGTAGTGGCTAAGATAACATTTACAGTTGCTGTGATTACTTCTTTATTGGCCAAGATCACTTTTGTAGGGACTGAAATAACTTTTAAAGTGGCTTCTTCGGTGTTCAAGAAAGATCACTTTTGACAAATGGCTCCATAGAAAGTAAAAGTAATAACAACAAAAACATTTATAACTTATAAAGTAACCATGGGCGAGAAGTCTTGCTTGTATTCACTAAAAAAACCTTGGAAGTTGTTCAAATGGAGGGATAAAATACAAACCCATGCTTTGCTGTGCATTTCCTATTTAAGAGAAATAGAATATTATGTATCTACATTAAAGCCCTTGATAGTAACTTTCTACTTATATAAAAAATATTGGTATATTTTTCCTAATTTGGGTTTTACTTTTGTTTGTCGATATATACAATTTTTCAAACAGACGGCGGCCATTTTGTTTGTTGTCATTTTTTGTTATTTTTCACATAATATCTTTTTTTTTTTAAATGTAGCTCTAATTTTGTTTGATGTCCATTATTTTGATGCAGAGTCAAGTAAAAAAAAAGAATTGTCAAAGGTAAGATGCACAAAATTACATATATACAGATGGCGGCCATTTTGTATTTGTTTTTCTCCAAAATTGTGTAAAATTTCAAAGCACACATAACATCCAGGCTAATTTATACGCATATCTAGATTGAAAAACAGCGGCCCAAATGCTTTTACAAATGGTGTTTCCCAACGGGGTTTTTGTCGTGGATTTCGCTGATTTTTCAATTTAAATTATGCTGAGCGATAATTTTTTACCAGAACAGAATCAACATACATTCAAGTAACCCTAATCCTTATTTGAAACTCTGCGACGATGTTAAAAAAAACATATTTAGGACATCTCTACATAAGTCTTCAAAATACTTTGTTATTTTTCACATAATATCTTTTTTTTTTTAAATGTAGCTCTAATTTTGTTTGATGTCCATTATTTTGATGCAGAGTCAAGTAAAAAAAAAGAATTGTCAAAGGTAAGATGCACAAAATTACATATATACAGATGGCGGCCATTTTGTATTTGTTTTTCTCCAAAATTGTGTAAAATTTCAAAGCACACATAACATCCAGGCTAATTTATACGCATATCTAGATTGAAAAACAGCGGCCCAAATGCTTTTACAAATGGTGTTTCCCAACGGGGTTTTTGTCGTGGATTTCGCTGATTTTTCAATTTAAATTATGCTGAGCGATAATTTTTTACCAGAACAGAATCAACATACATTCAAGTAACCCTAATCCTTATTTGAAACTCTGCGACGATGTTAAAAAAAACATATTTAGGACATCTCTACATAAGTCTTCAAAATAGGGTTTGAATCCCTATTTTTTCAATGTTAACATTCGATTTCGTGTTCAGTATATCCCAGGGCTCCACATTTTTTTAGTTTCGTCGAGATGTGGGGGGGGGGGGGGTGTATGGTAGCCATAAGTTGCCCATCTCCTATGGTCTCCTATGGGGGTAAATCCCCTAGGCATGCTCAGAAGCCACTATTGGTTGAGTTTGGGTGATTTAAACCACTCTCAATAACCCACCATGTCCAATCACACTATCCTCACGTCATCATCTCTGCGTCATTCATTTTTATCTACAGATTTCACTGTCATAACGTTATTATGAAGTCATTTAAATGACCGTCCAGTATGCGTTTTACACACTGGATCACTGTGCGTGCCCAGGGGCTTCAGATACTAAATGTCTACAAATAAACTTTGTCAATGTTTGTGTTTATTGTTAAAAATCGTGGCCATCTGAAAAATACACTGCCAAAATGCATGCACTGCATAAGGTTAGCATTCCCTTTTATATAAGGCAAGCGATACAACTGTTTTTTAACGTTAAACCACAATGGACCTCCCGATGGACCATAAAACCACAATTTTAGTTAATATTAATAATTTTAGTTATTGTGGTGTGTGGTGGTGGAAAAGCCTATTCTACGCACGCGTAATAAGAACAAACACTGATGCTGGTATTTCTGTATGGTATTATCATCAGAGACGTGATCCTAGGTAGAATAACTAAACCCACGGATGACGTATATTACACACAGTTAAGTAAATGTTAGGCCAATCACTAAACTGGTGCTATTAGGAGGGGCTATCGAGGGGTAAATGTTGTTATAATGGAGTAGTTTTTTCATATACATTTTTTTTTAATTTAGAAAATTCAAGAAGTGGGAGTGTAAGATACAGTATATTTCCGTATCTGAATTTCGTATTTTAGTTTGTCCACGAAATGTCAGTTCTGTGGTTGAGCGCTGGACTCGGTATCTTTGACCCGTCAGCCGTGGTCTGAACAACACCTCTTTAAAAGGTTTGGCGAGCCAGTCTTAGCAGCGACTGAGCTATAGGTGGCTGTGGTAGCGCCCATGGCTAGCCTTTAGGTACAAGCTTAAAGGGACCCCTTGGGATGAGACATTTTCAATGTTGTCAATTTTGAAAATTTAATTTATATGAAGCTATATAGCCTACTGATCTTAACTGAAAATACGAAAAAGTCAAAAAACAATTTTAAAGCACCGATAAAGAGTGAAATAGTTGTATTTCCAGGTCGTATATTGCCATGTGAACAAAACAAGTCAGCAATATTCAGCACTTTACATCACATATTCCCACGTATCAGACGGTAAGATCAGAGCAGTCGCCGCTAATTGGTGTCTTATAGTCAGGACACGGGAGGACACACTTGCAGCACTGATAATCTACCCAACGCTGGGCCGATGCCATGAGCATGTGGCCCAATGCTGTGAAAACATTCGATCGTCCTCCAGGTATACAAATAGTTTGTTTGGGTTACTTCTGGTTTCATAGAAATGTTGATTTGAAATATTTGTAAAAATATGAAAATTCTGAAAAAAATAAAAACATGATCCGTGGGATACACTACTTCAGGACGGAATTAAAAACGAAAATTGATGTCATCCCAAGGAGCTGCTTTAAATAACTTGACGTGGCGCATAGATCGTCACGCTGAAGATTATAAAGGGTGTGTCGGTAGGCCCTAAAGCCTGGATGGCGAATACTAATTCACTGTGGTATTTGGTGGTGAAAAAGCGTATTCTACGCACGCCTCTGATGATAATACAATACAGAAATACCAGCATCACTGTTTGCACTTATTACGCGTGCGTAGAATACGTTACATAATTAATTACATATTTTGATATTATACTATTTAGAATGGCATAAATGACTTAGTTAGCTCCATCCGCTACGTTAGAATACACAAATATTCAGTACTTTCAGTGTGGGGATCGACGTTTGACGTCACATTCAGACGCCTAAAGTCGATCCCCGCACTCTTCAAGGTTTACCTGTATCCTCTCCTCATAAACTTACCCATGAAAAATGTAATAAGGGGTTTTTCGACAGCCCATGTACCAAAACCCACAGTGTTAATCTCATTGCGATTTGTAGCATCATAAAATTCACTGACTATGTTGCTGCCGACTTCCAAACCCAATCCCATGCTGAAGTTATAAGTGTCAGTCCAAGCCACCCACATGTCCACGTACTCTGCAGGATCACAAAGACCACTGAAGGTAAAGTCTCCATTAACCTTAGCAGTACCTTCATACCTGAAGCATTTAGTGATATATATTCTCAGAAACGTGGTGACGTCATCAGAGATCTTCTTTTTCGGTTTCGGAGGGGAGAAAGCTAACTCGATGACAACATTAGAGCTTGAGCCCCCTCCCCCATACTTCATTGTATTAGATTCGATAGGTTTATCCTGACATCATTCACACATACTCTTATATTTGCAATATTCACATCACAACACACAATTTCAAAACAGGTGTGTGATACAAAAGATGTTTTTGCCGTATACATAACCTGTGATAAGCCCTACAATATATATCATATCCATAAAAATGACATCTGAAGTGACGATATTTTCAATCTACGTGGGCATTGTTGTGTTTATGATACCCAGAACAGTCAGTGCATGACCCAGTCGCGTGATCACTGTTGTGCAGACGGCGATTGGCTGAGACAGTGTTGACGTCATATACTATGGATCTGTATGCCATATCAGGTAGTGTGCAGATAGTCAGCTAACATGTCCACATTGGTATGGGATTGCTTTGTAAAAATGTGGTTTTACAATAAAGTGACATTTGTGAAAAAACTAACTATATTTTGCCGTGAATATAAATACTAGCAACTGCGAAAATGTCTAATAGATGCATACACATTCAAAATGAAGTTGAATAATATGACTGATTAATCATCATGCACATATCACGCCTTGACCTCGTGACACAGGCCAGAAAGCTCAAGGATTGGTTTGCAACCATGGCAACCATACCCACGCACATTTAAAAATATGAATTCCGGTCCGAATTAAATGTCTTTTTTAAATTACAAACAATGTCCCGGGTGAAAATATAATAATAGGGATTAAAATAGATAATTTTGCTAAGACTTAGTCACGTTTATAGTGACAGAGAGCACTGTATTACTCTAGGGGATGTGTCTTAACATCACGACATTTTATGCATCTCATAATGAAAAAGATCACAAGGATTGACTGCTTGATCACCTAGTTCCATCCTAAGGTCAAGCCTGGCAAGGCCGTTCAGTTTTTGAGAATAGGGGCCTTGGCTTATTCAGAGATTTGCATTGGTTAATCATAAAATGGTGCCTTTAAAGTAGGTGTGTCATGATTCGCTGCGTGGGCGGACAATGTGTAAAATCCGGATTACACCCACGAAATCATATATATTACTTAATAAACATAGAGTCAGATAAGTACTAAAAACGCGCAGTTAGAGACGAAGTATGCGCTTGGGTCTTTCTATACGGGAATGATAATCTTGGTATTATTATCATTCCGGTACAATTATAATGTGTTGTGAGTCGTGACCAGGGGAGGGTTGTTTGACAGGTGATATGCTGTGTGTAGGGACAATAGCAGCGCACAGGCAGCCACTGGTGAGACCCATAGAGGACTACTTATGTATATGAGAGTTATGAATATAATAAATGTCTCTGTTGTACCTTTATTAATAGGATTAAGATAACCCTGTGTTTTATATGAATGTATGGACAATAATTTGCCATGTATAAATTTTCATAAAGATAGTTAGAACGACCTATTAAGGTTATTCTCAAAATGATTATTAATTATTATGTGTGATTAACGATGTTAAAGGGTGGAAGATGACGTCAGCTTCTCGCCGCACATCTGATGGAGACCCTAATATTGAGTTTTCCCTGATATTGCTAGGAATCATCTTCCTCTGCAAGGCTGGCTATTCCTGAGGTCGTAGACCGACCTTGCTGAAACAGGGTTGAATCCGCCTATTGGAGTGGGGACTTTCTAAAAATATTTTTTCTGTTTGACCCAAGTTTAACCTCTTGCATGAGTGTTGTTTTAATGTGGGGCCACTCTCTACGACACTGGCCCTACATTAAACCACACATGTCTGCTGGCCGAGTAGCTCACCGGAAACGTCTCAGACACAGACCACCACATCTCACCGAAACGTAAGTGAGGGTTGAATTAATGGTGAGCCAACGTTGCAGACAGCGGGCCAACATTAAAAAGACATTTATTGAAGAACAAATGAATATTCAATATCTAAATCTTCCTCCCTACCCCAACAGGTGGATGGTATGGCCAATTCAGCAAGGCTTGGCCTGACGGCCTCGCTGTGTCAAGACTTGCTGCGAGGAAGATGCTCTACTGTGTTTTCCCTAATCTTGCTGGGAATACTGTGTTTTTCCCTAATATTGCTAGGAATACTGTGTTTTTCGAGCTAGCAGCGCTGCAATCAATACAAAGTTACGCTGAGTGTAGATAAGTAAAAAATAATGTCTTGAATACAAATGTATTATCAATAATTATGCAAGTAATTAGCTCAAGCCAAAACTAATTATTGCTTAATTTGCATCTCGTGTTGTATGGTGTAGAACACATGATTGTCTGGCAGCGGCGACCCCTCTTTGTCCGCAGTTAGAAAGAGACGTTGTATGCCGGCGTATGTCTTTTTTACACTTAATTCTGCCGGTGAAAGTTGAACATGAACATCACATTCATTCTTATTTTTGTTAGCTGGACCGCATGCGAAGGCTTTATGAAAGACAGGCGAGCATGACGGAGATGGGAGGCGGAGATGGTCAAGAGAAATAGTGGTCACGATGGTGAAGTTGCAGGCAATCTTGTGGCGTGGTCATCAAGTGATAAGTGATGCGCTGCTGAACATTTTGGGAGCGGCGAGTTACGAGAGAACCAATAAGCAAGTGCCAGTAAGCAGCACTGGTGATCATCTGACAGGAGTAGGCTAGAGCCGTGGCTTGATACGTCTTGTTGCGGAAGCCTACCTGTTGATGTAGAAATAGTCTCCATAATTAGGAGATGAACTCCCCATTCCTAGTGAGGGAGGTTATGTTCAGAGTGAGGCTATGCATCTCTGCATAGTGTGAAGACCAAACCATTTAGTGGTTGTGAGGACATAGTGCCGACCCTATGTACTTCACAAACTGAGCTATGGCTAGTTCAATGAATAGTAACTAGGAAGAGGAGAGGAGGACTCACTTAAAGAATTTAAAGGTACAGTGTACACATACAACATCCCATAATGTATACGTCCCTAGGTTGAGCTATGGCCAGCTCAGTCGGGAGAACGTACTTCAACATCCCGCCTATTATAGACTTTGGGAGTACTGGGATGATTGCTAGTAGTAGTACTTTTCACCCCCATCTGGGGAGGATTATTAGGGATCTGTCCCGTCTTTTGGCTGCTGTGTACGACATTGTACGGAAGCACTAGTCTACAGCAATCATCCAAGGGCAGCTGCAGCCTCCTCATATCTGGCTATAATCTTCGGGCGGATTGCCAGTGGCGTACCCTGGTTCCTCCGCTCAACAGCGGAGCCAATGCAGCACCCGCATCAGTGCTGGCGCTGATGTAGGCTGTGGTAGCCTTAAATAACCGGCAATAGCGTGTTTGACATTAGGTCTCTCACGTGGGATGAATGGAGCTACCCAGAGGGAGTGATCCTTCCTATTGTTACTCTGGGGACTATCCGACCCGATGATAGCGGAGCTGCGCGAAATGCCACAGAGTTTCAGCATTAAATTGCACAGCGAAACTCGAGTCTCCAGCCGTCTGGGCATGTCTGGGGGTATATCCCCTAGGCATGCCCAGAACCCCTTATCGGGCGAGCGAAGGAAAACGCTCTCAATAACCCACCATGCCCTATCACCTCCACCCTCACATCATCATCTGTACATCATTCATCTCATCAATTAAATGCAACGTTTTTATCGGATTATAATGTCACTTAAAGACCTTTTGTGCCGAAAAGTGACGTAAAGCAATGATTTACTACTACTATATATATTATAGACTTTGGGGCAGTAGGTTCAGGTCGATGAAGTTACCTTAATATCATACTGTACGTGGGTGTGATTCGGTAGGCCCTTCTGGCCTACTGGACTGTAATTATTCGAGTCACAGCCCTGTTAGGACCCCACTGGACATAAAAACAACTCTGTATCATTTTAGTCAATGCTTTGAATATGTTTGTTTCCTAAAAAAATATTTACATAGAATTATACCTAGTCGTTGCCTTCCTTATGCTTATGCCTTATGCTCCTTATGTTCTAACGATACTAGTAAGTATCATGATACTGTGTTTATTGGTTGTTTCATTCATTCAGATCAGTAAAGTGAGTAATTTTGTATTCAAAAAGTGTTCACGAGCCAGTCCCGAAAACAGGGAAAACATTAAAGTGGTCGGAGGCCGGAGTTAGGGGAAGCTCAGAATTATGAGAAATTAAGAAGGGGAATTTTGCAAGCATTGTTGACATAATTTCCGTAATTTGCGTAAAAATGAACATGAAACGTATGCAGAACACCTGTTCAAGCGATGGTCAAACAAAGCACCCGATGATAAGCGTACATTGCTTGATGAAGCTATGGCCGACCCTGGTAACAGGGGTAATCACACTGGCGAGGACACACAACGGCGGTAAGCTTCAAGAGAGTAATTAAATCAAGCCTACTCTCGGCCCTCCAGTGAGCCACAGAGTAGCCTTGTGAGTGTAATTAAACCAAGCCCGCGCAAGACAGTACCACGAACCAGACCGAGGCCGCGCAAACACAGAAACTTTCCCCTCTGTCCTCAGGCCTGGGCGTAGAAGGGTGCACCCGGGCTGATTGCCCAACTGGGCTCTGTCAACAATCACTGTCAAACTAACCAGCCAATGAGATGTATTTTAATATATTATGTGAGAAAATAAAAAGGACATGACTGGACTAGGGCGAAATTAGGCAGGGTAGAAAGCGATATACATCGTGATCTGTCACGCCATTCTCCAGTCATGTCTTATCACATTATATAAAAGTAGTTGTTTGTTGTTTACTTCTCATGCCAGAGTTGCGGCTCTGAGGACCCGTATAGAAAAGCACAGTCAGGTGCATTGCTAGACTCTGGGATCACACCCTGATCTTACAACGGGTGATCTTGCCAAAAGACGATTGGAAGTACAACATGGCTAACGTGAGCATGCCTTTAACCATGACTGGAGAGCAGTTCCTGACAGCTTTTTGCCAAAGAAACAACTGATTTGTTTTTATTCATGTTAATCCAAATGTTCAAGTGAGACAAATAGTAGCTTGATTATAAGTATACATAATAACTACCATCCATTTATTTCCTATTTTAGACAAGATAACAATCTTTCGGTCTGCAAAGGTGCTAAATTTAAATTCTGTTCTCTTTGTGGTCATAATTAGAGTAAAAATACATATTTCTAGGCATGTATATCACGAAAAATGTACAGTAAACCTACTTGCAGGTTATCAATTTCCCATTACAGAATCATAGATTTATTTGAGGGTACCATACTTTGAAGTCGATTTAAACTGCCACCTTTGGGTTTGTAAGAGTTCCAGATTTAGATTCCTGAGACATTTTCCTGTGGAAACAACTGATCAGACATTTGGACCTAAAAACATAAATAAAACCTTCCCGGCTCTCGGACAAGTTATGGACATTTGAAAAACCGCATGTACACATTAAAAGCATTGTTATTTTAAATGCTGAATATAACGTTGCCTTACAAGACGAGTATGCTAACACCTATAACTGGTGAACAGTTTGGTTCACATTATAGTGTCATGTATTACTTTATCATATAATTTCATTTCACTATTATGGCTGACAGGCATCGTAGAGCCCGTTTCGACCTGTTCCCATCAACCACAGCTTATAACATGTTGAAAAAATTACTCAATTAATAATAATGATATTGTACCATTTTTTTCATGGTTTTCACTAGTAGTCAAATAAACAATAAACAGTGAGCATGTGATACAATAGGCCACGACGCACACATCAGATCAGTTGATAAGTTATCTAAATCAGTATGTTTGATACTTAAATTATTTTGTGTTGCCCTGTTGCATTTAATGTCGTTGGTGTATTGTTATTAAATACCGCAAAAGTATCATGATGATCACTAATACATACATTTTAAAACTTCACAAGCAATAGTTTCTAAATCTGTATTACACATGCTACTCACTTCCTGATGTTGTTGTTGGTATTCACATATTCACAGAACCCATAGCGATAATTGTTTCTCTTATTTTCACCAGGTGTTTCCAGCAGGTATATATGGCAGTTACTGGGGAGTTTGACCTTGAAAATCAGGTGTCTGAGACAAGTGGGGTCGATATAATTCAGCGGAATGTCAAACATCACACCACCTATATCACCTTCAAGGTAAAAACTCAACGTCGCTGAAACAAATAAAAAAAATGTTAATGTGGATGTAAACATATGCAGTTTCAAACCAGTTTCAAATCCGAAATGAAAGACTAAATGTTAATGTCGCTTGAAATATATAATAAAAATGGAGACAAACTTTCTCTCTGGGAGTACGACAGGGAGAAAGTTTGTTTCCATTTTTATTTTGTTTATATGTTAACGACTTAAAAGAAACGTTAGTGGATAGAGGTATACAAGGTGTTAGCATTGACGACTTTAAATTGTGCTTGCTTTTGTATGCTGATGATTCTATTATTATATCGAATAATAAAGAAGAATTACAAAAACAAAACAGTTTAGATATTTTACACTACTACTGTCAAAAATGGCGTCTATATGTAAATGTACAAAAAACGAAAATTGTTGTGTTTAGAAAGGGTGGACGCTTGTCAATGAATGATTTCTGGTTTTATGATGATTTTTTAAAAGAAGTAGTGGACTCTTTTCAATATTTAGGCCTGATATTGTCATACACTGGAAAATTCTCATGTGCACAACAAGATTCAGCCAGCAGAGGTCTGAGAGCTAAGTACGCCTTACGTATTAATGTCTCGCAATTATTTGACCCAGATGTAAATATGTTGTTAAATTTGTTTGATAAAATGGTGACATCAGTGTTGTCTTACGGCTGTGAAGTGTGGGGTTTTCACACTGCATCAGCTATAGAAAGAGTTCATTTAAAATTTTGTAAGTTGGCGTTTAAGGTTTCAAAATCAACATGCAATGAAATGATATATGGCGAGCTAGAGAGATATATTTTAATTATAGACAGAAAAGTTAGAATTTTATCATACTGGTTGAAAATTGTTCAAAATAAATCAAGTTTACTTGTACAGAAAGTTTATTAATTACTGTAAGTAAGTAAAATATTTGCTTTACTTCACTTTTCGGCCAGTGTGGCCATTTAAGTGAAAATTCCAGGTATTACAATATCCCATATTGTATAGTTAAAGTAGTAAAGGAAAGACAAAGCCAATAAAAGCATGTTCGTACTAAAATATTCAGTTTAAAGTGTTTGATATGATAAGATGACGATGCTCCTGGCACCTATATGTAACGAGTCTGATGACATGTTGTAGCGCCTGCACTACAACACAGTTTAATGGGTATAAAAATATCAATATAAATAATGTAAAATATTAAGTTATTCTAAAATGAACGTCTTATCAAGTCACTATATCTCCATGAAATTGGAGTGATTGTGTAAAAACTACAAGTCTAAGTCAAAACAGTGTCATTGTCAAAACAAATATATAATATATACTATAATACTATATACTATACTCAAAAAAAGTAAACCCATTTAGACATAAATATGAATGACATAAACAATGAACAGAGAAACCATTAAGTAAGTAAGTAAATGTCTTCTTTACTTCACTTTTCGGCCAGAATGACCAGAGAAATCATGAAACCACAAAAAAATCTAAAAAATTAAAGACTTACAGTGCCCCCACAGTTGGTAATAAGGTCTGTGATATTGGAGGACATCACAGAGCGATCACAAACCGTGAGGACACCACAGGCTAATTGTACGGCAATGGCTTATCTATGACATGCTGCATTATCCGCCAGGATGCCACAGAGAAACCTTTAAAACAATAAAGTGAAAAAATAATTATATGGCAATGGTTTCTTTCGGACATCCCGTCCATCGCCAGGATGCCAAAGAGAAACCACTGCAAACACAAAAAAAAACAAATCATAGAGGAAATATGAGTAGACCTACAATGCCCCCACAGCTGGGGATCGGGTCTGTCATCGAGAGTTAGCACGACAGAGCGATCATAATCCGTGAGAGCACTGTAAGGCACCACAAGTACAATGAAAAAATATATAAAATATATAAATATGAATATATAGAGAATATATAAAGAATTTGAAGTAAAACTATTCGAAAATAAACATAACGACCTTAGTGAAAAAACCCTAAACCACCGGAATGCAAACACAAACAACTTCACGTCACAAAAATAGAAAAACCTGGTTCGATGAAAGGCAAAAGGCAAAAACGTTTGGGTGTGCTTGGCCTTCTAAGAAGTTGCGGAGGTGACACCCTCCCCCCCCCCCCCCCATTAATTACTGTATGTGGACGTAACCTGAAATGCTATGTTGGAAAACTGGGCATCACTAGTCAGAAAACTATTATGCAGTATAGGATGTAACGAAGTGTGGTTAAAGCAAGGTGTGTCAAATAGACATTCATTCCTTGGGCAATGAACAGAGACTACAAGACATTTACATTCAAAATAGGTCAGCGTTGATAAATTTAAAATCAAGTTGTTTACTCTATAAAAATTTCCATGTCAATTTTGAACTGTATCGACTCGCACTCACCAAATTTAGACTCAAAAACATAAATTACCAAATATTGTTAAAGGAAGGGGGCGGGCTCGTTTACCATATAATGAAAGGCTATGTGGCTTATGTGATACATTAGGCGATGAATACCACTGTATATTTGAATGTATAAAGACTGAAGATATTAGACACATCCTACCTGACTATTATATACAAAATCCATGCTTGTACAAATTCATACAACTATTATCAAGTGACAATCAAGCTGTCATTAGAAAATTAGCTAAATTTGTTTACCTGATGAATATATAAATGTGGCGATAATATAATATGTATTGTAACAATAGTGTGATACCATGCCCTCAACTCATGTTCATTCCCTACACTTTGATTTTTTTGTTTTGTATGCACACAGGCTGTCTAGCCCATTGCTAATAAACTATTACTTACTTACTAATACAATGCATTTTCAAAGAAGTTTCAAACCCGAAATGAATGTATTCTGTATAATATGCTTATTTGATCCAATATAATTAGAGTATAGTTTGTGTGAAGTGAAGTTCAGCAAAGGGCTATATTACGCGGCAAACACGAGGCGATGGCACAGTATTGCTAGTCCACCGTCTACGATGCTACACCAAACTAAAACCTTAATGTGCTACATCAAAGGTGTAAAATCTCACCCACTTCAAGTTGTGTCTCGCTGCCGTGCTTAGCCATCCTGTCATTGCAGGGTGTATCTCCCACTACACCCTGCCAGATATGAGCCTGTGTAGACCTATTTGGAACGTCACTTCAGGGAAACACACGCGCCTCGTGCACGACACCCCCCCCCCCCCCAAGCTTAGACATCAAAGCTAACCGCAAAGCGCCGGCAACCAGACGGCACTGTCTGGCCTGGGAACTTCAAGCCAAGTGACAGTATACGTGGAGCGATGCGAAAGCTTTGCCAACGCTGTTCCAACGTTGTGACAGCGTCTATGATAATGGCCCAACGTTGATGCAGCACTGTGTCCTTGCCATCTGCGAAATGTTATTTGTACAGCCTATCACACAATAATAGAGTGTGTACAACTGCATTATACAGTCAAATTGAATAATTAGAGCCTAAAACGGGGGATTACATCAGCTAATATATCCAAAACAGTTTAAACAGTTGGTAAACTCTTATTTTTGTGATTTTGTATCGATATAATCCCCCTAATTATCTACTTATGAACGAAAACGCACGCAAAATATGTGGTTTTATTTTGAAAAATAATACATAATTTCGAGAGTAAATGTGCTCATGTAAAGTGTAGAAGATAATTCAGAACGTTATATGTGTCTATATTTATGGTAAAATATGTATGCTATGACATACTTGAATTAGAAAAGTATGGGTAACATATTTATCGCAATAAAAGCTATATTTGTTCTACATGTATCACTTTCATGATTTTGGGCGGAGTTTGAAATTTAGGGAAGGGGCTGACAGTTGGCAGTCGTGTGGAGAGGGGTGCTCAAATAGGTGGAAAGGGCCTCATCGCATTCAGGGGTAGAGTGAGAACGAATACAACTGAAGTCTCTACAGGATGTGCTCAGTGGGTAAATGTTCAAGGGCTACAATAAAAAATATGAATACGTGATACAATTTATCTAATTGAGTGTTTTACACACTTAATGTTGTGTCCCACTACCGCGATCCACAACTTCAAGCGAGTAAAATTTACATACATTTGCATTATTTGAATTTAAAAATATGCAAATTTAGCAAATTTAGTGCATCTTTCGGCCCAAGTATCGTACTATACCCCCTAATTTAAATAACAACTGAATGATGGTGGTGATTGGCCGATCTTGTCATGTGACAGACTGAATCACTCTTTCATTGGTCGGGGGGAGAATTTAGACCCATCTGTCTCACACAACATTTGTTTTGTTGAAGGACAAACAGGAAGATTAAAACAGCAATAGACGAGATTAGCACTTAAACAATACTCACTCTCTATTACGTCAAAATCTACCGTCACTCCTACATCTGTCACCTCCAGGGCCAGGGCCACAGGGATGAAGCTCTCAGTCTTGACACCTCCCATGATGTAGTCTGTATCCGTGTTATTGTACTCTGTACCTATCCCTATGTGTATCTCTCCGCCCCACCACGAAATCCAGAACGACTCCTGAGAGGCGCAGATCAACACGTAAGAAGTACTAGAGTCTATCTGAAAGCCTGTATCATCTAGAACCTGAAAATTGGAAGTGTGTGAGTGAGTGAGTGAGTGAGTGAGTGAGTGAGTGAGTGAGTGAGTGAGTGGGTGGGTGGGTGGGTGGGTGGGTGGGTGAGTGAGTGAGTGAGTGAGTGAGTGAGTGAGTGAGTGAGTGAGTGAGTGAGTGAGTGAGTGAGTGAGTGAGTGAGTGAGTGAGTGAGTGAGTGAGTGAGTGAGTGAGTGAGTGAGTGAGTGAGTGAGTGAGTGAGTGAGTGAGTGAGTGAGTGAGTGAGTGCGTGCGTGAGTGAGTGAGTGAGTGAGTGAGTGAGTGAGTGAGTGAGTGAGTGAGTGAGTGAGTGAGTGAGTGAGTGAGTGAGTGAGTGAGTGAGTGAGTGAGTGAGTGAGTGAGTGAGTGAGTGAGTGAGTGAGTGAGTGAGTGAGTGAGTGAGTGAGTGAGTGAGTGAGTGAGTGAGTGAGTGAAACATTCCTTACTTTATTTTTACCGCTAGCTAACACAATCTTGTAGTAGTTGTTGACCACATCTCCCTGATTTTCACACAGGTAGATAGCTACAGCATCACAGCCTTCTACGGTTATCACCATGGTGGTAGATCCAGATAGATCCACGTCCGTTACTGGGATATGCTTCACCTGTGATCCAGTGATGCTGTACAACACACCTACATCACAACCATAATTAAACCTTGTGAAATTTCGAGTTTCGTAGATAAAAATTGTCATTTAAAAATGGAAATTGCTTTAGCAATTCCAGCTTTAAATGAATAAAGAAAAAAAATCAATATCATAATACGGCAGCACTGGGATTAGTTAAAATTGATTCACCTGCGATCTAGTGGTGATGTACGACACAACTACATCAACACAACATCATCAGGGGCCCACCCTCTTGCTGCTGGGACTGTATATAATAGGGTTTCAATGAAGTTTCATAAATAGACATATGTTTAGTCATATGAAACTTGAAATTGCATTAGCAATTCCAACTCAACTGAAATTTGTGTGATTGTTTTGAGGAGAAGCTCATATAATCATTTAATTCAATTTGGGAGTTTAAGAATTGTACAAAGAAATATATTTAGTTAAAGTTGGAAATTCCGTTATCAATTCAAAATTCTAATGAATGAAAACAATTATTGAGCGGGAAAAGAGTTAAATTTTCAGATTGAGATGATATTCAAAGAGTTAACAACCTGATTTTTCGCAATTTAGACCGAATGACACCTACATGAAATTAATTGACTGCAGTTTTAGGCTACCTTTGTGCACAAGTCGGCCAAGCTGGGTCAGGAGAACCTCCTGAGGAAGGTGAGATGAATGAGATGACACTTCCCTCCAAGCACAGGTCAAGAAATTCGAGCCCTGGCGGACTGAGGTCGAGCATGCTACCTCTCGATAACGGAGGCTCCCCAGAATATTGAATCTTTACAAGTGAGCGGGAAGGAAACATTTTGTTTCTTTGAAACTTGAAAGCCAGAGTGTGGCTCAAACCCGCGATCTCCGACTTTTCAAGCAGGCAGATTAAACCACTGCACCAGGACACCTACATTAACAGAAATATAATTATATAGCTTTTTCAGTGTGGCTTTTTAAGCTCGTTTTCACTGTTGCTTGTTGTGCTGCTTATAGCATTACAAGATGATATATAATAATTATACTGAATCAAATAAGCACATTCTAACTTTTTATTTTATATAATTCTTACACGTGGAATATAAAAAAAATAATAATGTCAAGGTGAAGCAGGGGCGGACCCAGGATAACATGTGTGAATTTTGCTGGCCCCACGTAATTTGTTTTTAATTTAGGTGTAACAGTGTTTTTGATCTTCTCCGTCGATAAATGACAAATGTCAAATATTAATATCAGAGCGATTTGTTTAGAATTTAATTTCAAAAACGGGAGTCAGGACCCTCCTGACCACTCCTCTGAATCCGCCACTGTGCCAGAAAATGAGAAGAACAACCTGCCCGCTAGCCTGGCTGCTATAGCATTTTGCAAAGTTAAAGCTTTCACAAGCTGATGTTTGCCATATAAATATCGAATGTTTTTTTTTCGTGCAGATCCCTAAGCAACACGTGTATATTATAGTGTGTGCTTTTGCTGACGCAATCACCAGCTTCAAAAGATGAAAAACATGTGAAGGAGGACATTAAAGGGCCTGGTTCTTGACGATTACGCTTGTGTGTAATTCACGAGACAGCCATTGTGTACACAGCACAGCAAACCAGACATAACAAAAAAATACTGGGTCACCAAGAACAAGTTCTCCAGGGGTGATCATAATTTGTCAGTGTGTGTGTGTGTTTCATTCATTCATTACTATGAATAACTGTACCAGCACGAATTGAACTTTTGTGATGGTCCCCTTATGCTGCCGAATTTTTTCAGACTATTTTTTATTCATTTGAAGCTGGAATTGCTAACGAAATTTCCAGCTCCAAATGACGAAAAATAATTATATTTATGAACAAATATACATCTTCAAAATGTAAATATTACATTAACTAAGCATTTATCACAAAACATTTTAGCAATTTGCGTTGAATTTATTGGTCTGAAATTTGCTTGAAAACGGATATATTCGGTCCCGGCGGTAAAAGGGTTAACAGACAGTTGTGACCAACATAGAAAACACCGCTGTCTGACAGATCTTAACCCTTTAACCCTTTCAAGCCTGAATTTACCATTGTCATCTTCATCCACTACAAGCCGTGAATTGCTGTCGCAATTCTCGACTTGTAGTGGATGGAGATGATTTGATGTGGTTTAAAAATTAAAGAAAATTGTCATGTATTGGTGAACCAGTTTGATGGAAATTTTCGCTCTAAAACCCTTTGCTGTAGGGAAATTAAGTCTGTTTTCAGGAACGTAAAATGATGCTTTAATGCATCGTGAGGGTTTAAAGGGTTAACCCCTACAATGCCGAACTATTTGTGTAAAAACCATAGAGACCAAAAGGTTAATATAAAATTGAAATCATCAAAAATATCTTACTTAGCCTTTCCGCTTTATTGGAATACCTATGCTATGGGTCTACGGCCATTATATTTTTTCCATTCTATTGAATTTAGATTCTGACGCCTAAAGTCGATCCCCACGCTGAAATGGTTAAACCATCACGATGGACCAAAACATCATTTTGCATATCTGAAGAAAGAATTAATTTCCTACACCTAGGTGTTTTAGAAATATTTTTTTCGTGGAACATTTGTAATAATAACAATGTTTTCTTCATTTGCCACCCACTTCAAGTCATCTTCATCCACTACAAGTCGAGTATTCTGAGAACGATTCGCGACTTGTAGTGGATGAAGATTACAATGGTACATTCAAACTTGAAAAGTTGAAAACAACAACACTGGCTAACTTATCCGGTGTTCCTATAAATAAGGACATGCGTAATCATCACGAACCTTGTGCTTTAATTTGATAATTCAAATATTTATCTATTTTAGATTTTGTGTATGATGCATATTTTAATTACTCTATGCTTGTTTTAGTATATAATTTCATTTGGTTTAACATAGTTAAAGCATGTATAGCCTATATGACAATGCTCATGTGATTTTACCGAAATAACCCTGTTGTATATATATGCATGTACATAAATATTTTATACCGCTCTTTTAATGACGCATAAGTCTGCATAGGCTTTCCGTCGTCAATAAATATCTATCAATCTATCTATATAGATACATGGTCTAATGTTGACCGTTTTGCTAAATTTTTCAACAAAGATTACTGATTCTATCTGATTATAAACATAAAAACATTAAAAAAGTTGCTAAGTCGTAGAGATTGACACTTGAATGTTCTCAGCTATATGGCTACATGTAGCCTGCATGAGAAGAACCAGTGTAATTTACGCACCTTCAATCAAAAACATCTGGTGGAAAAGTAATGTGACTAAAAAGTACCAGCGTATCTTGAGATCCATTTTGTGATGAGATCCAGCTGGTAGCCAATCTAAAAGATATAAACATATGTTATTACTACGCTACTTAAACGTTCGACAACTGCCTATTTTTTCCTCTTGATAACTCTTAGAATAAAATGGTATTTTTCAGAGAATCACCTTTTATATATATAGTTAAGCTATGGTTGCGCCTCTGAGCTCGGCCCTCCAAGGAGTTAGGCGCTATATTAGTTTTCATTTCACTTCATTTCCATATAGAGACAGGTTCTACATACATACCTCAGTACAGGGTACGTATGGTTAATCTATGGTAATATAGAGACAGGTTCCAGATATATACCTCAGTATCTGCTACGTGTGGTTTCTATGGCAATATAGAGACAGGTTCCACGTATATACCTCAGTATCTGTTACGTGTGGTTTAAATCTATGGTAATATAGAGACAGGTTCCACATACATAACTCAGTACCTGGCACATGTGACTAATCTATGGTAATATAGAGACAGGTTCCAGATATATACCTCAGTATCTGCTACGTGTGGTTTCTATCGTAATATAGAGACAGGTTCCACATACCTCAGTACCTGGCACATGTGACTAATCTATGGTAATATAGAGACAGGTTCCAGATATATACCTCAGTAGATGGCACGTGTGGTTAATCTATGGTAATATATAGAACGGTTCCACATAAATACCTTAGTACCTGACACGTGTGAAACCTTTATATCACTATGGAAAATAACATTTTGAGTGAATAAATGGGGTTTTAGGCCCTTTTGTGCAGATATAGGCTAATCTTGGGTCAACAGAACCTCCTGAGGATGGTGAGGCTTTGCGAGTGAGCGGGGAAGAAACGTATTGTTCCTTTGAAACCTGAATGCCAGACGGGGGGCGAACCGCGATTTCAGACTTTCCAGGCGGGCAGCTTTAACAACTACACCAGAGCTATTTTTGTACCAGGAGAAAATGTAGCCAGTTCTCTATATTAGGGGAGACCGGGGCAAAATGAAACGATTTTTTAGTAAAAAAGTACTAGGAGTCTTAGTTTAAGTGTCAGGTGACTGAAACGAAGCACTGAATATCAGCATTAAAGAATGATTCAACTGCAAGACGCGCATGCCTGGGACGGTCAAGTGTAGGCCAACAGTAGCCTATTGAGTACAGATTGACGGCATTAATATAGCCACTGAACTGATTACAAGATACTACTTAAACGGGAAATTGATCCAATGCTGTTTTAATGCTAGGCCAACGTCTGCGACGCTGGCCCAACATTGAACCAACATTGAATAAATGTACAATGTTTGAGAGAAAGTCCGCCTGCCCAGCAAACACAGGACATTTGTATAACATTTATACAACGTCGGCCCAACGTCTTCGACGTTGGTCCAACATTGCATAAAGTCATACAAATGTTTTGTGTTTACTGGGCATGTCAATACAAGCTTGGGTCAAGCAGTTTCAACATCCCCGCAGTAATACAGTCAGTTTGTTTGCAAGCAAGCGACCAAGTAGGGGTAAGGGCCAAGATCTTTGAATTATAAACTCATAGATGTCGCTCAAGTATATATGAACTTGCTGTGATTTGAGAACTTGCTCTTAATGAGGCTTTAGGTATGAATTGCATATTTAGTATTATTATGGAATAGGGACTTGGCTTACCCACGGGCACTATTGCCTTCTGGGGGACCCTTGTCCCGTGAATTTTAACAGTTGACTACACCTTTAATGGCGGATCTGGATGATCCAGAAACAAATTGCCTATGTTGTATGCATCCTGGCTTAAATTTGACTTAACTGACACCTGGTCGCCTGTTTCAAATAACCACATATGTGGGGTTAGTGGAATAAAGCTGGGGACAGTGGGGTCAATGTGTGGTTATTATTAATCATAGCCATGAGATGGGGTCTACAGTCTACAATCAACAACTTCGAGTGAGTTTAACAATATAGCAATGTACAATAAAATACACATATATAATATGTACTAGCCCTATTTTCAATGTTTCAACAAGCCCCATATCGATAAAGCCACTTGTAATATATAATCCTTCCTTAGACCAGAACATTGCACACAAGTACAACATTCACATAAAGGCTCACATACCGATTATAGAGAGAGCAAAGTTGTCAGCCACACACTACAATCACCACGGATAATTAGGAGATATGCCATGCCGAGTCAACCAAAATTCAATCAGGACATCAAAAAGTGAACAAACCTGCATGTGTTGACTTTTATTGTCCCGACGCTCACGTCACGATCATGCCGTATTTACGGTTTCTGAACGCTCCCTTGGATTTACAGGAAGTGCTCCGTAGTGTAGTAGGACAGATCATAGAGGTAGAACAAACATGAGATGAAACACGTCTTTGGCTGACAGAGTCAGCTGATGGCCGGAGCCTCCGTCATCCGGTAGGTATGAATAGCGAGGGAGACATATAAAGTGAGAGAGGATCAATAAGAGGCTTTATATGGCAGTGTAATGCATGTATACATTATATTTATCGATGACATAATATTTTTTTTTTTTGCTTTCTGAGGTAAAAGTGGCCCAGTTTTGTAATCGAAAGAGACTGCGTTTCGTTTGCAAGTCACTTTCGCTTTGACAGGTGGCGAGTGACCCCGTTGTGTAATCACCTGAACGCTCACGGTCATGCCAAAATAGGCTGGGAGCCAGTGTCAGCAAAACAGTGACCGTGCTGCTGCCCCCCCCCCCCCCCTGCCAACAGAGAACAACTTAGTTATTATGAGACAGTGACATCTTGGGGTCATTATAACGCCGGGTGTGTATCTGTATCTACACGTATAAGAAAGTTATAGCATGTTGAAGGAGGTTAACCCCCAAACTTATATATTATTAAGGGGTAGGGTTACGTAAGCGTCTATCATCACTGTCCTAGTTCGACAATCTGCACAAGTGATATGGCATATAAAAAGATAAATACATTTCCGTTCTAATAATATATGGCACGATGCAGCGGAGTAAATATTCGTCTCTCCACATAATGTTCAAACTGTGTTCCACAAAATAATCAAAATCAACAACAAACCAAACTAGTGAACATGGTCAAAGAAAACGACATAGTAAAACATAATTATTGGCCAAATTCATATGTGGCATATATTTAATAAACCCAGATATGTGTATGTTTAAAATAGATTGTTATTTATATTCAGAAATGCCATATGTTTTTTTACATGGAGTAATGTTACGGCTTTTTATAAAAATGCGTGTTTTTTACTTGGGATGAAATCTGAAAAATTTACCTTTGGTCGGTTTTTCAGTGTATAATTTTGTATCCACCTGTTTTTACATAATTTTGGTGTGCTGAATTAGAATCTGTTGGACAACATTCTATATTTGGCGCATTTCCCATTCTAATCTGCTAATACAAAATGGCAGCCAACATTTTTTTCTATGGTTGGTCACACATGAATGTACCATTTATGGTTTCTGCAGAATTTTGATTTAAGAAATTTATCTCTAGTGTATTTGGAAAAAATGACCCTAATTTGAGCTTCAAATCCAAGACGTCCGCCACTTTTATTTATTTGCTGTTACTAAATTCTACCGCTAAATATCATGATGATAATGACTAATTATTTGCAATAATAACTTTTTAGACCATTGAACGTTTCTGTCATGGTAATTTTTAGGGAAAAATCTAAAATAGCCCCGTCATTCACCTTCAAATGAGCAAGAAACAAAATGGCTATCAAAATTTAAATAAACACTATTTTTTCGGTTTGTCACAGGAGAATTCTCAATTTATTGTGTTTGTATGATTTGGGGGCCGAAACAGTCATTTCTGATGATTTTTTTCATCGTTAGACCTATATTTTTTCGTAAAATCAAAGAAAGCCGTTGTTTTACACATCTACAACTAAAATCATGACGTCCTTCCAAATATTAAGCACATCAAATTGCTTGCTAGATTATACTAAACCTAGTTTCGAAGGCGTTGTAACCTATTCTGCCGTATTACCTAGTCTATAGTTTTTTTAATTTTCATAAAATATGTTGTTTTACTATAGTATGGTAAGAAGCATTATGTTTACCGTAAAGGTCAAATATAAGTAATTTTGGTCGAAAACACGAGATATAAATTTATCAACTGAAAATTATGCAGAAACCAGAAATTGTGCATTTATGGGCAACCCAAAATAGGTGAAAATGTGGTTTTGGTAGTTTGAAGGCAAAGGGCACCAAATCCAGAATGTTGTCCGACCGATTCGAACTCAGCACAACCACATTATGTAAAATCACGTGGGTAAAAAATTCAACACTAAAATACTAATCAAAATTACATGTTTCAGATTTCAGCCCAGGCTAAATACACACATTTTTTATAAAATGCCGCAACATTAATTCTTCCATTAATCTAAATACCTCTCGGTTTTAAACATATACATATCTAGCTTCAGAAAACATAGGTCAAATATAGATCTGGCCAATAATATTGACCATGTTGACTAGTTTGAAAAAAAAAAAAATCTTGTAATAAAACTTATGTTTGAAAGTATTATATGTGAAGAGACGAATATTAAATCCACTGCGATTTGCGATATATTTTAAGAACGCACATGTCATTCTCTTGTTAGATGATATATCGCATGTGCAGATTGGTTAACTGAGACAGCAGGGACAGTCGTTTACGTAACCCTACCCAATAATGCTGGACGACAACAGGGCCCCAGCTTATTATATGTACTGATACATCCCTTATGAAACAATAAATCACGACATAAGGGTTATAAAAACGCTCACTCATCACAAATAGGACACTTGGATGTATTTGAGTTGGAAAATGACAATTTTATAATTTAAAAATAAAACTTTGCTGTGGTAGTATATGCTGATAAAATACATAACTACATTTTCTGGGTGTTCTCCAAATATGTTTTATTTTATCGGTCCTTTTTTATTAAATAAGATTATATTAGCAAACAATGTTTCTCCTAAGATGTTCATCTGTCCAATGCTAACCCACAACAAATGTTGCAGAGGCGGTGCAACAAACTCTTATTTTAAAGGCATTTTATGACACTGGCTCCCAACGTATGTCTTACGTTACCACTGGCCTACATGATATCTTCTGATTACGAAATTAAAAAATATATATTTTAAAATGTAAATGTACTGAAAATAATATAACAATCTTGATCAGACTCTAGAAGAAATATATTTTTTAATCACAGTTGAAGGCATTTTGATAAAAGGTGTTAGAAGGTTTGAAAGTATAAGTGGGATGGCCATGTCCCCAATCATCCCAGTGATAGCCACCAAACAGATCAAAGCCAACTCTGTGTCCGACATCATGGACCCGGCGGGTATCTAGATGGAGGACAGTAGAGAAACACGGCGTGGCCTTCTTGCCTTCGCAAACGCCAAGAAGGCGGGAATAAACTGGCAAAAATAAACTGCCAATGGGACAGGTAAGGGAACCTAAGCAGAGGGTTAACTATAAAGAGCAGGAAAAGAGGACAATTAAATAGTAATTGTAGGAATTCCTCTTCACATAGATAATATAACTATAGAGCAGGACATAAAGAAACATCATGACATACATTTAAAAGCAACCAGAATGATCAACAACAACACATAAAAGTATACAGGTGAGATAAAGCTCACTCTTGAGAGAGATATTGATATAAATACTTTTTGGTTGAGTTTATGCGAGGAATATTTCCCTACTGACATTTTGGGAGATATTATTGCATGATGATGAAAACCTGTGATATTTTATAAGTTGGTGTTTAAATTGTTTAATTTTGATGTCCAAACTGTAATAATGACTGCTTGTCATATCTTCTTTTTGGTTGAGCGAGGTATATTTTCATATGGTCATTTTAAAAGATTTGATTCCATGATGATGACAACAAGAGATATTTGTTTAAATTGGTAAGTTTTTTTCATTAATTTGAAGCTTGCATTCCTGATGCAATTGAGAGCTTGAAATGGATGAAAATACCTCTACATAAAATCCACACGCTCAATTGTGAATAGATTTTTTGAAAATATCGCCCGCACCTAAAGGAATAATAGTGGCGTGTGTTGTTGTTGTCAGACAAATGTTATAATGCTTTTTCATCATTCCTTCTTTTTGGCTGAGTGAGAATAAATATATTTTTATTGCATGATGATAGCATATACATATTTTAAAATTGGTGTGTGAGTGGTGACCATGCAATATTATAACATTCCAAATTGTTTTTTGTCAATAATCTGTCATTTGATTTGCATTTAATTTTTAGAGTTAATAATGTTAGACACATTTTCATAAAGTTATAATGCATTGGGAAAAAATACAAATAACACCAATCTAATGTAGGCCTAATTCACATCACACTTTCCGGCACTTTTATGTGTCCTACTCTGGACATTTCCAGTGTGAACACCATACACACACATTCTGAAGTATTCATTGATCGATCAAGATGTATTTCTTTAATCGTAATGCATAATCAGTAATATTAAATGAAATATTTGAAATGGTGTGATAATATAATAATGACATGACTGTGTATGTTTATTGTCAGAACAGTGAAGACATATATCATCCCTCTTCATCATACCTAGCATACACGAGGCGTTGGCCCAATGTTGGTCTGATGTTGGCCCATCGTCTTCGACGCTGGCCCGACACCAGTCCAACATTGGGCCAACGCCCCGTGTTTGCTGGGTACCTTCTCTTATATATAAGGTCCTCAACTTATTTTCTCTGCATTTATTTTGGTGACTTCGCCAACATTTATGTTTGCTAATTACTTTTAAGTTACACTCTTGTCATATTTACACTCCCATAACACATATTGTGTAGGTCTAGATGTGTGTTTGGTGTTTCTCTCACGAGGACAGGGATTAGTGCCGATCCTTGGCCTCTCGCCTGATTAGGGTGGTTTAATCAACCTTTTGGGGGGACAATTATGTTTATCTTTCCCTAGCCCTAGTGCCTAAACCGAACGGAAATTAAGAAAACAAAAGCAGGAAAACAAATCTGAAATTATTTTGCTTTTATCCACTGTTGAACTTAATGGCGTTTTAGGTGGTGTTATAACCACTGTTGAAGTTGATTGCGTTTTTTGGTGGTGTTATATCCCACTGTTGAAGTAAATTGTGTTTTATATGGTATTATATGGTGTTTAATCTACTGTTGACATGTCATAACTTCATTTAATTGTTACTCAACATCATCAGCTGGGTGGTATATCCACTGTTGAAGTTAATTACGTTTTAGGTGGTGTTATAAGGTATTTTATCTCATACCAAGGTTTGTATTGTACCAGATACAAGCTTTTTTACCCGGCTGATACAGCTATGAAGATTGAGAGAAAGCAAATTGTGTGCACTAGTAAGGGTATACATGCATACGTCAGTTATTCCCAACAATTATGTTTAGTCATCTACCTGTTATCTACCTGCTACTCCCAGATTACAGTTTGATTTGTTCAGAATTGTCTCTTCCCTCACACCAGCCCTCCCTAACTGTATTTTCCATCGGGTCATGGGTCTTGCATCGTCCTAGACCTTCGGTCTTCGGACGCTACAAGACCCAAGACCCTCTGGAGAATACAACTAGGTCGGGGTGATACGCGGGACGATACAACATTAGCCATGGTATAATCTATGATTATCCACTGTTGGAAGTTAATTGCCAATAAACATTATTTTGTGAAAGAATTTCTAATAAATATAGGTTAAGTAAAGTGTTCCAGCTGCCGGCACAGCATATCGGCATTGTAAAAAAATACTGTTATACACTGGTACACTAGTATGCCGGTGTAGCCGTTTCAGCGTACCCCCCTTTCAGCATACCGGAGGGGGGGGGGGTACGTTGAAACTAGTTCCAGCTTACCGGGGGTATGTTGAAACTAGTTTCAACGTATCCCCCGGTAAGCTGAAACTAGATAAAGGCCAGTTTCAAGTTATCTCTTCTAGTTTCAAATTACCCCTCGGGGGTAGGTTGAAACTATAGTTTCAGCGTACCGGGGGTACGTTGAAACTAGGTTCAGCGTAACTAGCTACAAAGTACCCCCCAGTATTTTGAAACTAGGAAAATCATTTTTTATCCCCCCCCCCCATTTCTGGGGCCTACACACCAAATATAATTATTACTGACTTTTTAAATACCGTGAGACCTAGATTAAAGTAGATGATTCGCTGAATACACATGGTGGGTCCAACCACATGCGCAATATGGTCAACGTTCACAAGAATAGGGCGCCGCCATGTATATATTATGGTTCAGTGAAGCAAAACGACCAAACTGCTGTAAATTAAAAATAGTTCAGTCAAATTTATCTCTTCAAAAAACGCAATTAAAATCCAGCAGACTGCAGCATATTTATCATATACTATAGTCTCGGCATATAAATAATGTTATGAATATTGTACAGAGTTGTCCGATTATGGGTCTAGCTCGGGGTCTAGCGCTGCCGTTCGATTTTTTTATGCGCCGGAAATGTGGTTGTGATGTCTGGCATCGCGTATGTTTTTTAAAGCATGCGGGCAAGATAGGCTCCTAGGCGTATATCATCTGCATTAAAAACTCATGAACACCCTCGTTATCTGCAATAACCCCTTAAGTCCAATTTGTTGTTATGTTATCACTGGAAATAATTTTAGTCCTACGAGATAAACAGTGTTACCAGTCTTTAAAACAGGCGGAAACATGACACACGTTACATATGCAATAAATAACTCGATAGCGCGAGACTATTTTATTTTGTCAGTTGCCCCAGGGATCATACGGTTATATGGGGATTAAAGTGTTTCCATTTTTTTCGCCAGTCGCCATATAAAATAAATTGTTACATGGAGATTCAAGTGTTTCAATACTTCGCATAAACAGTTTTTTGCGTTAGTTTCCGTAGGGGTCAATGGGTTATATGAAGATCAATGTGTTTTGAGACCTCGCGCTAACAAAAGGGATTAAAGGGTTATATAAAGATTTATTTTAAACCTCCTGTCAACATATTTTCCGTTAGTTGCCCTAGAGATCAAAGGGTTATACTTATGACGATTAAAGTGTCTCTAAAAATGTCCCAGTGCAATGTGATGAAAACATAAAATATAATTTATTGTTATCATTGGAAGCTGACCGGTAAAATAAAGGGGGGAATTTGAAACTAGAGGGGGTAGCTTGAAACTAGTTTCAGATTACCCCCGGGGGTAACCTGAACAGGGGGGTAATCTGAAACTGTTACACCGGCGCACCAGTATAATACAGGAAGCTTGTATGCCGGCATGGGAGTAGTAGTAGTAAATCATTGCTTTACGTCACTTTTCGGCACAAAAGGTCTTTTAAGTGACATTATAATACGATAAAAACGTTGTAGTCAATTGATGAGATGAATGATGTACAGACGATGATGTGAGGGTGGGGGTGATAGGGCATAGTGGGTTATTGAGAGCAATTTCCTTTGCTCGCCCGATAAGGGGTTCTGGGCATGTCTAGGGGATATACCCCCAGACATGCCCAGACGGCCGGAGACTTGAGTTTCGCTGTGCAATTTAATGCTGAAACTCCGCTATCCTCGGGTCGGATAGTCCCCAGAGTAACAATAGGAAGGATAACTCCCTCTGGGTAACTCCATTCATCCCACGTGGCAGACCTAATGTCAAACATGCTATTGCCGGTTATTTAAGGCTACCACGGCCTACGTCAGCGCCAGCACTGATGCGGGTGCTGCATTGGCTCCGCTGTTGAGCGGAGGAACCAGGGTACGCCACTGGCAATCCGCCTGAAGATTATGGCCAGATACGAGGAGGCTGCAGCTGCCCTTGGATGATTGCTGTAGACTAGTGCTTCCGTACAATGCTGTACACAGCATCCAACAGACGAAACAGATCCCTAATGACCCAGATGGGGGCGAAAGGTACTACTACTAGCAATCATCCCAGTACCCCGCCGGCATGGGAGTTTTTTGTACCCCCCCCCCCGCCCCTGGGAGGCAAAAAATGTCTCCCTCATTCAGTATGGGTGATACAATTTGATAACTAAATGACGGGGCCCGAGATAAAATAGAAACTCTCTTTCTGGTCAAGTAGCAAGACTTGTGACTAAAGATAATATAGAACAACTGACTTTAACAATTGATGTCCAAGCCAAACACTAGTGTCAGTAACACTGACACTAAAACACGTTCACAAGTCATGAAAGTTCATCTGCTTCCATTTTGTCGAAAATTATATCAATTTCTTGTTTCAACCTTGCACAAACAGCCGCCATCTTGGATTTTACACACAATGCAAAGTCTAAAATACGTATTGACAACACTAATATGTGAGGCATAACTGAAAACCATATAGCAGACACCAAAATCATGTCGAAAATAATATCAATTTATTGTTTTACCTTGTACAAATGACACCCACTGTGGCTTTTATTGTTGCTTGGCGTCTTAGATAGCAACTACTTTTGGGCTCCTAGGCTAACTTTTATCAGGATATGATACTGAGCCCTCCAAAAGAACATTGGGTGCTTTTATCCGCCCTGATATATCCACCTGACTAGTAACATCACCTTTTGTTTTGCCATTACAAACCCTTTTCATTTTCATAGCAGGCCAGTAATGGTATTGTACCGCCTTGTTCATGTGTCCAGTACTTGACCAGTAAAAACCCCACATGAATTCATAGCGGCTCAGTACAGGCATTGGTTGGTCATCTACTGGCGGCCAGTACAATGTCATAACAGAACCATTTTTTCTCTAATGGGCTTGTACTGGTCCGGTAACGGCCCTTAACCATTTCTGTATTTTACTCTTTCAGCGCAGGAATCGACTTTAAACATCAGAATCTGACATCTATGGACGCCAGATTCTTACGTCTAAAGACGGTCCAGCACTGAAATAGTTGAAACATCATATGATCAATGCCTTGTGTTTGCTAGGAATATAATAAATAACAACCAAATACAAAATACAACGTACCCTTGTGCTGTCTACAAGTACAAATTAGTTACAAATCCCATATAGAATTAAAGCGCTACAAAAAAAAACTAAACAACAATAGCACACTCGACAATAGCCGTCATTTTCGAACTTAAAGTTATTGGGCCCACAAGGTCAAATTATTGACGTAAAATAAAAAAAATAACAATAAATCGGCCATTTTGATTTTTTCAGCCGTCATCGAACTTGTCCGAGAACTGCTTATTAGTAACACGCATAACAAATTTGAGCAGGATAAATGAAAAACTTTTCATAAGGTTGAGGTTGAGGTAGGTTCTTATAACAACATATTATATCGACTTGTCCGAGAACTGCTTATTAGTAACATACCTGAAAAATTTGAAGAGAATAGCCCACATGAAAAACTTTTCAAATTATCTCACACAAAAAGTTCAATTATTGCATAACAAATTTGGGAAAGATACATGAAAAACTTTTGAAGTTATCGCGCCCACAAGTAAATGTTAACGCTGACGCCGACGCCGACAATGCCGAACTTCAATTGCAATAACCCACCTCCTGCCTCTGACGGAAATTGACCTTTTGATCTTTCGTTGATGGCCCAGTCACACTGAGGCGGTCCGAGGGGCGGTCGATCCAAAGGGAGATAAGGCTTGAACCGTGTGATAGTTTGCGGTTCAATAACTAGAATGTCATATGCAGAGTAATATAGTCAGATACGGCATAATAAGGTATTTTTGGCAATTTTGGCACGTTTTAGAAAAATAAATAATGCGCAGTTGTACAGTTCTTTTCGGAAATTTACGGATGTTTCTGGCGGTCATATATTGTTTTAGAAATGAGATTTCATTAGGTTATTTAGGGTTATGTACGGCCATATACGGTCAGTGTCGGTTATGTACGTTCACATACAATTATTGAGGGAGCTTGTCCTCGCTCCGCATCACACCTTGCTACAAATGGACCGTATATATCCATATCTGTAAGGGCGGGTATGTACTGTCTGATTTGGAGAGATGCGTTCACAAAATGAAAGGTACGGTCTGGGTGATTAGCACCTACTTGGAAACAGCCCGTGATATAAGATTGTTGATTCGTTGTTGATTCTTGTACGATGCTAATAATTCTATATACGGTCACTTGTGTATATATACCGACAGAAACTGCTTTTAAGGAGATATACGATTGCCCCTGAAATTGATAAATAGAGGCTCAAAATCACTAGGCGCGCAGTCATTTAAATCATAGATCTAGTCCTGCAATGCTACTGCCCCAACTTCAGAATTGTAATAGTGTTTCAAAATGTCTCTCTGGCGTTTGACCTCTCTTGTGTCGTTATTGCCATCCACGATTTCGTACATGTCTGGTAGCTCTCGTCCTTCCCTCCAGGCTCCTGGGACTACTGCGTGGGTCTCTGGGTCATTCGCGCACCGCGGGGCCCTGCGCAAAATTAACGTCGATATACACTAGTCTCGACCTTAACTTGACGAGGTCGCCATTAGCATGATCGCCTAATCACATTGTGAAGGGATAAACAATGCTGTTTCTCTGAACTGTATCGACCCGAACCTACCACAAATAATGATTCCGTATTTCACAGACAATCTCAGTAAAACACCTATTGTGAATCTGTGGGAGTATATGACCGCTACTGAGACCGTAAATGACCGTATTGGACCTCATTGAACATTTCGATAAATTTCACTACATAACCCTGTATCGCCGCAAGTATATTTAAATCTCCACATTAGATCGCTTATGGCCACCAGTATATCATCCTCTAACATTCATCAAAAAACCCAGAAAATCACTTTTTCCAACTTAAGACCTGGAAAAACACGAGATCATTTAAGTTCATTTACAGTTCATAACATCTCATTTGCGGTCATTTACTGAAGTTTAAAGGGATTGGCCCAGGCTAAAATCATCAAAAAATCGGTGATTTTATTTTGGCTTCTTAATATGACCATATGATGTAAACATGTCCATAGACTAGAACTGCAAAAGTTTTTAATTTTTTCTGCTGCGCATTCACCAGTTAGGCTAGATATAGAGACGAAATTCCTGATTTCTTATTTTGGACAATCATGTCAAAAATAAGAAATACTGCAATTTCGTCTCTATATATAGCCTAACTGCTAAATGCGCAGCACAAAAAAATAAAATAAAATTGCAGTTCTAGTCTATGGACATGTTGTATGGTCATATTGGTCATATTGAGAAACCAAAATAAAATCACCGATTTTTTTTATGATTTTAGTCTGGGCCAGTCCCTTTAAACTGTTATTAGGCTATATTACGGCTCAGCGGACCGCGGGTGAACTGTACCAAGTTTTCAAACATGTTAAAAAATTACCCGACAAAAACCTAGTGTGACGTTGTCCTTTCTCTACCCTAAATTCACTCTTGCACACACTACACGGGTTCAATCTATTCTCATGATTTGATTGGTCGTGATTTCTGTATCCTAAACCGCCAGCGGCTCATCCTGCTAATAACCTTGTCTTCAGGTGAGTTAAATCTTAAGAATTTTGAGTTGAGTGGCAATTTTGATCGAAGATTTAGTTTTGAGAAAAGGGGGTGAGGCCCCCCAGCCCACCCTCTGCATCCGCAACTGATGGGGCAGATCTACTTGTAGACACCCTGATCCCAGACGGCCTGAGCCCATGGCCATGGCTTCTCATCCACAATAGGCGGCCCCTGTGGCTGCATCAATAACTCGTACATATTAGGAGGAGGCGCGGCGGCAGGCTCCGCCTTCGGTTTTTCCTTCTTCACTCTGGAAGGCTTACTCCATTTGTTAAATACGTTCTTATAAAAAGTGTCCAAATCTCTTCTGATGCAGGTGGAATCCAAAAGAAGAATGGTGACGAAAAACCATATGATGCAGACGGAAGAAGTCGTACCTCCCACCTCCTTAGCGTGAGGAGCTTCAGTGGGTTTAATGTCAAATGGTTCTATTGTCACTCGCAGTTCATCCACGATCTCTCTGAGCAGAGGTACATGTACTGTGGTGTTATCTGCAACAATAAGTATGATTATAACTGAACTATCATGTATGTATTTTCCATTTATCATGATTCTCATGACCAGTGGCAAGGAGATCCATTTTTATTATATTCGCCCCCCCCCCAAAAAAAAAAAAATCAGATATCGGCCTATTGAAATCCAATATAAAAAATAAAATACGACAGGCAAATATTATATAAACCGCGAGTAGTTATCTTACTAATGATCAATATATGAAGATGAGGAGTTCTGTTCATTATTCCGCCCAATTTAGCCTACATCGTGCATGAGAGTGGTTTGAGAAACAACACACGTTCATTCATTTAGCTACTTTTTAAGGTAATTATTTATTAATATATTCCCAGGAATTCATGTATTCCTCTTCCCTTACCAACATTTTCCAGGATGGCTTGCTCAGTCTCTACTCTGTATTCAGGAGTGACACTTGTGTCAGTGTCGGTTGTCGTCAGATCTTTTATCCCTTCGCTTACTCTATCAGTTGAACCATCAGGTATTTCCACAGATGTAAAGAATCCGGCTTTTGAGTACTCAGAATTAGAAGTTAAATCATTCATGTCAGTTGTTTTAGAATCGACAGTGACAGTGGTGTCAAATTCAGCTATACCTGGTCCAGTTGTTAAAGGCATCGCATCTTCTTTTGTTGCTTTCATGCTTTCTCCACTTTGCGATTGCAATATTTGTTCGGTTGTCGACACGGTTATGCTCTCAAAGGATGCCTTTTGGGTCATTTCTTTTGAAGGAGTTGTTAGTCCATTCGTTTCAGTAGACATTGATGTGGTGGAATCTCTCTGTGTCATGATATCTCGCATTCTTGAAATCCTCGATGTAGCTGAGGTAATCGTGGTAGTAGATATATCTACGGTTCTCATTGTTACAGATGAAGTAATATCTACAATCATGGGAGTGTCTGATGTCGTAATTTCTAGAATACTGGGGATTTCTGTTGTCGTAATATCTGGAGTACTAGGGATTTCTGTTGTCGTAATATCTGGAGTACTGGGGATTTCTCTTGTCGTAATATCTGGAGTACTGGTGATTTCTGTTGTCGTAATATCTGGAGTACTGGGGATTTCCGTTGTCGTAATATCTGGAGTACTGTGGATTTCCGTTGTCGTAATATCTGGAGTACTGTGGATTTCTGTTGTAGTGATATCTGGAGTACTGGTGATTTCTGTTGTCGTAATATCTGGAGTACTGGGGATTTCCGTTGTCGTAATATCTGGAGTACTGGGGATTTCTGTTGTAGTAATATCTGGAGTAGTGGGTAGATTAGAAGTGGTTTCTTGCTCTATTGTGGTGGTTGGTTCCATACTAGTTGTTGGTATAGCTGTGGTCGTTAAGCAAAAGTCTTCGCATAAATCTAAAGGTAAAAAACATCTATTGTAAATGTAACAATATATATACTATTATAATCCTATAAAATAACTACATTTTGCAAAAACACTGTTCAAATAAAACCTTTAGTTAATGTTTCAAAATAATGATTAAAAAAGATGGTTGGATAAGCCTATTCGATAAACTAATGATAAGGCCAAATTGGAGTGGCATAAAACATTTAAAAAAAATTACCTCAACCCTGCAGCATTATATCACACTGCGAAGTCTCTGGCCATCTGGGCATGTTTGGAAATGAATCCCCTAGGCATGCTCAGAATTCCTTTCGGGTGAGTGAAGGGATTTAAACACTCTTAATAACCCACCATGTGCAATCACACCCTACTCTCATTTTATCATCTGTACATCATTCAATTCCATCTACAGATTTCACTGTTACGTGGTTATTACGAAGCCACTGAAATGACTGTCCAGTTTGAAAAGTGCTGTTAAAGAAATCAGATAATCTCCAGTGTGGCTGCCTGAGAGTAATCGACAATGTACGCACACAAACTAACAGTATATGGTGTCACGTGATGATCACATAGCCGATATACGTTTTGTACACTGAATCGCTTTGTATGCACAGGGGGGTCGGAAAGATCTGTGTCTCAACATTGCACATGACTGGCTGTGCTTTATCAGGTCCCCGATGCCACAGCATTGGCACGAAGTAAGGAATAACTCCAAGTCTCTCAAACAGTATAATTAGATATGGTCGGTCGGCGAAGTGGCAGTGTTCAACTCCTTGCCACGTTAGCATTATGTTACAAGTTCGAACTCTGCCACCAGCCGAATCATATTTTATTCAATTCTCATTCAGTCAAAGATACAATTCTCTTGGCCCCACCTCCTTGACTAGTGACGATAGGAAGGGAAGGGAGGCGGTGCTGGTGATACATGGTCACCTATCTAGCCCTTTAGCTCTCGCTCTTGGCACAGCTGACATCGGGCTGAGTCAGGAAGGCAAGGGGGAAGCGGGGGTATCTGAACATACATCATCGCTTGGCGCCATGCTCTCATCACTGCCACGATCTCTGGGCTGTGATTAGATAACAGCTCACCTTGTTAAGCCCATCGTAAACGGGACAAATATTAAGCATCTACTTGCAAGACATTTGGATTATTATTTTACACAAGGCCGCCGATCTGTCCCACCATGTGCAGAATTTATATATATATCTGTATGCACGTGAATAGATTCGCGCATATATATATCAAATATATATTCACGCGTGCAATGGTCTCATCTGGTCTCACAGCATGCACATTTTTATTCACAGATATCTTTATTCAACAAATAGGAGTTTATCCTACTCATTCCCTGGGGTTATTTGATTATAATAATCAATAATATCCATGAATCTCAACAGGGTCCAGATACTAAATTTCAACAAATCAGTTTCGGCATTTGTTTGTGTATAATTGTAAAAAATCGTGGTAATCTGAAAAACACACTGCCAAAATGCATGAACTAATAAGGTTGGTATTCCCTTGTCTAATGGCAAACGATACAACTGATTTAAAACAAATAGTTAAACTACCAATCCCATGCACCCCTATCTAGACCCCTTGCCCTGTTTTTTAGCCGTCCTTTTTGCAGCCTGTATGTCTAACAGAAGACTCAGCTATCAGAGCAATCAACAGAGATTCTTAGGCAGCCGCACTAGATATGATCTGATTTATTTAAACCATAATTTTATTATTTAAAGCTAAATATTTACAAAATATTTTTGGATTCAATATCTGAAGCTATAGTGAGGCCTATCATAACGTTGGAGGCTAGATTGGTCAATTGTCAAGAACGTTAAATTTGAAAAGTATCTCGCCTGAAATTTAGCCAAACAAGAAAACTATTTGAATTCATTCCTTTCACGAATTCGTTCTTCCTGCTAGTCTAGCTGACCGCTCGAAATTTTTACTTCAATTTGGTTTTAATTATATATATATGCCTACTCCATAACAGCATCATACACCATGAAATTTTAAATTATATGTTTTTAGTATATTGTACATCAGCAATCTGTCCTGTGCATATATAGGCTTGTAAAATCATAAAAAAAATACTGGCTAATTGACGATAATATGTGAATTTTTTATCAGTTACTAGAAAAATCGCCATATTTAATAGTGAGTTAAGAAATAAAAAACATTGATGCTCTTGTATTAAATATAGTCATAGAAATAATTCTGGACCTCATTATGGTAAACCCATTTATTCCTCGACATCATGAAGCATATATTAATTAGTATTATACAATGATATATACACTATAAAAGCCAATTTGAAAATGTCATAAATGTCTTAGTTAGCTCTATCCACTTTGTAGAAATACCTATTTTATAGATCTACAACAATTATAAATAAACATTACTTTCATTGCGAGGATTGACTTTGCAAAGTCGATCCCCGCAATGAAAGGGTTACCAGTATCGTCTCATTATAAACTTACCCATAAAAAATGTAAAAAGGGGTTTTTCGTCAGCCCAGGTGCCGAAACCCACAGTGTTAATTTCATTGCGATTTGTTGCATCATAAAATTCACTGACTATGTTGCTGCCAACTTCCAAACCCAATCCCATGCTGAAGTTATAAGTGTCAGTCCAAGCCACCCACATTTCCACGTACTCTGCAGGATCACAAAGACCACTGAAGGTAAAGTCTCCATTAACCTTAGCAGTGCCTTCATACCTGAAACATGTAATCATATATCTTTTACATAGGGCCCAGGCCTATTCAGAGACTTGCATTGGTTAATGATAAGAATGGCGTCTTCAACGTATGTGTAATGATTAGCTGTTAACATTTTGGGCGCACATTGCATGTGCATGGTGGTCGACGATAACAGGCGTGGGTCCGCTGCAATATAAATATTTTGGTTCAATGATGAATAACGACCTAGCTACTTAAAAAAAGATTATAAATGATGCTCAATGATCCCTTTTATACCCATACGACCAGAAAAAACCTTGCTCTGTACCAAATTTGGCACTTGTATCCACCTGGGGAACGCATACCATCTTTTGATAGACTTAGCCACTGCACTAGAAGTGGCCGGTGAATTATGACGGTCAGTTGAATTGTACCAGGATGGGATTCAGCCAGTATTTTATCAAGGTCTGACAGTTTAAACCTTACATAGCTAAATTTTTTTGTATAAACCATATAGAAAACAAAAGGATTTTTTTTTAATTCAAAATCAGCACAAACATCTTAGTTGGCTCTTCCCGCTTCATTTGAATACCTATGTTATAGGTTTACGGTTATAGGTTATAAGTTATAAATAATTATTCTTTCAGTGCGGGGATCGACGTTAGACGTAAGAAACTGACGTCTATAGACGTCGTATTCTGACGTCTAAAGTCGGTCCCCTGCGCTGAAAGGGTTCAAGAGACCCCACGCCGTGTAATATTTTGAGGACGTCTTTTTTAGAAGGACAACTTTTTGAGCTTTAAGGTATCAATAGAGTTATAAATAATATTTTGTCTCAGTTTCTCGCTATCAAAACCAAACAATCAATTACAATATATTGTACATTTGAATAAGATAAATTTCGCGTGTTCAAATGTTCGAAAATTTCTGCTTTTCTGGACTTTTCACGAAGTTTAGAATTCGCGAGTTTTTTAGTAGCGCTATTATAAAAAAATCTCGAGATTTTTGAATTCGCGCATTTGTCCTCCTCGCAAAATTCGCGAAAATTAAAACCTCGCGAATAATATCAGAACTACAGTATAGGCCTATAACACTTTTTTTCACTTCATTGAAATGTGATGTAATAATATATTGCAGATACCAACCGAACGTTCGTTGCCCTAATTTGCGGCAAAAATAATACGAGCCTCCAATAAAACATATGTACATAGGCGGATCTTGAAAAACATAATTTGGCCGCTTCAATAAAAAATTGAACATTGCGATATTTTTTAAATAAAGAAGAAATGTTGTTAATTTTTTCTTAAATCTTCGTCTTTAAAATCTCATAACTAGGTTAGTTATATAAAAAATGCATTTTACCATAGTTGAATATTTTATTATAAAGTCACTTGAAAATTATTTTATTGTTACAAAATCATTATTTTAACATATAATCGAGACTACAATATGGAGACATCCTCATTCTTATAGGAAATTTCCCGTAGAATGCGAAAATCACTGTCTACAAGCTAAAATATAGTCCGATCACTGTCAAATTAGCCAATTTCAAAATGGCCGCCAAAAAGTTCTGGTAAAAAAATAAAATCATGATAACCGGCCTAAAAATGCTTTCAAACGCTATATTATTACTAATCTATTAGTGCCGAATGTATTGCCGGCACAATTTTCCCTTTTTTGCTCTTATAAATTGTCCAAATTTAAGATGGCCTCCAAAATTGTTGACAAATTGTGTTATTGATCAAAACTTTCAAATCACGCAAACGTGAGTTGACCATATGTGTGTTTAGTAAGTTTTTCTCTCTGAGAGTATGGCAAATGAAAAGGTAATGGTGGTAAAGTCACCAGAGGTCATTTAAAGTCATCATCCAAGGTCATTTCAAAATATAAGGGTGGTTTAACTAAAAACTTTTACCAAGTTTGTGTCTGGTATTATTGGAAAGGTTATCTATCTGGCCCGTGGGAGTCTGACAATGGGCATTGAGATGCTGGCGGTGGCACGTGGGATTGGACACCAGAGTTTATTGAAGGTCACTAACCAAGGTCATTTGAAGAGATACATTGATTTAACTGTGAAATGTGATCAGGTCTGTGTTTAATTATCTATATCGAAGTATGGGCAATGGGTGTTGAAGGGTCAGTAGCAGTATAATATCGCACTGGGCACACGACGTCATTGCAACGTTGAATCAACGTCACTGGCGTTGATTCAACGTCGCAGCAACGTCGTGTGTCGATGGGGATGTCCTCAGATGTTATTTTCAGGGATGCAAATGCAACTAAAGGTTTCACTAGCCCAGAGCGAAATCCAACTAGCCCTTACTATGCCCTTACTATCTTCTACTATGTATTTGTAAGGAAAAGCCACTAGCCCTTAAAATATTCCACCAGCCTCGTATTACCGGGCTAGTGCGAATTTGTATCTCTGATTTTAGATCATTACCCAAATAAATTTGAAGTGGTAAGGGAAATTTAAGTTGACATTGATTGACATGTTTCTTTTGGAACCCTCAATAAAAACTATTGTATTGTATTGTATTGTAGTGAAAAGTTTGACCAGGTTTGTGTCAGGTCTCATCTTTGAATCAGACGCGGGATGCAACTGTTCATCTTCATTTGCAGCTTTCTCTTCTAGAATCAAATTTCAGACACTAGTAGAGTATAGAGATACAAAGCAAGTTTGATATGACTGTATAGACTAGTATATCATATATATTGTGTTCAGATCACCCTTGCTACCTTCTTCTGTATGCATAATTCTTTTTTTTTACTATGATTATATAGTAGTGATTATTGAGTAAGTGAATGTATTATAAATTTAGGAGGAACAGGGGAAACTGGGGCAATGAGTAGTGTTAGGCATCGGGTAAACTTTTCTCTTCGTAAGTGTCCCACTTCTCCACGTACAATTCCAGTACTTCTTCATCAACTGGATATTTATTGTGTAAATGTGTTCATATACTGTTTTAATCATTTACACCTCTTTACAATACAATTTATAGCTAGTATCGATGTATCTAAGGAGATATATGAAATTGTCCCACTTTACCCCATCAGCTGTTCCACTTTTTACTGAGACGTCACTGACGGTCACTCTTTGTCACGTTTAATATTTTTGCAGGTGGGAAATGTGCTTGCCATTACGTATCACTAAAATTGTAACTAATAGTGTGTAAAAATATTCCCCAATGTACATGCTGGGAACAATCAAACTTACCAAAGTCATAAAAAACATAAAGTAGGATGGAATGACGACAGTGGAATCGTATCTCAGTTTTTCTGGTTCTTCACTAATTCTCCTAAATTTATCTGAGGTACATATGCTTTCACATCTTGATTCTGGTTTTGACAATAATACAACAAGATAATTAGTTGGAAGCACTCCATGTGGCGATGAGATAGTCGCATCAAAGTTTCATAATAAGAATCTGACCCTCTAATGCATGACTACACTGCACAACAGCAACAACTGCTGATGTTTTGAAGTGCTTAGCTGTACTTCACTACATTAACACGTCTGTTAATGTCACACTATATTACCGTACCTACCGGTAAAAGGCTCTACACAAATATTTAAGATGTTCAATTCATGCTCATTTTATTAATTGACAATGAAAACATGTACGGACACTAATTAAATAGGTCTAAAAAAAATATTGTCAGTTTTTTAGATATTGGTAAAAGTTTGCTTTTATGTAATGTTCTAATTCTTTGCATCTTTTTTGTAAAATACCGGAGAAATCTTTAGCGCATCTAAAAAAAACAGATTATTTTTTCAAAATTTGGTCGTTTTTAGTGTTCGAATGTAATGACGAGTCCATATTTTGTGGCTGATGTGGGCGATTCGCCTCCTCAAAGATTGTTATTTGTGTATTCAAGCCAGGTTAGTGCACTTTTTCTAATAGTTTGGCCAGAAGAGGGTGTGTGAGCAAAAAAAATTGCCTGAGGGAAAAAGCCCTTAAACTACATCTAGAAATTGGTTCTCCCTCATTTGTGCAGCTTTTATCACATGTTAAACCATTTTACCTAATTTAGGGTACTTATTATAATAATAAAAAAGGCGCAATGGATCCACCACTGCTTTGATTAAATAAACTGCTAAAAGCAATAATAAACAGTTTTGTGGATATGTTTGGTGAAACATAATATTTAAAAATACTTACAACTTTTTGAAAAAAAATAAGAGTGGGTGAAAAATGCCCTGGCCGAAATCTTTTCGCTACAGTTACTAGGTTATTCCCCTATCTTAGTTTGCCATTATGTAGCTTTGTGCAAAATTTCTTGCTTTTATCACATTTTGAGCTATTTTACTCGATTTATGGTACTTTTTTATATTAATTTGTCTAAAAAACAGGTGCACATTTTGTATCCGCCCTTGTTTAGACTAAATAAACTGTTGAAAGCATTAATAAACAGTTTTGTTGACATTTCTGGTAAAACATGAATTTTTTTAAATGATAACTTAGATTAATTGAAAAAAATAAGGGGGGTTGAAAATGCCCTGAACGAAGCTCCTGCAGTACAGCTACAAGGTGGTTCCGCTTCCAATATGGATCAGTATAGTTACTCTAGTCCAGGTCTGTAACAAATTTGGTGCTTTTAACACGATGAGAACGATTCTCCCAAAATATTATTCAAATCCGCTGAACTAATACAGAGGTTATGATAGAAAGACCAGTGGGCAGCCATTTTGTCAGCCATTTTAAATTTTGACAATTTACATGAGCAATACAGCAATGATTTGTGCATCCATAGATTAGTAATATTAGAGGGTTTGAATGGAATTTTAGGCCGTTTATTAAGATTATATTTTGTTACGATAACCTCTTGGCGGCCATTTTGAAAAAGGTTGACTATGAGCGGACAATATTTCAGATTGGAGCCAGTGATTTCTGGAATCTACGCAAAATTTCCTATGCGAATGATGCTGTCTCATAATTCTACTCTTGATGTCCGCATGGAGCTTCGACTAATACACACTATGGTGAACGATCTACTTTGCTACACACATGACTAAAAGTAATAGACTATTCAATTGGTATTCCTTAGTGACAAAGAACAATATAAGCCTACTTGTCTTAGTAAACGATATGGGAATGATTTAACCCTTTGACTTCCAGGCCGGGGTGCATGCCAGGATCCAGATATACTGGTGTACGAGTTCAATTTTTCGTCTTTTGAAGCTGGAATTGCTAACGCAATTTCCAGCTTTAAATGACGAAAAATACATAAATGTAATATATATTTGACGAAAATTTGTGTCATTTTATGGTTACGTTCATTGACGAATGACGACGAAAATTTCCGTCATGTATGGTAGTGAAAAGGTTAATATGTATATTACATCAAATTTCTTAACAAAATGCATCCAACATCATTTGAAATTTGAAAGATAAACGCGTTTCTGAATGTGTATTTCTAGACAAGGTCACCGGTTTTTTTGTTATATAATTTCAACAATGTACAGAAGCAGATGCTCTTTCCAGCCCTGATCTATTTGTATTTTCGGCAGTGAGATGGATGATATGCTGCTTTATTGTAGGTTTATATTACTAAGAATGATGAGCGAACCCTGAAAGTGACTTATAAATGACATAATTGAGAGAAAAGGAGACAGATATATTATGTGAGAATGAACTCAGGCATATTGTCTCTCCAGGTGTTTATACAAGGCAATCACAGCCACGTATAAAGGGCTGAACCCTGACTAACTGGCTATATTTTGTAACAGAATCACCTCCACTAGCTCAGCAGAATGGGCATGAATACTCCAGCTAAGTAAAATTTCAAGATGGCCGCCATTATGAGTATCAAAATATACATTTTTAAGCAGAATAATTATTGAGACAGATAATTATTGTGTTTGAATGATCTTAGTGTAAAATGGTATATTTTTACTGTCATAAATTGAATTTTTACTTTGCAAAGTCAAAAAATCGAAGATAGCGGCTATTTTTCAAGATGGCAGCCACTTCCAGTAAGGATACTTCCTTATCAGCAGAATCACGTCTTTATCACAGTGTACTATACAAGATAGGCCTACTCACTTCCTTATATTGTTGTTGGTGTTTGTATTTCCACAGAATCCATAGCGATAATTGTTTTTCTTATTTTCACCAGGTGTTTCCAGCAGGTATATATAGCAGTTACTGGGGAGTTTGGCCTTGAAAACCAGGTGTCTGAGACAAGTGGGGTCGATATAATTCAGCGGTATATCAAAAATCACACCACCTGTCTCGCCTTCAATGTAAAAACTCAAGCTCGCTGAAGCAAACCAAAAAATATTGATGTGAATTTAAATATATATGCATTTTCAAACAAGTTATAAATTCGAAAGAAGTGATGTTCATTTATCTAAAAATATGTAACGAAATAGCTGGAATTCACTATTGGGTTTTCAAATAGAACCGAAATTGAAGAAAGCCCCAATGCTAGTCATGTTAATATGGATTGAAATAAAATGCATTTTTAAAAAAGTTCCAAACCTGAAATAAAATTATTGTGTATATTATGCTAATGTAATCTAATAATATTCGGTATAATATGCTGATTTAATCTAATAATATAACAGTATAGTTTTCGTTAAGTGAAAATTCAGGAAGCGCGAGGTGCTGTCCCAATATTGGCTTAATGCTGGACCATCGTCTACAATGCTACACCAAACTTAAAACTTACAGTGCTACATTACAAAAATGTAAATTCTTACCCAATTCTCAACACAATTAATTGTGGGAGAAAATTACTCATATTTGTCTATTGGGACACCAAACATTTCCAAGTTGTGATGTTTGAACACACATTTCATTCTCAATAACAGTGATTTAATCGACTAATAAAGATTCATACAACTGCGAAATGGGCATGCGGGGGACGGTCAGGTGTAGGCCTACATTAGCCTACAGAGTACACTTTGACGGCATTAATATCAGCGACTGAACTGGTTCGCCTAATTCTTGGCACTAGCTTGGCCGGTAAACCCAACGGTCGGCCATTGGTGACTGTCAAGGCTTACATGATCTATGTATCCAGACGGCAAGATCCAGCCGAGTCCTGGAAGAACGTAATGTCACCTTTACAAGCTAAAAGCTTATAAAGTTAAAATACTATAAGCCCCGTGATCACTAATATAAAATCAGCCGTACAATCATTATGAGGAATCCTCATTATGGTCGGATGTGTTTCAACAAAGTTAAAGACCTCGGAGATCTACTTTCGTAACTGTAGAAAAAGCCTCGCCCACGGCCTTTTCCATAGCTGAGAATGTAGAGCTCCTCGGGATTTATACAAAAAACGGATTAAAAGAGACTATAGTCGTGCTTAGTGGGTAAATGGCTGTACCGTAGAGCGCTACATTATAAAATTGAAATATATTTTTAAATGTGTAAAATTTAATGTTTTACACATTTGACGTTGTGTCTCACTACCTTGACCCACAGCTTCAGATGGGTGAAAATTACACATTTGTCTAATTTGAATTAAAATATATGCAATTTTGATAATTGTATGCATATTTCCCTTACTAGAAGAAACATAGAGACTAAGAACGGCTATAGATGATATTAGGGATACTCACTCTCTATTACGTCAAAATCAACCGTCACTCCTCCATCTGTCACCTCCAGGGCCAGGGCCACAGGAATGAGGCTTTCAGTCATATCACCTCCCATGATGTAGTCTGCATCCGCGTTGTACTCTGTGCCTATCCCTACATTGATCTCTCCACCCCACCACGAAATCCAGAACGTCTCTTCGGAGGCGCAGCTCAACACGTTAGAGCTACTAGTGTCTATCTCATAGCCTGTATCATCTAGAATCTAAAATAGGAAGCCAGCGAGTGAGTGAGTAATATTATTTACTCCTGTATTTCTTATTCTGGACATGAATATCTGAAATTAAATATCGTCTTTATTTATCTTTCAACTGGTAAATGCGCAGCACAAAATTTAAAAACTTACACAATCCTAGTCGATGGTCATTTTGACATATTATAGACAAATCAAGAAGCCAAAATAAAAATAATGATTTTGGCCAGATTGTGTCGCTTTAAAGTCCCTCATTATTCAGTACTAGTCAGTACTATATATTTGACTAATGTTTCTTACTTTATTTTCATATGGTCGCTTGTGTGGGATGAATGAAGTTACTCTCAATTATCGTTACTCTGAGTACTATCCAACCCGGGGATAGCGCGGCTGTGCGAAAGGCCCTGCAGTCGCTGTTGCAGCATTAAATTGCACAGTAAAACCCAAGACTCTGGCCCTCTGGACTTATCTGGCGGTAAATTCCCTAGAAATGCCCAAAACACTTCATAGGGCGAATGAAGGAAAATAACAACGCACCATGCCATATCACCCTACCCTCACTCATCATTTGTACATCATCATTCATTTCATCAACGGATTTAACATATTACAAAGTCACTTTATTTACCGTTGAAGCCAAAAAGTGATGTTTCACACTAATACTTACTTTATTCTCACTAATAGCCAGCATAATTTTTAGGTAATTGTTGACCACATCTCCTGGGCTTGCACACAGGTAGATAGCCACATCCTCACAGTCCTCTATGGTTATTACCATGGTGGTAGATCCGGATAGATCCACGTCCGTTACTGGGATATGCTTCACCTGTGATCCAGTGATGCTGTACGACACACCTATATCAACATATGCATCATTAACAAGTGTGTAGTTTCAAGTTTCACTAATATAAATATTTTTCGTCATTTAAAGCTGGAAATTGCGTTAACAATTCCACATTCGAATGAAAAAAAAAGAGAAACATAACAAAATCAATTTCATTCATTACAAAATGTCAGAATGGATCAAGATATAGATGGTTCGAATAAAATTATTTCATTTAATAAAAATGTTAGAGAGGATCAAAATAAAGATGGTTCTTAACAAATTCATTCAAAATGTCAGAATGGATCAAGATAAAGATGGTTTGAATCAAATTCATTCACTAAAAATGTCAGAATGGATTAAAATAAAGATGGTTCGAATCAAATTCATTCATCAAAAAAATTTAGAATGGGAAAATAAAGATGCTTTCAATCAAATTCATTTATTACAAAATGTTAGAATGGGAAAATAAAGATGCTTTCAATCAAATTCATTCATTACAAAATGTCAGAATGGATCAAGATAAAGATGCTTGGAATCAAATTCATTCATTACAAAATGTTAGAGAGGATCAAAATAAAGATCGTTCGAATCAAATTCATTCATTACACAATGTTGGAATGGATAAAAAAGAAGTTTCGAGTCGAAGTCATTTATTGCAAAATGCAGAATGGATCAGGATATAGATGGCTCGAATCAAATTCATTCATTACAAAATGATAGAATGGATCGAAAAAGGATGTTTCGAATCAAATTCTTTAGTTACAAAATGTTAAAAAGGATGAAAATAAAAATGGTTCTAATCAAATGCATGCATTACACAATGTTAAAATGGATAAAAAAAGATGCTTCGAATTAAATTCATTCATTACAAAATGTCAGAATGGATCAAGATAAAGATGATTCGAATAAAATTCATTCATTACACAATATCAGAATGGATCAAAATGAAAATGATTAGAATCACATTCATTCATTACAAAAGTGTTAGAATGGGGAAATAAACATGCCTTCAATCAAATTCATTCATTGCAAAATGTTAGAATGGATCAAAACAAAGATGGTTCGAATAAAGTTAATTCATTTAATAAAAAATGTTAGAGAGCATCAAAATAAAGATAGTTTTTAACAAATTCATTCAATACACAATGTTAAAATGAATAAACAAAAAGATTTTTTGAATCAAACTAACTCATTACAAAATGTCAGAATGGATCAAGATAAAGATGGTTCGAATCAAATTCATTCATTAAAAAATGTCAGAATGTATCAAAATAAAGCTGGTTCGAATCAAATTCATTCATCAAAAAAATTTAGAATGGGAAAATAAAAATGCTTTCAATCAAATTCATTTATTACAAAGTGTTAGAATGGGAAAATAAAAATGCTTTTAATCAAATTCATTCATTACAAAATGTCAGAATGGATCAAGATAAAGATGGTTCGAATAAAATTCATTCATTACAAAATGTTAGAATGGATCAAAAAAAGGATTTTTCGAATTAAATTCATTCATTACAAAATGTCAGAATGGATCAAAATAAAGATGGTTTGAATTAAATTCATTCATTACAGGATGATAAAAGAAATAAAAAAAAGTGTTTCGAATCAAACTCATTCATTACAAAATGTCAGAATGGATCAAGATAAAGATGGTTCGAATTAAATTAATTCATTACAAAATATCAGAATGGATGAAAATAAAGATGGTTTGAATCAAATTCATTCAATAAAAAATGTCAGAATGGATCAAAATAACGATGGCTCTAATCAAATTAATTCATCAAAAAAATTTAGAATTGAAAATAAAGATGCTTTCAATCAAATTCATTTATTACAAAGTGTTAGAATGGGAAAATAAAGATGCTTTCAATCAAATTCATTCATTACAATATGTCAGAATGGATCAAGATAAAGATGGTTCGAATCAAAATCATTCATTACAAAATGTTAAAGAGGATCAAAATAAAGATCGTTCGAATTAAATTCATTCATTACACAATGTTGGAATGGATAAAAAAGAAGTTTCGAGTCGAAGTCATTTATTGCAAAATGTCAGAATGGATCAAGATATAGATGGCTCGAATCAAATTCATTCATTACAAAATGATAGAATGGATCAAAAAAGGATGTTTCGAATCAAATTCTTTAGTTACAAAATGTTAAAAAGGATGAAAATAAAAATGGTTCTAATCAATTTCATGCATTACACAATGTTAAAGTGGATAAAAAAAGATGCTTCGAATTAAATTCATTCATTACACAATGTCAGAATCGATCAAGATAAATATGATTCGAATAAAATTCATTCATTACACAATAGCAGATTGGATCAAAATGAAAATGAATAGAATCACATTCATTCATTACAAAAGTGTTAGAATGGGGAAATAAACATGCCTTCAATCAAATTCATTCGTTGCAAAATGTTAGAATGGATCAAAACAAAGATGGTTCGAATAAAGTTTTTTCATTTAATAAAAAATGTTAGAGAGCATCAAAATAAAGATGGTTTTTAACAAATTCATTCAATACACAATGTTAAAATGAATAAACAAAAAGATGTTTTGAATCAAACTCACTCATTACAAAATGTCAGAATGGATCAAGATAAAGATGGTTCGAATCAAATTCATTCAATAAAAAATGTCAGAATGTATCAAAATGAAGCTTGTTCGAACCAAATTCATTCATCAAAAAAATTTAGAATGGGAAAATAAAGATGCTTTCAATCAAATTCATTTATTACAAAGTGTTAGAATGGGAAAATAAAGATGCTTTCAATCAAATTCATTCATTACAAAATGTCAGAATGGATCAAGATAAAGATGGTTCGAATCAAATTCATTCATTACAAAATGTTAGAATGGATCAAAAAAAGGATTTTTCGAATTAAATTCATTCATTACAAAATATCAGAATGGATCAAGATAAAGATGGTTCGAATCAAACTCATTCATTACAAAATGTCAGAATGGATCAAGATAAATGTGACAGGTTGAAATAATCAACTGTATTATTATTATTAATGTCTTAGTTTTAAATGTACGTTGTTATTATTACACTGGTTAGTATCGAATGCGCACTAAGCTCAGCAGAGACATGAAACACGGGATGTAACGGATGCGTCTGTTGATTCGGGATCGGACCCAGACAGGATCCATCTTCCAATTTTATGGCCTTCTGTTTAAAGTAATTGGCTATCCCAATTTCTTCCGGGATAATTCGGACTTGAAGTCCAGTATTTAATGAGAGTTCCACGTGTTTTCTGTCTCTCTGTTCTTCGACGTCATTCAGTCACCACGTCTGAATGATGGTCTGTTAACTAGCTCTATCAACTCGGTATTGTAATTGTTACAGGTCAGTGTGTCATAGTTCATGTTTATATTTCTATGTGTGTCAAGTTATTGTCAAATGTGAAATGTTTAGGACCGCGAGGTTTGAGTGTATTTGGTAACTTGTAATTGTTCTCCATGCTTGTAACTTTGGAAATATATCTTATAAACTTTCCGTGAATGTTAGTGTCAATTTGAGTAACTGTTAATAATTTAAGTAAGCCCAATTTCAATGTTAATAAGTAATCTTATAAGTAACTCTCTCTGTTCTTCGACGTCATTCAGTCACCACGTCTGAATGATGGTCTGTTAACTAGCTCTATCAACTCGGTATTGTAATTGTTACAGATCTATCAGAACATTGGGCATTCATCTTCATTCATCTTCATTCTCTGTCTTCACCCGGTAATCTTCATCCGAATATCTCAGACCTACCAACTTATGTCTAGACTACATGTAATTGATTAATTCTGAGCTTCCTCCAGTGTGAACTATATTTTAAGTCTCTTTGGACATCTCCTGATTGTGTCAAATCAACCTACTGGAAATTATACTGATTGTTATCCTGTTAATAAACTGTTTACTGTTATATCTAAATCAAGTCAAGTGTTGAAGTTCCCTTTTTTCTACATCCACATCACCCACCGAAACTAAGCTGCCCGACTAAGAAAAGAACCCCAGTATATCTATTAGATCTAGACCTAATAATTAAAGTCTATAATAGACGACACTACAAAATGGCGCCCAATGTGTGTTAGTTGGCACGGCTAAGTTTCAACCTCTTCTTCTCATGGATTTGAACTGAAATTATATAATCGCCATTTCTTCTCATGCTGGATTTCTTCTCGTGCTGGATTCTTCTCGTGTTGGATTTTTCTCGTGATGGATTCTTCTCACGCTGGATTCCTTGAATGCTGGATTTTTTCTTGTTCATGACTTCTTTTCATCATTATTCATCTCTACCATCCACCTTATGCAAAGAACGGCAGTCATGAGTGACTTGTGTTGACTATATATGCGAAGTGGGAGTCGTTCGTCCTGGTAGCAGTCTCCGGAGCAGTGTGGTGTTTTATCTGATAGGTCTACTGGAATCTACTAGCGTGTACGCAGACGTGTGTACCAGACCTATTCAGAATGCACAAATTTTTACCAGGGGAGGGGTGTGTTGTACAGTGAGTAATCTTGTGCATATTTTTTAACTAGTTAACCCAGCTAGTTATATTTCCTGTCACATATTATGTATGTTAGTGAGCTATAGTAGTGTGTTTCTACTTAGCTGTGACAGTAGTGACCACCCTAGACTAAATAGACTTTGCAGTTCAGTGATATGATTCTCCAAGTTATTGAGAATACAGCGTGTTAGGTGTGAAGCGACTGTGCGTTAGAACTGTGACTTTTGATTGTATTGTGAAATGAAATTTTCTCCGGGCTGAGGCCGGTGGAATTTTGTTTCTATGTCCCAATAGAACTAGACTCAAACAACTGTCAAACTGGCGTTAACAGTTGAAGAAATCGAAGTACCTACTCGTGGATACAGAAGAAGATTGTGATATATTTTGATATATTTTGTTTTGTGATTTATTTTGTATATGTTTGATAATCAGTAGAAGTATATAGCAAAATACTACTGCTTAACTTTGTCTGATTTGATTTGAGGTACATGTCATTACATAACCAGATCAGCGCTTGCTGGAGCGTTATATTTTGACATATCGTACTATATTATATTGGGTTTATTGAAATTAGTCATATGATTTTTATGTTGATTTTTGTATGTATACATGTGTGATAATCAGTAGAAGTCTAAAGCAAGATTGTTTGACTTTGTCTGATTTGATTTCAGGTGCGCGTCATTACGTAACTTGATCAGCGTTGGCTGCGAGTTCTCTTGACATCCTATTTTTGGTGGTTAACCTTATGATAGTTCCTTCAAACTTATCCGTAATTTTGGATGGACTATTCACATATTTAGGATTTATTTCACATAGTGGTATATGATTTTTGAATTTTGATTTTCTTATCTGGAGTGTTTTCAGATATATTTTTCTGGGTTTTGATTTTTCCCATCTTTTGTTTAACCATACTTTCCTATAGTCAGTTTGTGTTTAGAAATTAGCAATCATGACTACTGTGCAGGATCTAATAAAGAAAATGCAAGATCTCTCTCCAGTGGAACAGCAGGAGATTGCAACTGCCATGAAAATCAACCCTACCCCAGACAGCAGCAGTAGTACAAACCATACTCTGATGGCTGGACCTCCTAGACTGTCCACATTCTCTGGAGAGTCAGGTAAGGGTGATGTAAGTTTTGACCAGTGGAAACTTGAGGTCAAAGGGTTAATTAAAGACCCGTTATATTCGCCATCCGTGATTGTACAGTCAGTACGCAGGTCACTACGTGGTACAGCAGCTGATGTCCTACGCACTCTCGGTGAAGACATCACAGCTGAGACCGTGATCGAGAAATTGACCAGGATTTTTGGTAATATTCTCCCACCAGAGACATTGCTGGAGCAATTCTATTCAGCAAAACAAGGTGAGTCGGAGAAGGTGGCAGGTTGGGCATGTCGGTTGGATGATCTGGTTGCTAAATTGCAAGATCGCCAGGACAAGGATAAGCCTCTTGTGTCAACTGATGTAGCACAGACAATGGTGCGTACTAAATTTTTCTCTGGACTTAGGCCAGGTACTGTAAAAAATGCTATTCGGCACCTTTTCGATAATGGAACAGCCTACGACTCTCTTTTGGTCTCGGCTAGAGTAGCAGAGCTGGACGATGAACCTGTATCTAAGCCATCTGCGCAGGTAAGTCAAGCCACTGTTTTAAGTGATGGTATGGCCAAGAAAATGGACCAACTTTTGGCTAGTCTTGGTAAGATGGAGAAGCGCCTTGGAGCGCATGAGTCTAACAATTCTCGTGCAGCTGACAGTAGGCAGTCAGCGCAATCTAGGCCTTTTAGAGGTAATTGTTATCGGTGCGGCCAGGCTGGTCACACAAAATTTTCTTGTCCTCATTTAAACGGCCAGTAGCCTGCTTCAAGGGGCAGAGAGTAGGCAACCCACAACCGCCCCAGGTAAGTAGTTTTGTTGGTTCTTCAAATGAAGCTACTATTGACTTAGAAGGAATCAGATGTAATGCTCTGATTGACACTGGTTCTATGATAAGTACTATTTCTGAGAGTTTTGCGCTTAGAGCAAAATTAACCGTCCTTCCGTTACAAGATTTGATTCGTATTGAGGGTGCAGGAGGGCATCAGATTCAATATCTAGGTTATGTAAAATCTAGTGTTTGCCTTCCTGAACTCAACAAAATTTTTGATGTACTTTTTCTTGTTGTCCCTGATACTCCATATCATGGGCGAGTACCAGTTTTGGTTGGTACTAATATGTTGTCTTCTAGTTTTTCAGAGGCTGTGTCTAGCGATCAGCGCCTATCAAGTCCATGGCGGCTGGCGATGCAGAGTCTCACAGGTCAGAGAAAATATGAAGCCAAATCAGGTATTGTAGGTTCTGTTAAAACTACTAAGCCAAAGACAATTCCTGCCGGTGGGCGCGTGATGGTGTAAGGTTTGACACGTGCTGGCGCTGGTACTAGTTTGCCTGTAAATGTGTTGGTAGATGAGCTACCTAGTTCTGAGCTACGTGGTGGGCTAGTTGTTTCCCCAAGTTTGCTTAAATTAAAGGCAGGTGCGTCCGCCAAGCGAGTTTCTGTAGAGATAGCAAATCACGCATCACACTCAGTGATTATTCCACCCAAAACAATTCTGTGCAATCTTTTTCAAGCCACAGTGGTGAACAATAGCCAATCTACTCCACCTATTTCCCATGATAGTTCCAATGACAATTTTTTGCAATTGTTTGATGAAGCATTGCATGTGAATTTGGGTCCAAATCAAGTCAACGAGGTTCGTGACATGTTGTGTCACTGGAAAAGTGTTTTTGCTTTACACGATTTGGATTTAGGTAATGCTTCAGGTGTGAAACACCACATTCGCTTAACGGATGATACTCCTTTCAAAGAGCGATCAAGACGTATTCCGCCTGCGATGATTGACGAGGTGCGTCAACATCTACAGGAAATGTCTGATCTTGGTGTTATTCGTCGGTCCGAAAGTCCTTATGCATCAAATGTTGTACTTGTCAAAAAGAAAGATGGCAGTCTGAGATTTTGTATTGATTTGCGGCGTCTTAATTCTGTAACTGTTCGTGATGCATACGCTTTGCCTCGTATTGATGATACATTTGATGCTTTGAGTGGTGCTAAATGGTTCAGTACGCTAGATTTAAAAGGTGCGTATTGGCAAGTTGAAGTAGCTGAAGAAGACAAATGTAAAACTGCTTTTTCTGTCCATCCACTTGGATTTTGGGAATGCAATAGGATGCCGTTTGGTCTCACTAATGCACCCGCCACTTTTCAGCGTCTCATGGAATCCGCCATGGGTGATTTATATTTGAATTCCTGTTTATTGTACCTTGATGATATTGTAGTCTTTAGTCACACCTATGAAGAACACTTGGAAAAGCTGCAGAAAGTTTTTCAACGGCTTGAGGACAAGGGCCTCAAACTAAAGCCGAGTAAGTGCAAGCTGTTTCAGAAGTCCATCAAATATCTAGGTCATATTGTTTCTGAGGATGGTGTGGCTACTGACCCAGAGAAGATCAAAGCAGTAAAGGAATGGCCAATCCCTTCTACGGCTGCAGAGCTTCATAGTTTTCTTGGTTTTGTTGGTTTTTATCGTCGGTTTATTCCGCAGTTTGCTAAGGTAGCTAAACCTTTACAGGATGCTCTATTCAACACAGGTATCCAAAATTCTAAGAAGGGTGCTCGCCATAAAGCAGCAGCATTGGTGTGGGGACCAGAGCAGCACAAGTCATTTTTGAATATGATAAACTTATGTACAACTTCTCCTGTTTTGACTTTTGCTGACATTAGTAAACCCTTCAAGCTGTATACAGATGCTAGCATGGAAGGTCTAGGTGCTGTCCTTTACCAGGAGCATGATGGCAAAGACCGTGTAGTGTCTTATGCTAGTAGGCGCTTAAGTAAGTCCGAGCGCAACTACCCTGTACATAAATTAGAATTTTTAGCTTTAAAGTGGGCTGTAACTGAGAAGTTTGCAGATTATTTACATGGTACCACTTTCTCTGCTTTCACTGACAACAATCCTTTGACATATGTTTTTTCATCTGCAAAGTTAGATGCCACAGGTCACAGGTGGGTCGCACAACTTGCAAATTTTGAATTCACAATACACTATCGCTTTGGCAAGCAGAATGTAGATGCGGACGCTTTGTCACGCATTAATTGGCCAAGCGAGTTGGTGGAAGGTACTTTATCTTCTGAGTCTGTGCAAGCTGTATTACAGGGAGTTCAATTGGTTTACCCTGCAGTTGAGACAGTTTGTTGCCATTCTCAGGTCATACCTGATGGAATTATTCCACAGGGAGTTCTTGGGTCGACTGAGCTTGAGGAAATAGATTGGGCTCAGGTACAGCGGCAGGATCCCATTTTGTCTAAAGTTATACAAGAACTTGAAGGTAAGATTACTTTGCCACGTGTAGATTTAGATCATCCGTCTGTGAAACAGATTCTGAGGGTTCGCAAACAATTGGAATTTCAGGAAAATATCCTATGCCGCAGTAGAGTAGTTGACGGCGAAGTCACTTTTCCTATGGTTTTGCCTGAATCTTTCAGAAAACGTGCAATGATAGGTTGTCACGATGAGGTAGGACATATGGGTGGGGAGCGCACATTATCGCTATTACGCGAGCGATTTTTCTGGCCTTGTATGACAGACGAAGTAGAGAAATATCTTGCTCAGTGTCATAGGTGTTTGCGCCGGAAAGCTATTCAACAGCGTGCATCCCTAGTTAATATCACAACCACTCAACGACTAGAAATGGTGTGTATTGATTTTTTAAGCCTTGAACCATCTAAGGGTGGAATTGAGAATGTTTTAGTTATCACTGACCATTTTACTCGCTACGCCCAGGCTTTTCCCACTAAAAATCAAACTGCCAAGACCACCGCTCGTATTCTTTTTGAACACTATATCGTCCATTATGGATTTCCTGCGCGAATCCATAGCGATCAGGGAAGAAACTTTGAGAGTGATACCATTAAACATTTGTGTGAGTTAGCCAATGTAAAAAAGTCTAGGACTACGCCTTACCACCCTATGGGAAATGGTCAGGTAGAGCGTTTTAACCAAACTTTGCTCAATATGTTAGGTACATTGGAGCCAGCTCAAAAGGCTGACTGGAAAAAGTATGTCCCCGCTCTCACTCATGCTTATAATGCCACCAGGCATGAGTCCACAGGATTCACTCCATATTTTTTAATGTTCGGGAGAAATCCCAGATTACCCGTAGACTTGGTTTTTCGCAGAAAGGGTCAAGATGATGGTAAGTCATACACAGATTATGTGGACTCTTTAAAGAAGCAGCTAGAGTATGCGTACTCCCTGGCTTCAGCTAAGGCGGAAAAGGCAGGTATGAGACAACGTGAGAACTACGATGGAAAGGTTCGTGGTTGTACCATTCAGGAAGGAGACCGTGTTATGGTAAGGAACGTAGGTTTGAGGGGAAAGTGTAAGATCGCTGACCGCTGGGAGGATGAGGTATATGTAGTGGTTGGTAAACCCAATGCTGACATACCAGTGTATGAGGTGGAAAGGGAAGCTGGAGGGAAAGGTAAGAGGGTTTTGCACCGTAATCTTTTATTCCCTATTAATACCATCCCGGCTAGGGATGATGTACCAGTTCCAGAACCTCGTGGCAAGGTGTTGCCGAGTAGGCCTCGCAAAAAAGTGGTTACACATATACCCTCAAAGCCTGTGGTAAGTTCCTCAGAAGATTCTGACTCAGAGACAGAGTCAAGTGTTGGTCCTTTCCTAAGGTCCTATAATAACCACATTCCTGATGTCCCATTACCTATACAACCCGTAGAGCTGGTTGAACCCATCGATCAAGTTATAGTCGATCGTGATGAGGTTTTGATGCCAGATGTCTGCGTAGAGGTCTTATCTGAGGAGGGAGATGATATCTCTGTAATAACAGAACCTCCAGAGTCAGTTGCTAGTGGCGAGTCTTCTGCTAGGTCTGAGGGCAGATCTGTAGAAACGCCAACAATTGATTTAGATAATGTTGAAAATGTAAATGATGATAATGTAGATAATGATTATGATAATGACTTGCATGTGGAAGATTCACCTGTTACAGTGAGGCAATCTGGTAGAGTTCGCCGAAAGCCTGCATGGATGGGAGAAAACTACCAAATGCTGCACAGTGTACCAGCAGACTCAGGTTCCATGTGGAACCAAAGAGTAAATCTTGCCCAAGGTATTTTATCGCTCTTGTTGGGCGAGTAAGTATTTAAATGAGTGTAGAATTGTTTTTTTGTCATGTTATAAAATGTAAGTTGATACAAAGAAAAGTAAAGTTGAAATTTACTTACTAGGTTCTAATGGAATATTTGAGGTTTTGCTTTATTAAATTAACTGCATTAAAATGTAATTTAGAATATACCACATTACTGTTAAGTGAGGACAAACTATTGTGTATAATCATAAACCTGTTAGTTTAATTCAAAATCATATGAAAATATAGCAACTTTTTTATTTATATATATATATATATAAATAAATTTCTAAGTAATTGAACTGAATTTATATTTTGGCTTATTATTATTGACATGAAGATTTATTCTATTTTTGCTTTTGTGTTTCAGATATTAGAATAATATTTGAACAGTGATTGTATCTAAGAGTTTATGTGTGTGCGTTATAATTATATGTATCCATGATGTTGTATTTTAAATTTCTATTAACAATTTTGAAGTGGCAGCCACCAAAATCAATTGTTTTATTGTTTCATGTATTCTGGTTGTCAATGGCAAATAGTGACACATAATTTGGTTGGTTGGCAGATAAGCAAGGTGCCACAAAAAAGTTATGTTTTTGTTATTTTCCTAATATATAATCACAGAGAAAAAAGAAGTATGTACCTTTTGTAAACTCAGTTTTCTGGAATTGTTAAATTACTGTAAAGAAGGCACTGCTTATGAAATTATATTTTGTGTATTATCTTCGACATCTAAATTTGACATACATTAGGTTTCTTAAGAAAACTTCATGTATTTCAGATTAAAGGTGTGGACACCTTTCCTTAAAGAGGGGGAGTGTGTGACAGGTTGAAATAATCAACTGTATTATTATTATTAATGTCTTAGTTTTAAATGTACGTTGTTATTATTACACTGGTTAGTATCGAATGCGCACTAAGCTCAGCAGAGACATGAAACACGGGATGTAACGAATGCGTCTGTTGATTCGGGATCGGACCCAGACAGGATCCATCTTCCAATTTTATGGCCTTCTGTTTAAAGTAATTGGCTATCCCTATTTCTTCCGGGATAATTCGGACTTGAAGTCCAGTATTTAATGAGAGTTCCACGTGTTTTCTGTCTCTCTGTTCTTCGACGTCATTCAGTCACCACGTCTGAATGATGGTCTGTTAACTAGCTCTATCAACTCGGTATTGTAATTGTTACAGGTCAGTGTGTCATAGTTCATGTTTATATTTCTATGTGTGTCAAGTTATTGTCAAATGTGAAATGTTTAGGACCGCGAGGTTTGAGTGTATTTGGTAACTTGTAATTGTTCTCCATGCTTGTAACTTTGGAAATATATCTTATAAACTTTCCGTGAATGTTAGTGTCAATTTGAGTAACTGTTAATAATTTAAGTAAGCCCAATTTCAATGTTAATAAGTAATCTTATAAGTAACTCTCTCTGTTCTTCGACGTCATTCAGTCACCACGTCTGAATGATGGTCTGTTAACTAGCTCTATCAACTCGGTATTGTAATTGTTACAGATCTATCAGAACATTGGGCATTCATCTTCATTCATCTTCATTCTCTGTCTTCACCCGGTAATCTTCATCCGAATATCTCAGACCTACCAACTTCAGTCTAGACTACATGTAATTGATTAATTCTGAGCTTCCTCCAGTGTGAACTATATTTTAAGTCTCTTTGGACATCTCCTGATTGTGTCAAATCAACCTACTGGAAATTATACTGATTGTTATCCTGTTAATAAACTGTTTACTGTTATATCTAAATCAAGTCAAGTGTTGAAGTTCCCTTTTTTCTACATCCACATCACCCACCGAAACTAAGCTGCCCGACTAAGAAAAGAACCCCAGTATATCTATTAGATCTAGACCTAATAATTAAAGTCTATAATAGACGACACTACATAAAGATGGTTCGAATTAAATTAATTCATTACAAAATATCAGAATAGATGAAAATAAAGATGGTTTGAATCAAATTCATTCATCAAAAAAATTTAGAATGGGAAAATAAAGATGCTTTCAATCAAATTCATTTATTACAAAGTGTTCGAATGGGAAAATAAAGATGCTTTTAATCAAATTCATTCATTACAAAATGTCAGAAAGGATCAAGATAAAGATGGTTCGAATCAAATTCATTCATTACAAAATGTTAGAGAGGAGCAAAATAAAGATCGTTCGAATCAAATTCATTCATTACACAATGTTGGAATGGATAAAAAAGAAGTTTCGAGTCGAAGTCATTTATTGCAAAATGTCAGAATGGATCAAGATATAGATGGCTCGAATCAAATTCATTCATTACAAAATGTCAGAATGGATCAAGATAAAGATGGTTCGAATCAAATTCATTCATTACAAAATGTTAGAGAGGATCAAAATAAAGATCGTTCGAATCAAATTCATTCATTACTCAATGTTGGAATGGATAAAAAAGATGTTTCGAGTCGAACTCATTTATTGCAAAATGTCAGAATGGATCAGGATATAGATGGCTCGAATCAAATTCATTCATTACAAAATGATAGAATGGTTAAAAAAAGGATGTTTCGAATCAAATTCTTTAGTTACAAAATGTTAAAAAGGATGAAAATAAAAATGCTTCTAATCAAATTCATGCATTACACAATGTTAAAATGGATAACAAAAGATGCTTCGAATTAAATTCATTCATTACAAAATGTCAGAATGGATCAAGATAAAGATGATTCGAATAAAATTCATTCATTACACAATATCAGAATGGATCAAAATGAAAATGAATAGAATCACATTCATTCATTACAAAAGTGTTAGAATGGGGAAATAAACATGCCTTCAATCAAATCATTCATTGCAAAATGTTAGAATGGATCAAAACAAAGATGGTTCGAATAAAGTTAATTCATTTAATAAAAAATGTTAGAGAGCATCAAAATAAAGATAGTTTTTAACAAATTCATTCAATACACAATGTTAAAATGAATAAACAAAAAGATGTTTTGAATCAAACTTACTCATTACAAAATGTCAGAATGGATCAAGATAAAGATGGTTCGAAACAAATTCATTCATTAAAAAATGTCAGAAAGTATCAAAATAAAGCTGGTTCGAATCAAATTCATTCATCAAAAAAATCTAGAATGGGAAAATAAAGATGCTTTCAATCAAATTCATTTATTACAAAGTGTTAGAATGGGAAAATAAAGATGCTTTCAATCAAATTCATTCATTACAAAATGTCAGAATGGATCAAGATAAAGATGGTTCGAATCAAATTCATTCATTACAAAATGTTAGAATGGATCAAAAAAAGGATTTTTCGAATTAAATTCATTCATTACAAAATCTCAGAATGGATCAAAATAAAGATGGTTTGAATTAAATTCATTCATTACACGATGAAAAGAGAAATAAAAAAAAGTGTTTCGAATCAAACTCATTCATTACAAAATGTCAGAGTGGATCAAGATAAAGATGGTTCGAATTAAATTAATTCATTACAAAATATCAGAATGGATGAAAATAAAGATGGTTAGAATCAAATTGATTTATTACAAAGTGTTAGAATGGGAAAGTAAAGATGCTTTCAATCAAATTCATTCATTACAAAATGGCAGAATGGATCAAGATTAAGATGGTTCAAAGCAAATTCATTCATTACAAAATGTTATAATTGATAAAAAAAATGGTTCGAATAAAATTCTTTCATTACAAAATGTTTGAGAGGATCAAAATAAAGATGGTTCTAATCAAATTAATTCATTATACAATGTTGAAATGGATAACAAAAAGAAGTTTCGAATCGAACTCTTTCATTATAAAATGTCAGAATGGATCAAGATAAAGATGGTTCGAATCAAATTCATTCATTATAAAATGTTAGAATGGATCAAAAAAGATGCTTCGAATCAAATTAATTCATTACAAAATGTCAGAATGTATCAAAATAAAGATGGTTCGGATCAAATTAATTTATTACAAAATGTTAGAATGGATAAAAAAGATGCTTCGAATCAAATTAATTCATTACAAAATGTCAGAATGTATCAAAATAAAGATGGTTCGAATCAAATTAATTAATTACAAAATGTTAGAATTGGAAAGTAAAGATGCTTTCAATCAAATTCATTCATTACAAAATGTTAGAATGGATAAAAAAAGATGTTTCGAATCAAATTCATTCATTACAAAATGTCTGAATGGATCAAAATAAACATGGTTCGAATCTAATTCATTCATTACAAAATGTTAGAATGGGTAAATAACGATGCTTTCAATCTAATTCATTCATTAAAAAATATTAGAAATGATAAAACACGTGTTTCGAATCAAATTCATTCAATACAAAATGTTGGAGAAAATCAAAATAAAGATGCTTTGAATCAAATTCGTGCATTACAAAATGTTGAAATGTTTCGACATAAAGATGCTTCGAATCTTATTCATTCACTTTAGAATGTTAGAATGAATCCAAATAAAGATGTTACGAATCTAATTCATTCAATACAAAATGTTAAAATGGTTCAAAATAAAGATGGTTCGAATCAATTTCATTCATTACAAAATGTTAGAATGAATAAAAATAAAAATGCTTCGGATTTAATTCATTCATCACAAAATGTTAAAATGGATTAAAATAAGCACAATCCGAATTTAAATTTTATATCATTATATTACACTTGCCTTGCTGAATCAGTCATATAAACACCTATTGGAGTGAGGAATTCATAGAAAGATCTTTTCTGTCTGACCAAACTTAGCCCCCTGCAATACAGGAGAGCATGACACATTCATTAGAGCTGGTTTAATGTTGGGACACTGTCTTTGACACCAGCCCTATAAAAAATCAACATGCGTCTGTTGGCCGAGAATTTCACCGAAAATGCGACAGACAGTTCACTGTCGACTGGTTTCAACTCCCGCCACATCCCAACAGACAGGAGACGTTACGTGCATTAGGGTTGGAGTAATGCTGAGCCAACGTCTCAGACAGCGGGCCAACATAAAATTGACATTTTGTTACAAAACTGTTGAATATTCGATATCTAAATTTTCCTCCCTACCCCCCCCCCCCCCCAATAGGTGGTTTATATTACTGATTTAGCAAGACTTAGAATGCGCTCTCGAGAAGCAAAGCCTTGAGGAAACGTCGCAGGCAGTGGGCCAACATTAACTTGACATTTTGTTTAAAAACTGATGAATATCCTATATTTACATTTTTAGATATTCCTCCCTGCCCCAATAGGTGGTTTATATGACTGATTCAGCAAGACTTAGACTGCGCCCTCGAGAAGCTAAGCCTTGCTGTGGTGAAGATCGTTATTTTGAAATATATAATAATACAATACAAATAAATAATAATACATGTACTATAATTTCCATTCATTTTGAGGTTGAAATCACGCAGCAATTGACATCTCAAGGTGACAAAGGTAAATGGAACAGATGCCTGGATACTTGGATGACTAACCCTCTACCTTTGAAGTTACATAATTTAAATGAGAATGGGATCAGTAACCATTTACTCGCCAAGTTATATAGTTTAAATTTCACAAACTTCAGTTTGCGTCTCGCTACATCGACCCACAACTTCAAGTGGGTGAAAATTACTCATATTATTTAATTTGTGGTCAAACATTTGGAAATTTTGCGTAAGTAAGTAAATAAAATGTTTTTACTTCATTTTTCGACCTGTATGGCCATTTAAAGGGACTGGCCCAGGCTAAAATCATCAAAAAATCGGTGATTTTATTTCGGGTTCTTAATATGACCATATGATGTAAACATGTACATAGACTAGAACTGCAAATTTTTATAATTTTTGTGCTGCGCATTCATCAGTTAGACTAGATATAGAAACGAAATTCCCGCATTTCCTATTTTTGACATGGTTGTCAATAATTAGAAATCAGGAATTTCGTCTCTATATCTAGCCTAACTGGTGAATGCGCAGCACAAAAATTATAAAAAATTGCAGTTCTAGTCTATGTACATGTTTACATCATATGGTCCTATTAAGAACCCGAAATAAAATCACCGATTTTTTAATGATTTTAGCGTGGGCCAGTCCCTTTAAATGACAATTCCTAGTATTACAATATATTATATTGTATAGTAACAGTGGTAAAGTAAAAACCAAACTAATAACACCTTTTTTATTCCCAATATCAGTGATTTGATAAAACGGATTAAACACGATTACATTGGTGCTCAGCTCTAAAAAAGCTAGTGATGCCATATATATATCGACTGATTTTATTAAACTCAACTGATCCAGATACACAAGCACCATTTATTAATTAGTGTGTGTGCATTTGTTCAGATGACGCTGATATAGTCGGCGTAATCGTCACAGATCAGGTGTGTTAATTTAAAATTTAAATATGTATCCATAGCACCTCAGATTTTTTGTAGATACCTAACCTATTGACAATTTTTCAAAATTTAAAAACAACCATTTGATTCTATTTGTTTATAAACATATATTCCATATAAACATATAGGTTTCGAAGCCACTGAGGTTTAAATTTTATTGGCTGGATATAGTTAGGTGGGAAGAGAAAATGGATATTGATTTTAGTAGAAACAAACCACTAGATAACCAGGCTTAACTCAGTGTAATTTACTCACCTTGTATCAAAAACATCTGGTGGAAAAGTAATGTCACTAAAAAGTAACAACGTGTTTCGAGATCCATTTTTTCAGGTGATCAGATCCAGGCGGAAGCCAATCTAAAAGATAATTTATTACTACGTTACTTCAACGTTCGACAACTGACTATTTCTCCTTCTCATAATTCTAAGAATAAATGATCTTTTCCATATCAATAGCATAGTCTAACCATATACAGTGCTCCCTCACTGCGTCGCCCCCGAATATAATGCTAACCTTACTTCCCGCCATCTAAAGTCTTGGCACAGATTTCTGCCGATGTTAATTACCGCGGTACATTGTCATGCCATGGTATCCGCCATCGACCAATTGGTTTTTGTTTATTTGACTTCCAGTTAAAACGTGCAAAAATGGCACAATATCATTATTGAGTATTTTTTTAGAACATGTTATTAACTTTGGTTGACTGAAACAGGTCGAGACGACCTCTACAAGGCTTGTCAACCATATTAGTGAAATAAAAATATATGATAATATAATATATGACAGTAGGCCTATAGTATAAAACCAACTGTTCACTGTTCATACTGATTGTGAAGTCCCGATTTCATGTTTGTCTTGTACTGAGGTATGTATGTGGAAATCTTCTCTGTATTACTAAAAGGCCACTATGCTTAATTTATCTGTTTTAGATCAGAAAAAAATCCAAAATCATCTAATGAGGGAGGTCGGTAAAAAAAACCTTTATAAAAAAACATTAGACCTATTTTTAAAAAAGATAATGAGGGCGAGGAAATAAAAAAACATTGGACAAATTTCTAGAAAAGTTAATGAGGGCGACGAAAAAAAAAAATTTGATCCATTTGACAAAAAGTTAATGAGGGCAACGAAAAAAGACTACAAAAAAAAACATATGTGGAAAAACAGTTCTTTTTTATCTCTTGAAATAAACTTCTTTTTTTCGAAATGTTTTTTTATCTCCGAAATTAATTGTTTTTTCTCAGAGATCGGCAACAATCCAATGCGCGCGCTGGGCAGAAAATAACACATGTTTTTTCTTTTGGTAATGTGCTGCCTTAATCTAAAGCGCGCGCTCATCTAAAACAGAGAAAAAAAACATAGTGGCCTAATCATTTGTTTAAAAATAATATTGTTAATAGCAGAAAAAAAACGGTTTACAAATAATAAAATCAGCCAATACACACCTGGTCCATGTAGGTCTATCTGCACGTGGTGTGAAATGTAGGAATGGCAGCTGACAGCAAGTCTAAACGATTTGTTTCGCGCAAATAATCATTTCTAGTATTGAGCAGGTGTCTGTTGACAAAGCATTGCTAATAACAACGCGAGCAGATGACAAATCAAGACGTTAAGATTTGTTTTGTCTTTCGCTATTCTCGCGGGAGAGAAAATCAATTAGGTTGATATTGTAGCGATCTCACTTGTAACGTCTGTCACGCGCCTCTCACCAAATAGCAGACGCTTAGTCAATGTTTTTTCAATGCTGGGTCAGCATCGCAGACAGTGGCCAGGATTGTAGCAGCGTTGGGTCAGTATTGAATGCTCACATGCTCGACCTTGATAACACATTGTCTCGGGCGGGGGGGGGGGGGTGGTAGAATGGGGTCCTGGAGCAGTGGTTAAAGGGACTGACCTAGGCTAAAATCATAAAAAAAATCGGTGATTTTATTTTGGCTTCTCAATATGACCATATGATGTAAACATGTCCTTAGACTAGAGCTGTAAAAGTGTTTTTAATTTTTGTGCTGCTCATTCACCAGTTAGGCTAGATAAAGAGACGAAATTCCTAATTATTGACAACCATGTCAAAAATTAGAAATACGGGTTTTCGTCTCCATATCTAGTCTAACTGGTGAATGAATGAATGAATGAATAAATGAATAAATGAATGAATGAATGAATTCATTAGTGGGGCTTTATGCCAATTTTGTGAACACACACGCTGAATTGAGTTAGGAAAATTCCAAAGGATCATGGGATGTGAATCAGATTATAAAGTCCTTCCGTTTCGATCCCTGGCAGTTTAAGGCCACGCACGCTACCACTCGATCACAATATTTACGAGGAAGAAACATTTTGTTACTTTGAAACTTGAATACCGAGAGGAGAATGATGACCGGTGTTAGGGGGGCGACGTTGTTCACCACTTCAGAACCACCCCCCCCCCCCCGCCCTCGATCTAAGGACTAAATGATTGATCTTGAGGAAACTAAAGGTGGAAGACTCAAAGGAAGTGAAGAAGGTAACCAGATACAAAACCAATAATAATGTCAATAAGAAAAAACTGAATACGGTGGTCAGACAAAGCACTTAGTGGGTATTATGTTGCTTAAGATCAAATACCAGAGTCTACTGTTTATATTGACGACCCCGCCATGGCAAGAAAAACACACTACGCAATATAAAAAAAATGAATTACCAGCATCCCTACTAGCTTAAGTTACCCCCTCCCCCCCCCCCCTTGTCTTGGGAAAACATCACTTCGCACTTTGGCTATAAGCAGGAGGCGCTATTATTTGTCCAGGTATTTGATATGGCACGTCTTTGTCTACAAAACACAGTCTAAGATCCATAACAATACACAGGATATAGATCCATTCCCGGCAAACACTAGAACATGTTGTTTTGATGTTGGATCAGCGTTGGGCCAGCATAAAAGCAGCGTTTATCCAATGTCGCCTGTTCACTGTACAACCTTTGTATTTTCGATTAGACAAATAATATTTATTGTGACTTGATAAGCAGCAAAGTGGAGGTTTTATGTTTTCTTTACATTTTCCGTGGATATCGATGATATATATTTAACTCAAAGGAGCTTATTGTTGAAGATATGATGTTGATAGGTGTCAAAAATTAAAGACACTGGACCAAATTGTTAGAAAGTACCAGCGTCTCCATAAACGCTATTTTCAAGATTTTCGCCATCAAGAGAAGCCACGACTAATTCATATACGCCTACATTTATTTATCAAAAAACTTCAGAACCATGAATGTCATTATACTACAAGAACGGGACATGTATGTGCGGTCATGCAGACCACTTTGTCATTAATGGATCAACTTCATATATTGCACAAGCATTAGGCCAGATGACACACAAAGTGACAAATGCCATTTAAAATAACCTAATTGATTTCCTATAAGTAGGCCTAAGGCACCACATATCTTTCCCACTACGCGTTTCTACAACAGCGGGCCTAGTTGTGCACTAAGGTGGCCTAAAACCCTATTCATTTCATTTCATTTTACAACGTGCTCAGCAAACACGATATGGGGATTGTCACGTTGGTCACATTTGGCCCAGAAGATGATAGGTGAGCGACAGGTTATCTAGTTAAATACAGGGCGGACACTAGTAGCACTGTTGTATTTGTCGTATGTGATCTGTGGGATGAAAGTAAGATAATGTGTGGATCTAATAAGCTGTATGCTAGTTATCATAATATAAATTAGAATTATAAAAAAAACTTTCAAAAGAAAATAATCATTATCCCTTTTGTAGAATGTTAAAAACAATGGCAATTAAAAAAATATATAGGCCGATATCAAAACGTATTTCTATTTATTCCCAGAATCGATTTATTGAGATTTATTATTGTCGTAAAAATATATGATTTTTCACTCGCAGCACAACACAGCCATCAGTCTGATGGAAAAGAAAGAGGTTTGAAAACGTTGAGGTATACCTCAGGTGAAATGATTATCATGTCAACTATTATAAGATGTGTATTTCTATTAGAAATTGAAAGGCAGTTATTATATTATAAAGACATACATTTGTAACTAAAGTGACACCGCTTGACTTGTAACCCCGCAAGCAGGTGACTCGGGGCCAGTCAACGCTACTCGACTCTTATATGAAAAACAACCAGTCTAGCTGTAAATACGTAATTATTGACAAATTTCTATTTTCGTTATCAAATATGTTAAATAATTGTACAAATATTTTCTAAAAGGGAATGAAAATTATTATCACGACGTTGAAAAGATAAATGTGACTAAGCGTCTCTGTATAACAAAAATATTACATTAAAACAATATAGGGGTTCACAGTTACAGCGCCACAATCAGGCCAAGAGAAAAACTTTTATTTTCGCTTCTTGATATAATATGTCCATAATATGTGAACATGTTCTTAGACTAGAATTGTGGAAGTCTTTTAAAGTTTAGGTTGCTGTGGGATGTGGTAACGTAGCAAGTGTGCAGAAAGCCCCATTTATCAGGTATTCTCGTATTTCTTATTTTGGAAATACATGTCCAAAATTAAATCTTGTCATTTACCTGTATAACTTGTAAACGCGCAACACAAAATTAAAAAAAAAACTACAATTCTAGTCTAAGGACATGTTAACATATTATTGCCATATCAAGGAGCCAAATAAAAATACAGATTTTGGCCTGATTGTGTCGCTTTAACCATGCTAACAGACATAATGACTGATCTGGAGTCAGCGATCAACCAAAATAATACTACGAATCTACGAATACATGGTAATTTTCTTTAATTTATCACCCACTTCCAGTCATCTTCATCCACTACAAGTCGAGAATTGCGACAGCAATTCGCGGCTTGTAGTGGATGAAGATGACAATGGTGAATTCAGGACTGAAAGGGTTAACCATGTTAACAGACATAATGACTGATCTGGAGTCAGCGATCAACCAAAATAATACTTTTTTAATCAAATAATATCCCACATAACCAATTATGTTGGCCATACAATTATATTAAAGGAACTGGTTATGTTGACAATTTTTCAACATCAATGTTGGTTTTATTTTTTTATGAAGTAGGCTAGTGTATCCCGCAGATCATTATTTAATTTTTTCAGATTTTCAAAAACATTTCTTAGTAATAGTTACAAGAATCCAGGAATAACACAAACATAGAGTGTATTGATCCAAAGTATGGTTGAATGCTAGGACAGCAGTGGGCCACAAGTTGATGCCGTGGAGCAGACAATCGATGCTGTGGGGGAACCCCCTTCTCCCCCCCCCCCCCCGATCATCGCGTTCCCATACCAATTAAGGGCGGCAGCTATTGATGTAACAATGTGGTTTATAGTTACTTTTATCATGCCATCTGAGATCGTGGGTTTTTGATTACATGACAATATACTTCTTGGAAATTAAAACTAGTTTAGTCGTTGGCAGTGCTTTAAAATTGATTTTTTTGCTTTTGTATTTTATTTAAGATCAGTAGGCTAAATACCTTCATATAATTTTTTCAAAATTAAAAATTTCCCAACATAAGGGTCGCTTTAATATTAGATGCATTCATTGGCAACGTGTTTTCGTCCAGTATCACCCGTGTGAATTATTTTTTTATAATGTCCAGTGTTTTTCGTTGGTATTGGATTATTTTGAATTAAAAGGTAGATATTTGTGATAGATTACAGAAATAAAATCCCTATTTACCACATTGACTGTTATATCATGAAAATAAAGAAGTATATCTTGATAATCAATGTATTGGAACGCTTTCGAATTTATTCACATGATATATTTTGCATCAGATTATTTCAATAAATATCAAGTGGGTCGCGGTAGGTTGTGAAAATTTAAATTATTCAACTTAGCGCTTTAGGCTTTTAGTGCGGGGACAGACTGGACGGTTAAACATGCATAAATGGCCATAGACCCATATAATAGATATTCAAAGGAAGCAGAAAAGCTAATTATAAAAGCAATTTATAATTGTCGTAGACCTATAACATAAGTAGGCCTATTCAAATAAAGCAGAAAGCGATGACTAAGATATTTGTAAAGGCCATAGACCCATATAATAGGTATTTAAATGAAGCAGAAAGAGCCAACTAAGACATTTACTTATTTTTAAATTGACTAACCCTTCGGTATCCATCGTATTTTTTACAATATTTCAGTACTGCAATGGTTAATGTGTCGACGAAAAAACAACAAACACGATGTGAAAACTAATACTTTATGAGCATAATCATATCCTTAGCCGCATATAGCAATCAATCACAATGAAAAACTAACATTATTCGCCCCTTTTGAAATGAAAGGGTGTCTCTGCCACTATGTAAAGTGGTAGAGACACCCTTTCGTCCCCAAGGTGATCATATAGCGATCACAATAAAAAACTAAACAGAATAATATTAAATACATACATGTCTCCATTGGACATCGACAAACACACAAAGAAATAAAGACATATTTTGACATAAAATACGAAAAACGACAAATAAAATCAGATACGTCACTGTGAAAATCAGAAATGATAGGTGTGTAATAAAAGCAAGTAAACTAACAAAAGATGATTCCATTTATGCGGCTATCATTTCCCTGCCCTACACACAAATAGTACAGCGTTGAGATGAGAGATTTCAGCTGACCACTGAGAAGCAAACACCCAACGTTGTTTCAATGTTGGCCCATCGTCTTCGACGCTTGGACCACCATTAAACCAACATTGGGTCAATGTTTCGTGCTAGCTGGGTGAGCAGTGAAGCGAGATCAATATGTTATTCGGAACACTGTATGAACAAAATAAAAGTGAATAAATATATGAGATGGACATAATAAAGAATATATGGGAATGGAAGGTGTAAGGGAGAGATGGTATCAAAGGCAGATCCAGGTGAACGTTTGAGAGGGTCACTATGGTTGATTGGTCAGTTAAAGCTGGAATTTGCGTCAGCAGTTCCACCTTTATGTATGATAAAAAAAATATAAACTAACATTTTAGCGCTTTAACCCTTTAAGCCCCCACGATGCATTAAAGCATCATTTTACATCCCTGAAAACATACTTAATTTTCCTAAAACTAAGGGTTTTAGAACGAAAATATCAATCAAACTGGTTTACCAATATGTGGTAATTTTCTTTTATTTTTAAACCACATCAAGTCATCTTCATTCACTACAAGTCGAGAATTGCGGCAGCAATTCGCGGCTTGTCGTGGATGAAGATGACAATGGTAAACTCAGATTGAAAGGGTTAATGGTTAAACACAAAATCATGGGGACTACATGTGGGGAAAGTGTAAAATGCTACCGGGTACATTACTTCTCTGGTATACGATCTTTAACAAACAAACATTAACATCTCAACACTAATTGTCTATTGGTATTAACACCCAAAACCACACCACACAGCTGTACACACAACTACATAATGCATGTAGGTTGAAGACTCACAAACCAGGATTAGGTTGGTATAAACCACACATCTGGTTGAAATGAACACAATATCAGAGATCATAGAAATTAGGTGAGCATCTAAAGAGACGGAATATACGACAAGTAGTAACTTAACCCTTCTCCAGCTGTTACCGTTATACACGGGTTGAAGCTAGTTTGAAAATCAAATAAAATTTAAATAAAATAGTTTGATGCTCAGTTAATCAAATAATTCAATTTTTTTTCATAAATAATATTATTTTTCATTCATTTGAAGCTGGAAATTGCTTCCAGCTTCAAATGAATGAAAAATACACACAGGCAGTTCAGCAGTACCAGGGCTAACCCTTTGACCTCTAAGCTCTCTCATACAAATTTTAACTCACTTGAAGTTAATGTGTCTCGCTGACGCGGTTCACAAATTCAAATGGGCGAAAATTATATTGGTTTGACCAATTACGTTTAAATGTTTCTCATCTAATGAAGACTCGCCCCACCATCACTAAGTGTATTTAAAGTGCCCATCAAAATGATTTAAAATGACAGCCATAATCAGCGTTTAAAGCGTTAGAGTTTTGCGTGAATGAAACAACATTATGTCTGGATACAAGAAAAAAATCATTATGTTAGATGCAGCTGTATCGCGACACCTGGTGAATGAGATGAATATACCAGCTTACTCACCAGGTGGCGATTGTTCCATGTCAGCTAGAAACCATCATATTATCATTACCATCATATTAAGAGCAGGTATAATATATCTACTGTTCGAAAATACCAACCGGCAAATGTTGAAACAATGTTGATTTCGTGTGCAACCAACCTTTGCTACACGTATTCTGAGAACAATAATTCTTACAGACTTACAGTTTCACAAAAACAAAATAATGTATGTTAATTTAATAGAACTAGACTTTTTTTAAACCATATTATCACCAATACGTAGGGCAATATCAATAATATTCAGACAGATCGCGTAAATTATCATCAGTAGATTGATGTGATGTAAGCCTTATACCGGACAATCCATGGTAAGAAACAAATGTACAGAGTTCGCATTCAAACTAACACATATCGCTCCAAAGACAAGGGATTGTTACATGGATGAATAACAATGCTCTGATGAATGGAAGTCATTTGAAGTGGACATAAATCAACCATGGCCTGCCAGTTTCCCAGCCAAACTCGAATAAACACGTATCATTTAACCAATGTTGGCTCAATGTTGGGCCAGCGTCGTAGACGCTGGCCCAACGTTAAACCGATATTGGTGTGATGTCTTGTTTACTGGAAATCATTGTAAAATACAGCATATTTGCATAGAAATCATTCCCACACATTTTCATATCATAAACAGGTGGCTCAAAGGCAAACACAACTGTGGTATGAGATACGACTACCCAGTGGAGGTAGTTATACATAAATAGAGTCTATAATAGAACGTCAGAATGATAACAGTTCAAGTCTCCACATCGAATAACACTATTGTTCCCAGTGAACAATACCTTAAAGTACATTTGTCATCAACATATCATATAATAGTAACAGCAGAGATGTTTTGTGTTGCTGATATAACATTGTCTTTTCAAGTTTATACCGGGCAGATCGTCATACTCTAGCTACTAAGTAAACTATCAAATGTAACAGTGGCGTAATATACATTGTACAGTTATGGTCCCATTGTCTTGTGATATTAACATACATATGAATGAATGTCATAGTTTATATGATGAGGTCTACGACACACCTTGATACAAGTTGGTGTCACTACACCTATTTTAACTCCCATAGATACATGTATTTACATTGTAATATTGCGATATTGCTATGACGTGTAGCATACGTCTTACCATGGTTACCTGCGTCTCGTCAGTCCATCTGTCATGTTGAAAAAATAAACTTATTATAATTTGTTTAAATGTTTTTGTTTGTTTCTAAGTCGTTATCATTTAATCATAATCTCGTGGAAGCAATGTGCGACATGAGAGAATTCAGGCACAATCATCGGAAACATGTGAAAGGCCTGCGAGCTATCATCAGAATACAAGCTTCTCCCATGCCAAAGCCAGGGTCCGTATTCTCGTACAAGTTACGATATATCGTAGGCTTCGGATTGACCAATCCGAAGCCTACGATATATCGTAAATTGTACGAGAATACAGGCCACGTATCTTTATATTGCGAATACCTCACGGATGATTCCTCGACAAATGTAAGCAAGCTACAGTGATTTCACGACTTGTATTTAATGGTGTCAGAACCTTTAATTTTTTATATGGAAAACGCTGACGGCTGTGAGATCACATAACAAGGCTGGCACAGACAGGAGGTGAAGAAAATATTCGAGAGTTTCTGAATAATATATACTACTATCTGATCAGTTCTGCACAAAAATGTGCATTTTTCACAGATACGTTGTAAAGCCGAGCATGTGTAATTAGATGTTTGCACGTATATATTCTATAAACTTTTATATTGTTCACGATCCCCAGAGAACAGGGTTTGCTCAAAGTTTCCAAGGCTAGGTATAATATGTGATACATTTATATAATATGTTGACGTGATTGCAGAATGTGTGCCGTTGTACAAACCTTGACATGGTTTCTTATACACAATTTCCCAGCAGAGATTTTGAGATTTATGTTATCTCATGACTTGCTGGGTCGCAATGAAGTCCAGCAAACACAAGACGTTGAACCAATGTTGGTTTAATGTTGGTCCACAGGAACATAAACCCTCATGCTGCTGAATTGTCTGCTTTTATTTTTCGTCATTTGAAGCTGGAATTGCTAACGCAATTTCCAGTTTCTAATGACGAAAAATATTTACATTTATGAAAAATATACATCTCCAATATCGAATCATTGGATTAACTAAGCATCGACCAAAAACTTTTAAAAAAAAATTAGTGATATTTATCTTGATCTAAAACATGCTTTAACCCTTTAATCGCCGGTGCCGCTTACATTCGGGTTTTCATTTTTTATTAGCACTTTATGTACTACCTTTTAAACATGTTAAAGATAAAATGTGACATCAATCAGCAATATTTGAAAACAGTTGACTTCCATTTTGTCAAATCTGAATAAATTTCACTCACTTGAAGTTGTGGATCGCGTCAGCGAGACACAACTACAAGTGGGTGAAAATTCAGATTGAATAATTTGGCGGTTAAAGGGTTAAACCGTATAAAGATACGGTTCTAGCAGCACAAGGGTTAAAACAGCACTGATTAAACGTCTTGTGCTTCCCGGGTGTGTATGTCTAATATATCATGACATGAGACGTATGATGTCCCATGCACTAATATCTCATGATTATGAGACGTAATTAAATATGATGTCGCATTCTTTGATGGAGCACAACTTGTTTGTACGTGTGTTATCTCAGATGTTCTTGGGCTCATTGTATTATAGGTATGTCAGATATATTATGATTAGCTGGGGTAGAGTGTGTTAGGCAGATTTATTTTTCTATTCGTTCGCGCAGAGTGTATTGGGTGCCTTGTGTCTGCTGTCTTATGATAGGGTAAGTGAACCCTGGCTCACGTATGTCTGCTGTCTTATGATTTGCAGGGGCATAGAGTATTAGTCAGATGTTTTATGATTTGCTGGGGCATAGCGTATTAGTACGCCTGGCCACCTTGCGTATCACCACTGGCGAGGAGGGTAGATCATCGTACGGGTAGGTGAACCCAGGCTCACGCTGGAACAAAACAAAAAACAAAGGCTATAAAATACAAACATGGCGGAAATGAAAAAATACGAAAAATGCAAAAAGTGTTTTTTTCTTTTAGACATGATTTATAATTGTGTATTTGTGGTATGTGGACTGCTCCACCTAAATCATTCGAACGGTATATTGCGAGGCACCATTCATATATTTCAATATTTATACCCACTCTAAATCACAAAACAATGTTGTATAGGAATACTAGGTCCGCGCATAATTTATGACATAAGCATGGTAGAAATCAGGGAACCTACGACCAACGTCATTGTGTCTGAATCCTTATCCTGCCAAGTTTATTTATTTAAATTTTTACCCACTTGAAGTTGTGGCTCGCTACCGCGACTCACAACTTCAAGTGGCTGAAAATTACTCATATTTGTTTAATTTCAGCAGAAATATTTGCAAATCTTGATGTTTAGACACACATTTCATTCCCAATAACAGTAATTTGGTCGACTAATAAAACAGATTTAAAACGACAAGAGTCGTGATTAGCAGGCAATAAATAGCCTGAGTTTACCTGTAGTAGGATAGATCTCCTGGGTTTGACATCCTCTTCAGACGGGGAGTGTACGGGGGACGTAGAGGGATCGTTAACATCACTGACCACCTCCTGTTGCCACTGGAGACGAGACGCCTCTCTACTCGCTGAAACACACAAAAATACAATATATTTAAAAATAATAATAATAATAATAAATAATAATAATATTTACAACTATTGAACAAAAAGCAAGGTGGTGAAGTGATCGTTTTATTTCTATGAAAATATTACAGCGACTTCACTTTTCTTAAAGGGACCCCTTGGGATGAGACATTTTTAATGTTGTCAATTTTGAAAATTTAATTTATATGAAGCTATATAGTCTACTGAAAATACGAAAAAGTCAAAAAACAATTTTAAAGCACTAAAAAAGAGTGAAATAGTTGTATTTCCAGGTCGTATATTGCCATGTAAACAAAACAAGTCAGCAATATTCAGCACTTTAGATCACATATTCCCACGTATCAAACGGTAAGATCAGAGCAGTCGCCGCTAATTGGTGTCTTATAGTCAGGACACAGGAGGAAACACCTGCAGCACTGATTGTCTACCCAACGCTGGGCCGATGCCAGCAGCATGTGGCCCAATGCTGTGAAAACATTCAATCGTCCTTCGGGTATACAAATAGTTTGTTTGGGTTACTTCTGGTTTCATAGGAATGTTGATTAAAAATATTTGTAAAAATATGAAAATACTGAAAAAAATAAAAACATGATCCGTGAGATACATTACTTCAGTACGGAACTAAAAACGAAAATTGATGTCATCCCAAGGGGCTGCTTTAATTTGCTAATTCGAATTTCGTATTAAAACTAATGCAAAAAAGTGCTGGTTTAACAATTTTCTCTTTTCACATCTCATGAATCAACGGTTAGTTTAGATTCAGTCTCAATTGGGTTCGTATTTTTATGTTGTATAGATAGTGATTTCAGATGATAATGCACCAGAAACGAGACATTGACCTATTGTTGGTTTGATGCCAGGCCACCGTCTACAACGCCTGCCCGGCATCAAACCAACAATAGGTCACGATATCGTGTTTTGTGGGATATAGCAAGGAATCTAAAGGGGATAGATTCCTGGGATATAGGGACCAGCGAGATGAAATCCGCTCACTGAGAGTTATCATGAAAATAAACAATCAGCCATGTCCTCACAGCAGATCAAGGTCAACCACACAGGCGCACAAGACAACACAGTGCTCTTTGATGTTTTATTTTTAGTTCAGCTCTATTCTTTGTGTGTTACAGGCACGTATTCCCCAGAACTGGTCTATTTAAGATAAATGAAGTACTAATATTATTCAACACTTATCGTCACTGTTTTCAATTATGAATGTATGACAGGCAACACGTTTCAATCATTTCATTGGGAATTGAATAATAAAATCACTAGGTTTCTGATGACAAGACGAAATGTCTTGAATCAAAGTTATTAAAAAGTGATAAATTACACAAGTTCCATCACAGCAAAAAGATACGTTGAGCCGACACTGGGCCAGTATTACCAACCAATGTTTTGTGTTTGTTGGGACGTTCCATCCTGATGGGGTTGAATGAGATCAAGGTCGATCTCTGGGTGATAAAACACCTGATTGTCCTGGTTTCTGTCTGTACTTTAATCATAACAGACCTTGTTCACCTACCAGGGCTAGGCCCAGGGTCAGGGCCAGTCACAGGGTCTGCTAGCTTACAGTCTGAGAGTTAACTCAATGGTCTGATTGATGTCCAACACTTGACATAGAACCAGGGGCTATCCAACCAAAAAATCTCAATATTATACTACAGTCTGTTTCACCAGATCCTGGGAGAAGCCTTTTTTTCAATTTACTCTATCGCTGTTTAATTTTTTTTAACATCCCTGAAAATTTGTTGATTTTTTTGTGTACTATCGAAGTTAAACCATTAGACATGTAATAATTTTTCAAAATTACAGCTCTTTTTAACACCATTATCTTGAAACAACAATTATATTACATGCCATATGGTCTAACTTTCAAAATACACAACAAAATTCCACCAAATTTTCAGCGATGTTAGGGGGAGATGAAAAAATGATCCCAGAAATTTTTTGTTGAAAAATTTCATACAGCGACCGAGCAAATTAAAAAAAGGCTCCTCACAGGATCTGGTGAAACAGACTGTAATTTCATCTCATTTCTATTTGAAAAGTTAAGATTTATTATCTTGAATATATTGAGGTTGAGATTATCTTAACTTTATCCCATTTCAACTAGAAACGGTAAGATTTATCTCAATCCTAATATTTGTAGTGGGGTCCCAGCAAACACGAGACATTGACCCAATGTTGGGCCAGCGTCGTAGACGGTGTGCCAACATTGGATCGATGTCAGCGTCGTAGACGGTGGCCCAACATTGGGTCAATGTCGTGTTTTCTGGGGTAGAACCCTATGCCATTTAAGGCGTCTAATCGCAATCTCACGTCCAAATTGTAATTCTCCAGTAGTAAAAATCACAAGCCAGAAAACGTCTATTGAAAATCAAATAGTGATATCAGAAACAAAATGATAAAAATGACTAAGAAAATAGAGTAGTAGTAGTAGATAACCTTACCCAGTAAACACGGGGCGTTGGCTTAAGGTTGTTCCAGCGTTCACGACGCTGGACCAGCATTACAGCAATAGGGGCCTACTAGATCAACATCTTGTATTGATATTCAGATTTATTGTAAACTTTTTGCAATGTTAGTTTATTATTATCTTCAGTGACTAAAAATATAGGCATGGATTCAGACCACCTCCGTCTCCCACGGATTCTCCAGGTCGCTGATAATACCGAGTACCACAAACTGATTATGGCTTATCACGTAGTAGTAAATCATTGCTTTACGTCACTTTTCGGCACAAAAGGTCTTTTAAGTGACATTATAATACGATAAAAACGTTGTAGTCAATTGATGAGATGAATGATGTACAGATGACGATGTGAGGGTGGGGGTGATAGGGCATGGTGGGTTATTAAGAGCGCTTTCCTTCGCTCGCCCGATAAGGGGTTCTGGGCATGTCTAGGGGATATACCCCCAGACATGCCCAGACGGCCGGAGACTTGAGTTTCGCTGTGCAATGGCTTATCACGTAATACAGCACCACACGACTAATGCTGCTTTTATACTGGGCTAATGTCGCAGACGGTGCACCAACTATATATCAATACTGTGGCAAATATCCGGTCTACGAAGTAATTTTCTGTGGATCATTTCTTCATACTACTCTAGTACATTATATAATTATATGTATTTATGCTGAGCTTCTACTTGTATACTGTGAGTATTGAGTTGTCCTCTAAATGTAATTGGATAAATTTAACTAAATCATCTGGATGTTTTAATGTAAATCAGAAAACAACATCGAGCTGATATGATAGCGGTAAATAAACAATGACTGGTGAATTCAGGAAACCACGGAAGTGCACACTTATCAGTAACAGAGTTAACATAACAACTTTGCTCAACGCTGGCTCTAATCCGGCCCAACATCGGTCCAATAAATACAGTGTGTTAGCTGTAATGGACGAGTGACTCTCTCTCCATGACCACGAAAACTTGTAGACGATATAAGATGAAATTCACTGTAGTACATTTCAGTTCCATGGAATACGAGTCGCAAAATGAAACCACCAAACACGAGATGCTGGACTAATGTTGGTTTAATGCTGGACCAGCGTCGTAGATGATGGGCCAACATTGAACCAACATTGCTTTCGCGTCTGTTGTTTGCTCTGTCTTACCTTTATGAAAGGTCATCAGAGATAAATTACTTGTTACTCAATAATTTCAAATTGTCTAAAATGAAAAGTAATAAAACATAACACTAAAATTGCAAATAATTAATTAGTCAGAGATTCACAATACTTAATGTGTTATTTTTTTTAATGATTTTAGAAATGATGAAATAGCATCAGATTTGTACGGAAACGTAATGTATATTTGTTAGAGATTGTAATTCTGGGTTGTAGAGGGTTGAATCAACACAAGTGGTGTATAGTGGGGAAACACGGATGTAAGCAGTCAGACATGTGACACAAAGACTGGCTTGATAACCACGTGTGTGGTAGGACATCTGGTGAGTCACTCACTAACTAATACACGCAGATAAGATTGGAAGTTTACAGTACACTTTAAATACTGAATTGCTCCCGATCATTATACCGGTACTAACTTTACTGCACCATCTGGTTCTAAATTCAAGAATGAAATGTAACATAATATAAAATTATACTGATTTTTCAGTGACTGTTTTAAAACAGCTTTGTGTTAATTTATTAAATTACAGATGATGTAGAAATGTGAGCTCCACGTTTCCTACATTACTTTTAACAAACACTTTATCTAATTCCTCTGGATATAGAAATTCTCCCATTTCCTAGTGATGCTTTTGAAAAGGTGGGCATCTCAAAAACGAAATAACAAAAGACCAGTAATAAGTTGTATTACCAAATTGCCTTCTAAACCCTTGCTCCATAAATGATATAAAAGTAATATGACAGTGTCAGTGTGACAAGAGGTGAACTACAACAAAAAGCGCAGGGTGAAACCAGGGTAGGGTACAATAGGGTGGTGTTATAGTGGTGTAATTAGGTGACATCCGGCCTAACTCCCCCCGGATGGGGTGGCTTCCTGCAAACATTGACACAATGCCCAATATACTGGGCCAGCGTGACAGACGGTGGATCTGCATTAGACAGCATTGTGATAACGCCTGGTGTTGGGGCATGTTTTGTGTGATTACAGCCCCATTCACTAGATGCTAAGCTAATGCAGCAATGGTTCAGTTAACATGATAATCCATTTAACAGAGTCCGGAGAAAGCCTCGCTTCCAGTGCTTTGTTGTAAAAATGTGGATAATATCAACAGATTATAAAGCAATGTAGAATTAAATGTAATTAATTTGCATCTGCAGTTATACATCAATGTATGATATTGAAGTAATAGGTAATAGCTGTGGTCCGTACGCTAGCGACCTAAAGCGTCTTAGTACGGGTCTCCTGGACGTAATACATTTAAATTATTTTACCCATGTACATTTAAATTGTGTTTTCATATTACGTTCCAATAAATGCTTCTGAGTGAAAGCCACTCCGTAATTTAACGATATGTGTACAAGTCAAGCCAAATCAAGTCACAACAAACGCCCCTTATTCACAAGCTGTCAGAGTGAACTGATTGGCTTTTCAGAGCGGGAACCGTCTGTAGACGTCAGAATCTGACGTCTACAGACGGTTCTTGGACTGAAAGAATTAAAATATTAATAATGGCCGTAGTCCCATAACAGGAAAATATACAATAAAATTACCATCAACACATATAAACACGAGGCATCAAATGAAACCAATCGTGCTTTAATGCTGGTCCACCGTCTACGACGCTGGCCCAACATTAAAACAGCATTGGGCCAATACCTATTGCTTGCAATCGCCGACGTGTAATCCTGGTCAAAGAGTGGTCTTAACCCTTACAGTGCGGGGGGGGGGGGGGGGGTCGACTTTAAACGTGTCGATCCCCGCGTTGTAACAGTAAAATATTCTAATGGCCGTACAACCATAACAGAAGCGGATTGACCCTTACAGCGCGGGGATAGACTTTAGTCGTCAGAATCTGACGTCTGTAGACGTCAGATTCTGACGACTAAAGTCGATCCCCGCACTGTAAAAGTAAAAATATTTCTAATGGACGTAGACCCATAACACAGGTATTTAAATGAATCGGAAAGGCCTAACTAAGACATCTGTGATGATTTCAAATTGAGAAAAACTCTTTGGTTTCCATGGTTTGTACACGTATATCCTAGCGTTGTTAGGGTTAACCACAGTTTGGTGACAATACAGCTCACTTTACAGTGTTTACAGCCCCCAGCCACTCACAGCTTCCGTCCACCACACCTTCCTCATTATGCTGATCTGTATCTGCTTACTTGTAGAGTAAGCAGATACTACCTTTTGGCTTTACATGGCAGTATACACCAGTCCACCACATTATCCTGATTTCATCTTAAACTACATACACTCCGATTTCAAAACACGGATTAGCATTGCGATAATATATTCAGACATATACAGTACTCATCATGTACAATATAGGTATAGTAGATGTTCCATGTGCCATCTAAATTAGATTAACATAGCGGCGCTCTGATCTTGTCTCATATCAGGAAAAAAACATGCAGAATTTCTGAACGACATCTTTTGGGTCATAAAATTGTGTCTTAGGCACGGTACACACGGTGAGATTCATCATCCAATTTATCGTTTGAGACAAATCTCATGAGATAATCTCACCGTGTGTACCGGGCTTTATTCACAGGCTGCTATAATGAAACTCACAACAATCCAAGGCAACTGATTGGCTTCCTAATTCGTATAATATTGATATTAATTTTACTATCGATATTAAAACTGGTGTGATTATATATATTTTCCTGTCTCAGTGCTGAAAGGGTGAAGTTTATTTATTTAAATTTTCAACCACTTGAGGCTGTGTCTCGCTACCGCGATCCACACCCTCAAGTGGTTGAAAATTACCCATATTTGTTTAATTTGAGACCAAACATTTACAAATGTTAAAACCAGTCGTGATTAGCGGTGTAAGTGGTTATATTCACTGCAAATTATATTATATAAACAAATGCAAGAGGTAAATTAGATAAATCACACATTAAATATGATACCAATATGTTTAATAGATAAGCGCTGTACATAGCTAGTTCTCAGTAGGTGTACAAAATAAGTTTTCTGGCGTTTTATAATCACTTATGCACCTTCCAAACGGGAATTAAATAAAACATGATGTATATTTCACTTACAGAGTGCTATAATGTGTTGGTGTTCACAATATAAGATACATGATGAGTCATCACATGGCCATATATGAACACCTTGCTGGCCATTAATGTTGGTCCACCGTCTACGACGACGGACCATCACTAAACTAGCAGCGGGTCAACGTCACACAAGATTGAATGACTGCTGTTTTGCGCTGTTTACTGCATAGTGAAGCATATGGACCGATCTCAAAGGATAAGCAAGGTAGTTTGCAGAATCCATGAATGAATGTATAGAAACTTTAGGATAACTGCCAGGTTAACAATGAATATTGCCCCAGCGCTGTCTTAATGTTGGGGCAACAGGGTTTCCGCCAGGAAAGTTTGATAGGGGGGGGGGGGGACCAAAAAGGGTGAGGTCTCGGGGTACTCCCCCAGGAGAAAAACAATTCAGAGTTTTAAATACTGGTGCTTAAAATGGCCTATTTTAACTGAAATGACAGTAAAATATAGAATATATTTTAATTTTTCTTGCCAACAAGGGGGATATCCCCCCAGGGGTGTCCCCCCCCCCCTTGGCGGAAACCCTGGGCAACATCGGAGGGGCTGGCCAGCATTAAGACGGCTTTAGCTGGAAGCGAACTCATGAGTTGTCTTGACGTTATAGTGCAGTTGTATCAATATTTGAAAAAAATAACATTATGAAAGACACCGATGGATAAGAAAACAAATATAACACATGGGTTTTAAAAATCCGCAATTAGAGTTTTAAATACTGGAAAAAAACATTTAGTAGCTTGTTAAAGAATTACTGATTTATACTGAGTTTAACAAGGGTTGATCAGGGCAGACGTTGGTAGCAGACACCTCACAATGATATGTTAGCAGCTCCAGTCAGACCCGCCAGATGCCCTGCACTTCATATGGCCATATGCAGGATATGAACGCTGACACTTTGTAAACTGGGGGCTCTGTTTATAAATAGATCAGCAGCATGTGATATATACAGAGGTTTCATGCAGGTCCTCGCGCAATCACAGCGAACACAAAACGTCAGCCATATGCCGTTCTAATGCTGTATCACCGTCTACGACGTTGGTAAAGCATCAAGAAAACTTTGGAAGAAAATCTAGAAAAGCATCTACCAGAAATCCACAACTGAGAATATAAATATCTTATTTGTAATTAAGTTATATCGTCTAACTTAGCGCAAGGAATATAATATATTTCTTGCATAGAGTAAGATATAGAAATAATGCACCTATGGTGTGAATGAAAAAATGAACAATGCCAGGTAGCCTGTGATCCCTAGTTTTATGCATGCTAGTTTTTATTTCCATCGCCTTCCTTCGCATACCTAATAGCAGAAATGCATAATACATTATTATGCATTTCTGCTAATAGACAATTTCACCCATCTGGTCTTCCGTCTTCGTTTTGTTTGCTTTCACATTCAAACAAGGTTTATCATTTAAAGCTCTACCCTATTGAATAACTTTGTATCTCGCTACCTCATCAAGTGGGTAGACATTACTTTGTACAATTCAAAATATACGCCAATCTTGTAAATTTAATGTTCTTCTCTCACATACATTTTTTTGTGAAAGGACAAATAACAAAAGCGCTGACGCTAACGATATCCCCCGCCATTAATTAAAGTCAATAATGGCCTCAAAGTCAAGGTTAAAAAATAGGTCGAAGGTCACAACCCCCCAAAAAGAAAATTTACACCCCCCTAATGGATGTATGTGGCAAGATGAATCCAGCAAACGCTTTCCGAGTTATCATGCGGAAAATAAACTTATCTTCTGCCATCAATTAAAGTCAATAATGGCCCCAAAATCAAACGTAAAAAATTAAGTCAAAGGTCACAACCCCCCAAAAGGCACATCTACACCCCCTGAGGAATATGTGTATGCACTATGAAAACAATCAAGCAAATGCTTTCTGAGATATCATACGAAAACTGAACTTATCCGCCATCAATTAAAGTCAATAATGGCCTCAAAATTGAGGTCAAAAATTAGGTCAAAGGTCATAACCCCCAACAGGCATATCTACACCCCCCGAGGGATGTGTCCGTGCAGTATGAAAACAATACAGCGACGCTTCACGAGATATCGTCCGGAAACTGAACTTTTCATCCAAAATCAAATAAAGTCAATAATCGCCTCAAAACCAAAGCTAAAAAACCAGGTCAAAGGTCATAACAACGAAAAGGCACATCTACACCCCCTAAGGGATGCCTGTATTCAATATGGAAGCAATCCGGCTACCGGTTTCAGATATATAGACGCGATTAGCACTTTAACAACGCTGATTTTTTTTATATAAACCATGGAGACCAAAGGGTTTAATTCAATTTGAAATCATCATAAATGTCTTAGTCGGCTCTTTTCGATTCATTTGAATAGCTATGTCATGGGTCTACGACCATTAGAAATATTTTAATTCTTACAGTGTGTAGTTAGAAGGATCTCGCCCTCCACTTAGTCCCGTAACATGTGGAGGGTGAGATTTTGCTAACTAACAGTGTGGGGATAGATTTTAGTCGTCAGAATCTGACGTCTACAGACGTCAGATTCTGACGAGTAAAGTCTATCCCAGCGCTGTAATGGTTGAGGGTTCTTTTAAACTTGATTTATTTGTCGAAGATTACAAACAACACTTAGTGCCACGAGGCGTTTTTCTTCATAACAATGTACAGCATTGATATATAAGGATTTACATGTGCAACAACGCTAGCCCAACATTAAAATTTAAACAGCATTGGGCCAACGTCTCGTGTTTGCTTGTCGGCTTAATATTTACATCATTTTTTCACCAGTCAATAATGGTAGCGATTGATCAGCCACTAGAGATGGCATCTCTCAATGGAGGATGTGATTACAAAGCAACCAAGGATGTACGTTTTCCACCAAATCAAAGACTAACACCTTGTCTACTAGATATTTAACCCTTTAACCGCCAAATTATTCAATTTGAATTTTCACCCTCTTGAAGTTGTGTCTCGCTGACGCGATCCACAACTTAAAGTGAGTGAAAATTATCCAGATTTGGCAAAATGGAGGTCAACGTTTTTCGAATATTGTTGATTGATGTCACATTTTATCTGTCACATGTTTAAAAGGTGGTACTTAATGTGCTAATAAAAAAATGAAAACCGAATACATGCGGCACCGGCGGTTAAAGGGTTAATAGTGATACATGTGTGTGTGCTTGAAAATCAACGTGTGATCAACAAGTAGAAGATTTTCAAGACAGAATAACCTAATCATCTCAATTCTATACTCAATCTGCCAAAAATTACCAAGGGTAAAGTTCTTCATGTTGCATGGCTAATGCCTCCCCGGACTTGACGGTGTGAGCGTCCAGTGATTACATGTGAGATATCATGTCATAAAGATGGTAGAAGGATTTGCGTGTTCCAGGATGAAAGTGGGTGATATTTCACACTGATGATAAAAATCGGATCAATAAATATTTGGAGATAGCTAGATGAATAGAGCTGCTGTAAGAGTAGAGCATCCTGTTACCATGACAAGCCTTGTAGTGTAAAGGGCGGTGCATTCTGCAACCAGCCAACCTACCAACCTACCAACCTACCAACCAACCAACCAACCAACCAACCAACCAACCAACCAACCAACCAACCAACCAACCAACCAACCAACCAACCAACCAACCAACCAACCAACCAACCAACCAACCAACCAACCAACCAACTAACCAACCAACCAACCTACCAACCAACCAACCAACCAACCAACCAACCAACCAACCAACCAACCAACCAACCAACCAACCAACCAACCAACCAACTAACCAACCAACCAACCAACCAACAAACCAACAAACCAACCAACTAACCAACCAACCAACCAACCAACCAACCAACCAAGCAAACAAACAAACAAACCAACCAACCAACCAGCCAACCAACCAACCAACCAACCAACCAACCAACCAACCAACCAACCAACCAACCAACAAACCAACCAACCAACCAACCAACCAACCAGTCAAACAATCAACCTACAACCAACCAACCAACCAACCAACCAACCAACAAACCAACAAACCAACCAACCAACTAACCAACCAACCAACCAACCAACCAACCAACCAACCAACCAACCAACCAACCAACCAACCAACCAACCAACCAACCAACCAACCAACCAACCAACCAACCAACCAACCAACCAACCAACCAAACAAACAAACAAACAAACCAACCAACCAACCAACCAACCAACCAACCAACCAACCAACAAACCAACCGACCAACCAACCAACCAACCAACCAACCAACCAACCAGTCAAACAATCAACCTACAACCAACCAAAGATCTACAGATCGATCGATGAATAATTTATGGAAGAATAAATGAAAGAATAAATGAATCAAGCAATAAACATGATAAACCAATGAGTTAATAAATGAATAAATTAATCGACAACAATAAACAATAATATCAGGCATTTTTTAGACACAGTGGTTTACAAAGGAAACAGATTCAAGGAGACAGGTACATTTGATACTGGTAAAGTTTATTTTAAACCAACAGATACTTTGGAGCTGTTACACAATAAATCACATCACCCAAACCATACTTTTAAGGGATTAATTAAGATAACAAATCCTTAGATATGTTAGAATATGTAATAACAAACAAGATGTAATGATAGCGTGTCGGAAACTCTTTGCAGCACTAGTTAGGAGAGGTTACTCGGAACGTTTTTTGCGAAAGATCAAAAAAAAAACATTGTGTGAATCGAGAAAAACCCGAACAAGGGATCTTCTCAAAGATGCACTACTAGGAACTGTAAATTATGTTCGACACAATAGTTGTAGAGAGTGGTAAGACCATGGGGGCGTACTGGATGCTGGAAATCAAATTCAAATTCCTACCACACAAAATTGTGATTCAACTAACGGTATTTACTGTATAGTTTGTTCGAAATGCAAAAAATTATATGTGGGAGAGAATGGGCTCTCTTTCAGGAAAAGGATAAACATACATCGTTCGGATGTACGGCTCAAGAAGGACACGGCAGTTGCCACACACTTCAATTCCGGGAGCTACAGGGCGACCCATCTGAGAGTGTTGTATCTTGAAGTATTGAAGAATACAGGAGACATAACTCTAAATAAGATTGGGCGACTTGAAGCGGAAAGGAAGTGGCAATTAGCCCTGAAAACGTATTCTCCATTCGGCTTAAATATGTACCTTCCCCTAAGGATAGTGGCGTCACCCCCTTTGTTATTACCTACTCTGCAACTGCGGTGGAGGCAGCTAAATTAGTGAAGACTTTCTTCAATAAACTTGAAGCGAAACATCCAAACATCCTGTATAAACGGTGTGTAATAGCATTTAAAAGGGGACAAAATCTACGTGATCTCTTGGTGAGAAGTAGATTGGGGAAAGCCCCACTGGACAACCCAACGGTTACCGGATCCGACTCAAGTCAGGATCTGACTACATTAGTAAATGCATTAGATGAGGTATAATTTATATAAATTAGTATCATTGTTTTCCTTTTTATAAATCAGGCTATACTTCTCCTCGGTCAGTGCACTAGGTTGGGAACATGGAAAGGCATGCCCTTGAAGGGGTGACGAAAGTCAGACCCTTTAGGGTATGATGAGAGTACGGTTGACAGGTTGATACCGGGTTTTATGGGGAAACAGGTACTGGAACCCTTGCCCGACCATAACCATGGACCCTAACTCTCACCCTGACCACAAAACCAACCAACCAACCAACCAACCAACCAACCAACCAACCAACCAACCAACCAACCAACCAACCAACCAACCAACCAACCAACCAACCAACCAACCAACCAACCAAACAAACAAACAAACAAACAAACAAACAAACAAACAAACAAACAAACAAACAAACAAACAAACCAACCAACCAACCAGTCAAACAATCAACCTACAACCAACCAAAGATCTACAGATCGATCGATGAATAATTTATGGAAGAATAAATGAAAGAATAAATAAATCAAGCAATAAACATGATAAACCAATGAGTTAATAAATGAATAAATTATTCGACAACAATAAACAATAATATCAGGCATTTGCCTTTAAACACAATCAAAATCTTGATACCCAGTTTATGACAAACTATGCATTATTTTGTCTTAGGTATAGTCATGATCATACAAAACGATGCCCTCTATTTTTAACGGGAATCTGGTTTGTATGCTAGTATTCGCCAGCATAATGGCCAGCGTATTGACTAGGCAGCTATTACTGAATGCTATTTTTATTGCTCAATTGTTATCCGGGGAGCGCAGAAAATCGATCAGTAATGTCTGCCGCAGATAAGAGGTATTTATGGGGAGTGAGGATGCCTTTAGACATGACAGATAAGACGCGGCGCCTCCTTCCTGACCTGATCAAGGCTACATACATAAATAAGGTAACGTGAGGGAGAAAGAGAATACAACACAATTTTGAAGAACATCATTATTTTAACCCTTTATGCGCTGGTCCCAAATATATTCGTTTTTTTATATTTTTATTAGCATAATAAATACCAGCGTTTGAAGATATCGCGCCCACAATGTCAAATTATTGGCGTAAAATGCGAAAAATCGCCCAGTTTGATTTTTTTTCAGCCATTATTGAACTTGTCCGAGAACTGGTCAGCATGCATAACAAATTTGGAAAGAGTATATGCAAACCTTCTCAAGTTATCGCGCCCAAAAGTTAATGTTAACGCCGACGCCAACGCCGACGCCGCCGAACTTCAATAACATAGCCCACCTTCTTTAATTAAAAGGCGGGCTAAAAAAACAAGTTGATGATCGGACATTTGGCGATGGTTTCCTACATACTTGGATATATACAGTGATTAAAAATAGTTTAAATTGTCTAACAAACGTGAAGGGTATTCAGCTACAATATTTTCCAAAGTATGTTTTAAAACTAATAATAAACCATGTAATTGTATAATGCATAATCTAAGGCAAATTCTAGATGAATAATTATTATTAATAATTAACCCACCCTACTTGATCAATTGACGAATCTTATACCTTCGTGCATTCAGATCTGGGTTGAAAATTGTTCAATCACAGATCTCATAAAATATGTACATGTATTCGCATCATAAACATAGCATTTCCTTTAGAAATGAATGGTTACATATAATCTTGCAGTGTGACGTTCTCATGGTTCAGTCGGGCATGTCGCCAGTACATGTAGCTATAATGTGTGACATATTAAAATGAGGTAAACATACGGCTATAAAAGGCAAACACCTGGAGGCTAATAAAACACCCATTAAACTCCACGGTCGACCTCGTGTGGTATTCTGTCATAAACATCCATAATTTGTCTTTTTTAAAATCTGTTTTAATGGAACGTACATGACCAACTCCAAAATGCTGAATTGTATATGTTTTCCCCCATTTGAATACATGTGCAATTGCCGATGCAGTAATAAATATATCAAAAAATTCTTAAAATTATAAATGATACTGATCACTGCAGGCAATGCTATCGAAAATGCAAGTGATTTTTTAAGTAACTGAAATTGTTCGCCCACCCGCTGATGCGGCTCGGTCTTGTAATATTGAGGTACCTGGTTCGACTCACGGATGGTTGTCATCATGGCAGAGCATATACACTGCTCCAAACTGAGTAGGGCATACATGTAGAGTATGCGTGGGCAAATCTAATATTTCGGATGTTAAACCACTCGGATTTTTCGCTGACTTTTCCATGCCTTCCCCCATGAAAGAAAGACATAGGGTCGCAAAAGGGTTCTCCCGACAAATTGTATCACAATTTTAAATTGTATTGTTTTTAAAATAATTTTGAATAAATAAGTCTGTGTCTGATTCCATATTTACTTAAATTTCCAGGTTTCCTAGTCCATGTGGAACCCCGCACGATGATTATATATTATAATGCTCGGCGTATTGCCCTAGGAATGTTTCTAGCTTTAAAGCATCAAAAGAAATAATTTGTCAAATATTATCTATCTAATTATGCATGGAAAACACTGAAGGCCAATGTTTCATGCACATTTCTCCATATATATAACATTGTGTTACAATAAAGATGCTCGTATATTAGGCTCTGCATTCTCGCAAGTATACAGCCCTTCGGTCATTTTGGTGCATATAACTTCTCCAATAAATTCCAATGCAGTGTCTAGCTGAGAATATGACTAAATGAGTTGTTCTATATAATGAGAAAAATATTGAGCCGTGCTATGTTGAATGCACATACATACTAAAAAAGATAAAAGAAAACTCTCAATGTCAAAATGTTCAGAATTGGGTGTTTAGTGAGAAGAAATAATATAAAACTGACTTTTTCTAGCTGACGACAATATTAGTCGCTTTGTCGTGGAAGGTCACATATATAGATGCGTCAAGCTTCAAGTTTCTATCATATGGATTTCACCTTCACGTTGTAATATACCTAATATCGACTTCTTCATGGCCGATCTAATCTAACCCCTACAGCACTGATATCGACTAGTGTTATTTATGTGGTTTTATTCGCAGTTGTGTTCCAAAATGAAATGAAATAAATGGGGCTTTAGGCCGCCTTTGTGCACATGTAGGCTAAATTGGGCCAGGAAAACCTCCTGAGGATAGTGAGATGGATGAAATGACACTGCCCTCCAGACACAAAATTCGAGCCCTGGCCTTCTGAGGCCTAGCACGCTACCTGTCGGTCACGGAGGCTTCCCACAATACTGAATCTTCACAAGTAAGCGAGGAAGAAACATTTTGTTTCTTCGAAACTTGAGGGCCAGAGTCTCAGTGCCTAGCTGTACTCCAGCTTTTTGGGACTGAAAACAATATTAAATCTTTTTAAAGGGACTAGCCCACCACCGAGTTATCGCCATATTCAAACATCGCCAGGTGCATCAATAATCATTAAACTGAAAATTTCGTTGTTGAAATACTTCTAAATAGTCTAATGATATTTTAGCAATAAAAATTATACTCGATTTTAAAAATCCCTGTAATTTCCATGACGCGAAGCTATGAATCACGGTAGCGAGACACAACTTCAAATGAGTGAAAAATTAAATTGAATATCTTAAAGCTTTGGGGGTTAAGGGTCAGATGGGGAGTACATTGTTGTATGCACTGGTGCGCGACTTCCATTAGCACCGTTGCTGAATGTTGCTAGTGCCCCTGAGTTTACACTGGCTGCGGAGTACCGCCCAAGAAGGATAATGATTAGCTCTTGTAGCCCCAGCATTAACCCACAATGATTGAAAGTACCATGTTTGCTAGGACATTACTGACAGTTACAAACCTTAGGTTTGTTATGAGTCATACATCATCTAACAGGATATGGTCACGATACGTGTGTATATATTGCGGTGTATGACAACATCACAATAGTGGTCCAACCTATGCTGGCTTAATGTTGGGCGAACGTCTGCGGCGGTGGGCCAACATTGAACAAGCATTGGGTTTGAATTTCAGATACAGTTTGAGATGCAAATATATCAATGTGTCAATCGCCAAATAAATGAGACGTCCATCCCATGTTCGTTTATTGTTGGGCGAACGTCTGCGACGTTGACCCAACATCAAACCAACAAATATTGTGTTCACTGGCATACACTTATTCTGTTGACATGTCAACCGCTAAATATATGAACTCTGGTCTCTTACATTTGAGTCAAAACACACACTGTACAATCTAACAGAGGTACTGCTCATGGGATACTTTGCCTGAAAGTACGCATGATTGTGTGTGACTTTCTTGGTCAAACTGGCGAATCCATCTGATATTTCATCACAGTAGGGGTCCAAATGGGTTGCAAATTGCAATGCGGTCGATACCAGAGAACAAATAATTTTAAAGATGTATGATAGTTTTGCCGGACGGCTACGTTGACAATTGCAAAGCAAAATTAAAGTTAAACAAAATTAAACTGACCGGTCTGAGAGCAATGGAGCATATACCAACGTGTGTGAGATGGACTGATCTCACAGTATACGTCTCGTACTGGAAACAAGCAGCAAGAGTGCGGGAAAGATGATAAAAAGATAGATGTAGAAAGTAAGCACTGAGGGATTAGATCTGAGCTATTCTGTTCTATACTAAATTTTCAGGGTCTAGCTATCTGGCACAGTTTGTCCTATGTCAATATAGGATTTTTTTTTAATAATTTGCCCGAGTGATGTAGGTGAAAAAGTAGGTCAAATGTCATAACTCCAAAAATGCATATCTAGACCTACTCCCCATGAGGGATGTGTGTGTCTGTGCAATATGATGAAAATCCCCCATGGGTTTTCGTGATGTGCTCCGGAAGCAAAAATGCGGACAGATGGACGGACATCTGAGGCGACGCCATAACTATATGGGGGATAAAAAAACCGGGTACAGAAGTTCGACTAAAGTACAGTAACACAGTAGCATTATTCTGATCGACATCAGTGCTCAAGGGTTAAATCTGAGTGGTATATTACGTGTCGTCATGACTTGCTGGGATAAATAGCCATCATGAGAGCCAGGAAAGTCTACAACGCACACTGCCCTTCCGTGAATCTCTCCATTCAAAGGAAAAAAATAAATAACCTAGCTGAATAATCTCACAAGTCCCTTTCCAAGAAACCCCATTCCCCGGTGGTCCATATTGAGTGCTCGGGTTTGCCATACATGTAGTAGGGCTGCCTGCGCTGGAATATTTCATTGTCATGCTAATACCATACATTAAACCCCACTCACCCTTTATGATGTGAGACCCCTATTCGCGCGACATACTCATTATACACACAAGTCAACCATGTGTAAATGCTGAGCCAATTTCGAAGAAGTTGGACCAGCATTTAGACATGGTTGACCAGCTGTTGCTGTATCTGCCATATGTCTCTATGTATGCCATTATTAGCTCAATAATACTAACCTTATGTTTCCTTAGGTCAGCCTCAAAATTAAAATAAACATAATCCACACATGCTGGTTAAAAATGTCCAGTCTAAGTCAATATATTATCCAAATAGGATGTATAATTTTTTATTAATTTACTTAAAGAAAACAATGCAGGTTTTCAAGTAATTTGCTGGTAGCGATACAGGATGTATCGAGACTGGTATTATTACTAACATAGAGAGCAGAGCGCTTCCACTTGTGTTGCACTGCAGACCCGTGTAGCAATTTATGACCCGTCAAATGTAATTATATTGTATGAATATAATATATATTGTATATCGGCGAATAGATTGATATGAATGCATGATGGTATATGATGCTATGAAACGCATCGTATGAGGTATCACGTATTAAGGTCGTATCAGCCACTTGACATTATAAAGTGGCTGATTTGCCCTTTAAATTGAATAAAACGCGTAAGGTGATGATACATGCAACTTAAAAAAAATGTCATCAGCAATGAACGAACAATTATACATGATTTATTTGAAACTGTTCATTCCAATTTCTTATATAAATGATTTGGCGTGACAGTGTGAACATATTTCGGGCATGGAGTTACTAATGACACGAATACAGATCCCTAAACTAAGGGGTCACAAACATTAATTGTTTGCTAATTCCAGTGGTCAGAAATAAATGCCTATAAAATGCATACATGTACAATGTTGAATTGTTCGGATTGAAGTACAGATGTCGAACAATTCTCAATCCACATCCATGTGCAGGTAGTATATTGGTAGTTAGTCCAGGAATACATCAATTGTTGAGATGACAGCATTAACCATTAACCCTTTAGGCCCTCACGATGCATTAAAGCATCATTTTACATCCCTGAAAACAGACTTAATTTTCCTACAACAAAGGGTTTTAGAACGAAATTTCTAGAAAATAATACATGGCCATTTCCTTTAATTTTTAAACCACATCAAATCATCTTCATCCACTACAAGTCAAGAATTGCGACAGCAATTCGCGGCTTGTAGTGGATGAAGATGACAATGGTAAATTCAGGCTTGAAGGGTTAAAGCGCTGACATATGTTTGTAAGCCATGGAGATCAAAGGGCTTTTCAATTTGAAATCATCATAAATGTCTTAGTTAGCTCTTTTAGAGTCAGTTGAATACCTATGGTATGGGTCTATGGCCCTTTATACATATTTTTACTCTTTCAGTGCGGGGATCGACTTCACACGTCAGAATCTGACGTCTAAAGACGTCAGATTCTTACGTCTAAAGTCGATCCCAGCGCTGTAATATTTTATTTATTTTATTTTAAAATATTACTTTGAAAAAATTGGTTCTACTATCTTGAGTTGTTCAACAGTTTCATTCATGAAAGTTAATTTATTTAAAGCTACACATTTTACAGAAGACATAGCCAGAGCAGTAACAATTACCTGGATAATTGCATTTCCCAGTCAATTACATATACGGTATACCATCACCACACCTAATAAACCCAGCCTCATTATAATTACCACTAATTATTTTAATTTGTAATGTGTAATCGCCATGTTTATGTACCTGAAATGTCAATTATAAACAAGATGCTGTTATTTAAGCTGTCGATGTGGAACGAAAGTGTCACTGTGTATAATTAAAGCGGGCTTCAGTTCTATAGCGGCTGGTATCCCAGTAAACACTAAGCTATGTCGGTGCAATATTGGGACACCGTATGCGATTATAACAATGCGTTATTAAATTAGATGATACAGTGACATGGTAGTAATAACGCTTCAGGTCACTGTTCTCTACTAATAATAATTAAAATGATTTTGCAATTTCTCAAAATCACACCATAAATGACAAATTGTGATAAATAATTGTATAATTCACTACAATAAGGACGTTTTGCGCTTCCATTGCACTTGATTATTCACATTCACATTGGGATCATGGGAAATCAGGCAGAAATAAACAACCAACCCAGGAAATACACGACATTCACCCAATGTTGGCACAGTGTAGACGGTGGGCCAACACTGAGCCGATATACTAGATTACTTAATTGACGGACAGTCAATGTTTTTTGGTTATTATTTCGTCTAGACCTTGATAATGGTATGTTTTGTCGATTGTCACGTAGCAGATGTAGCTATACAGGGCAAATTAACAATTGAAATATGTTTTTATAAACCTCAAGGACCTGTTTCTTTTTCTATGTGTAATCACCATAAATATCTTAGTCAGTTTTTTCTGATTCATTTAAATACCTATGCTATGGGTGTATGCCTATTATAAATATTTTACTCTTTTAAGTGAAGGATCGACGGTCCCGTGCTGGACAGTGCTGATAGGGTTAAAGGTTTACCCCAACACGCCACTTATAAGACTAAGAGGCATTGTATCCGAGACAGTGAGGATATAATAAGCTTGTGAAAACAGGCCACTTAGATAGTGATCACATATAATTATTTACTGACATAACTTATTTCGCAGGCTGTAACCACCTGGTAACTATACCACCAGAAGTGTCGTCATAAAAAACGAAATGAGAGATGATGATAAATGCACTATACCTCGTCCTGTGGCTGGTCTCATGGCGATGTGTGTGTTCAGTTACATGGTGAATGTCACAGGCATAAAACACCCTTGTCGCCATATTGCACCACTAGGATTTTAAAAATAAATTTAGTTGAATCAAAATGTTTTATTGAACCGAAATAGGGTCATTAAATTTAGTTGAATCAAAATGTTTTATTGAACCGAAATAGGGTCATTCTGAAATGTTATGGTTAAATTAATTTGGTTGGTGGACTATACAATATAAGTATATTGCATATATGCACCTCTACCAGGTAAACGGGTGATAAAATGTGCGTATTCAAATTCTTATTACTTTTTCTATTTATTACTTTGTCGCTGATATTATTTTCTTATCACTACAGCTACCAGCATCGCGATGGATTTCAGTTCAAACCAATAAAATCTTCATCACACGTACCCTTCACCTCTTATTAAAATATGATACATGCCAAACTATGCATGGTATATATATAGTTTATAGATACCATATTTATGGGAAAAAATCATAGAAAATAATACCATAGTCCACATCGAAATTAGAAAGTTCTGAAATGTGAAATTCTGATATGAGTAGCTAGTACAAATTGTATATTATAAACTGATAAAAGGTCGCAATTGCAAAAGCAGCTTACAGCTGACAGTGAACAGAAATATGAAACTAGAGCGCACTCGGCAATAGCTCGCCGCCATTATTGAACTTGGTAAAAATAGTGACGGAAAATGTAATAAATTGCGATAAATCGGCGATTTTAGTAAGAAAAGTTGAAAATGATGTTCATCAAAAACGTTGATATTCTGATTATTAGTTCACACAAAAAAAATGAGAACTATAAGGGTGCCTCTTCGGTAACCTGCAAACACGAGACGCTTATATTATGGCGGTTTAACGTCGGGGTGATGGCGCTGACGGTGGTCCAGCCTTAAACCCTTACAGCGCGGGGATCGACTTTAATCGTCAGAATCTGACATCTGTAGACGTCAGATTCTGACGACTAAAGTCAATCCCCGCATTGTAAGAGTAAAAAATATTTCTAATGGCCATAACCCCATAACATAGGTATTCAAATTAATCGGAAAGAGATAACTAAGACATTTATGATGATTTCAAATTGATTAAAACCCTTTGGTCTCCATGATTTATATGAAAAATAATTCAGCGCTGTAAGGGTTAAAGTGCGAATGTGATGGGTTAGATCAGAGTATAGCAGTTCACGACACATTCAACCAATGCTGGAGCACTGTCTGAGACGCTGACGCAACATTAAAACAACACTAGATCAATGTTTCGTGTCAAATAAGAATTTTGACCCAATGCTGGTTCAATACTAGTATAGAGCATGGTCTGCGACAACGGACCAGCATTCACCCGACATTGAGCCATTGGTGTTTTAATGGTGTCTGTGTAATGATCGCCTATTCCCAATAAACAACAAATACTGTGTACAAGTTGAGCCAATGCTGGCCCAATGTGAACAAAGTTGCACCATCATTGAGCCAACATTGACGATTGATGCAGGATATAACAGTCACAGATGTTACAGTGACAATATACAGTAAGTTATTAATAGCTTAGGACATAAACCATGTACATACATAAAAATAGGACGGCGGAAAATAACCACGTCTGAGAAGAATACAACTTATCGATTATTATCGAGGATATGACTCCTGGCAAAAAGACATATTATGCATTTCTGCTCCTAGTCAGAAATGCTGCTTTACTATGACAAAAATGTGTTGTTCACTTGGATTTTAATGGTCAACACCAACACTCGAAAGTATACATGTACCTGCAAAATTGGCATAACAAAATAATGACCAGAGGTATGAATTAATTGACGTACAGCAAAAAAGAGAGCCCAAAGTTGTACCAATAATATTTGAAAATACTAATGTCTGAAAAATTGTCCCAGAAAGAGCCTAAATTGAACAAGTGTCTGGAAAGTAAAAATACGCTGTCTGGACCATTATATTATTAACCGTTAGCTGCATAATCGTTGTCGGCGGATAGAAATTGCCACATTTCCGCAATTGATTAATTGATTTGCTTATAATGAAGAGCTGCTCGGCACATCCAATATAAAGGTACTTATTGCAACCGATTATCATCTGAATATCATGAACGTACAGTTCTATATATATAATTATCTTAATATAATATGTAGGCCCTATAATTTACAGGGAAAAAATTGTCCAGTATCGCGTATAGCGAAAAGCTATCAGAATTTGAAATCGATTAGCGACATACATGTATCTATACATTAACAGAATAATGAAGTTAGAGTCAGAGCGCTTCAAGAAAATAGCTAATAAATAATTTTCAAAAAAAAAATGTTCCTGTCTTAGTAGGCCTACACACTGGATGTTTATATTTCAACAGAAGCTGCTATAGTTAATACATCTATACGTAGATATAACATTACTTGATAAGTTTATTTTGAAGTAAAATCAATATAATATATCTACGTATCTATCTGTATATCTATACAGTGGGCAGATCCGGTCGTGGGGCGTTGAACTAAAGTTGTTTTAATGTTGTACCAGCGTCGGCCCACATTAAAACAACCTTGCTTCAATGACAGGAGTTTGATGGGGCGTATTCTGTTCATTACGTCATTGGGATACATGGAGAACACAACCCGCATCAAGTACCAGTTTTATACGTTAAAATGATGTCTTGATTAAATGGCGTGGTAGCATGTGAAGTGAATTTATGCATAATTATAATTAATATGGGGTATTGTGAGCAAATGAATTATTTAAATCATAATCATCTGGAATTTTAGTAAAGTATTAATGGTGCTAGAGGCTAGAGGCAAAAAAATCGTACACATTTACTAGATCTCCAAATATAATGAGCTATCCTCTCAGCGTATTAGAGAGGATGAAATGACGTGATGGCATGTGAGGTGATTTTATCTATATTTAACTTGGGGTACTGTGAGCAAATGATATATTTAAATCATAATTATTTAGAATTTTAGTGAAGTATTAATGGTGCTACTGCTAGAGGCACTGGGAAGTAGTTTTTCATACTCATGATACATCAATACATTTACTATACAAATATATTGAACTATCCTTTATGTCCTGGCAGTTCATGTTATTCAATAAGTTATATAAGATTCGATAAGCTAGTTTGCAAATAATTACAGCGTTTCGATGAATAGTGTCGAGGGTAATGAACGAGTACATATTTCCGGAAACGTGCAATTTGTCTTATTATACTCTACAATGATAGATAAATAGGCAGATGTATAATTGACAATAGGAAATTAATAGGTCATCATTTAAGTTATAGCTGTCATTCCAGTTAACCATATAGCATGTTTCATTGACAACGTAGAGCATTCAAATGTAAGCTTGGTTACTTGTCAATCTACATGGGAAAACCCTGCAATATAAATTTGCGTTAAACAAAATCATAAATCACTACCACATTGCGAGACGAGAGTTACATTGGCGTAAAATGCTGTAGTCCTGTAGTTCTAGGTCCGCTAAATATAATATATTGCATACTCCACGTGGTTAATGGGTCTTAAAGTGTCAGCATAATATAGGCCAGTAAAAAAACACATATTGGTCACAAAGCGGTTAACCAGGCCGGCAATGTTGTAGGCACCCATTACACGCAAGATAATTTGACTGCTACTAGTATATTGTACTCTGCTAAGCCAAATGGCAGTATCTGCTTACTGGTAAAGCAGATACCGCCTTTTGGCTTAGCACGTCACTATTGTACAATATGTATTATTAACTGTGACGATATCAGTATACGAGGCTCAGATACAAACAAACTGGTAACTGTTTTGAAAAAATAATGTCATATATCTGTCTATCTACATCACCATTCCAAATAAACTGCCGATGTGTTCTGTAATTTTGAAATACAATAAGCCGTGGCACAGTTTTCATAAAATACTTCTTTGAAAAAGCCACACTGTCCGATCGGACATTAGGCGTACAACTTGGAAAATACAATTTAAAGTTGTGACAGACACACCAAACTTGAATTCGTACATTTTTGCTCGACACCCTGAAAAGTTTATTAACCATCCTATGGTAGGTTTAGCAGCATAAATGCATAGTAGTCTGTGTTGATCACATCATTCAAGTCTCCGATTATTATTATTACTGGTACCCCTCTCGCATATTACTCAAATCTAAAAATGGCGTGCTTGACGTTATTAGCTCAGTAAATATTCCTACCATGACGTCAATGTGCTTACAAGCGCGTTATCTTTAAAACACGGAATAAATAAGTAGTAATAAAATCCATAGGCTTTTATTTACATGAAAGAAAAAACAAATTCAATGTGATCACGATTTTCACATTTTATGCACAACATACCATATGGGGAACGAATTAAATTATGGTTACATAATTCGTCAAAATGTGCATGCTCTCATCATTCATTCGATATATTTATAACATTTGGGAGTTTAGTCAACCCTTTAATCCCCAAATTATTTAATAGAAATTATCACTTACTCGAAGTTCAACGTGAAGTAAGTGAAAATTATTCAGATTTGATAAAAAAGGTCAACATTTTCGAGATCTTATTGATTAACATCACGTTTTAACTTTAACATAAAAGCTGGAATTTAATGTGCCAAGAAAATATGACAAACTGAATATAATCGGGACCTGCGATTAAAGGACGAGAACAGATCTATCATAATTGTGGCAGCAATTGACACCACAAATTGAGAAATAATGCCCATAATGTTAGCCCTTGTGCTGCTGGTATCGTATATATAGGGTTTCAAGAAATTCTTACATCACTAAAATATCACTAAATTAGATAAAATAGGTTTTGGTAGATGCTCAGTTAATCCAATAATTCAAAATGTGAGATGAAAATCTATTTTTCATGTTCAAAATATAAATATTTTTCATCATTTGAAGCTGGAAATTGCGTTAGCGATTCCAGCTTCAAATGAATGCAAAATAAACAATTCAGTAGGAAAGGTGTTAAGAAAATTAAGGTTTTTTTTTTAGAAACATTCAGCGCACAGATGGTAGGTATTAAACACAAGTTCATATACAAGTTTACACGGCTGTGGAGAAAATCGATATGGTTTGAATGGAAATATTAAACAGCCTATGGTGAACTAAAAGGTACATGTAAACTACAGATGTAGGTAGACCTACAAGCACTGATCTACATGTAGGTGTTCAACATAAACGTCACAAATAGAAGCCTACAGCATAGCCAACACACACGCGAGATTGTGACAATTCTGGCTGCGAACATTTAAATAAGACGTGAACATTTAAATAAGAGGTGACATTTAAATAAGATGGGCTTGGAATGGATTAGCGCTGCTAACGAGAATTCCAGCTTCCAATAACAAAAAATATTTCAAATTGAAAAAAAAATGGCCTATCTTAACTTGAATTATTTGATTATCTATCTAAGCAATTGCCACAAACTATTTGGATTACATTGATCAATTTCATTTTCTTGGATAAGAAACTTTACTAAATACGTAATAAATATAAGAGTCTGACAGGAAAATGGTTTATATATTGCTACGTAAATCGAATTGCATGTATAAAATTACACCAAATATTTGTTTCATTTTTTCAAAACGAAGTGTAACAATGTTCAGTTAAATATTAGCTACTCAAATAAAAAAATCTTAGGGGATGACCTAAAATGGCACAAAAAATAGTATGTGAATGATTATTATGAAAAACAGATAATAAATAACACGTGAACATTTAAATATTAGATGGGCTGATTATTTAGAAACAGCAATCAATTTTGGCGGCTTAGTTACGTCAGTATTCTCAAGGACAATATTCGATGTCTGTCGATTATAAAATCCATACCCATTGTTCTGCAGCCAGCCTGCTGTACAGCCTGACGATGTCAAATGATCTGAAATTCAATAACTGCAGTTTGGGTTCGCAGCGGTAAATGATAGATTACAGGCCCAGCAAACACAACACGTTAACCCAACGTTGGTTTAATGTTGGGCCACCGTCTACGACGGCGGCCCAACATTAAATCAACATAGGGTTAATGTATCGGGGTATCGAGAAGAGGTTCGATCAATAGTTGTTCTCAAACGATAGAATCAGCAAACTCATCAGTATCTGTACATGGAATCTGCAGACTCAGTATCTGAAATATGGCAGCAATTGTACAATAAAACAAGGAATATGGAGCTACTAAATTCTTGAATATAAGCAGTATGTTTGGCCTCAGACAATGAGATGAAATAAATATGGTTTTAGGCCACCGTTGTGCACATATAGACTAAACTGGGCCAGGAGAACCTCCTGAGGATGGTGAGATGAATGAGATGGCACTGCCATCCAGACGAAATTCGAACACTGGCGGTCTGAGGCCGGGCACGCTACCTCTCAGTCAGGGAGGTTCCCCAAAATATTAAATCTTTACTAGTTGCGGGGAAGAAACATTTTATTTCTTTTTCAACTTGAATGCCAGAGCGGGGGACGAACCCGCGATGTCAAGACTTTCAAAGCAGGCAGCTTTAACCACCCTTTGGCCTCAGCAAATTCCAAACTATATGCTTCATTGTCTCTTCATATTCATCAGATTCACTATCTGGTTGAGTTTAGCCTATTTCTTAGCAGTTTGTAAAAACTCAACACTGCATACTGTGCATTTACATTGACGATGGAATCATACATCCTCATGCCATGTCTATTGCTAATCATCACCCATCGATGGTACTGACATACAATGTAAAGAATCTATATGACTACACTGCACAAAATCGGAAACTCATTTGACAGTCACATGACAAAATTAAGTGAAATTAGATAATAAATGAAGGGGTCATAACCTTTCCTTAACCCAGTCAAGAACAAAATTATCCTGGACTGGTGCGCACCATCGCGCAAACCATGCTGTTCATAAGATGATTGCATATATTTGTTGGATACGTTTGTGCATAAAATCAGCATTATTTTCCACAAAATTGTTTCTTGTGGAAGTATAAAGTACATATTAAGTAGAATTTCTTCACAAGTTGAAATCTTTGAATGAATATTGAGTGATGTAAATATGAAGCCATGAACATGGGGCTATCGCAATTTTTGGAAGTTTGCTGCAGCAGGAAACGTAGTTCCTTTGGCTGCAGTGATCAGATGTTGGCCATGTGTTTATATTTTAGTGTATAATGTAGTATTGCGTGATCATGTGCGTGCTTCACACAGCTCGTGTCAGTATGTAGGTGTGGTCAAGGGCTCTAAGGTGTGCTGCCAGGCACACACAAACAGCAGTAACTGACTACTAATACTATGCAACAAATAACCTACTGCTGTTTGTCTTTGTACCACAATGAGCATCCCAGCAAACACGAAACGTTCAGCCAAAGTTGGAACAATGTTGGGCCAGCGTCGAAGACGATGGGTCAACATTGTACCAACATTGGCTGAACGTTCCGTGTCCACAATGTGGTGATCAGCTGCTCACAATGACTCAGGACAAAACAAGCCTGAGTGTGAAGTTACACAACACTGGGCTAACATTGGCTCAATGCTGGGTCAACGTCAGATACGTTGTCCAGCATTTAGCCAATGTTGGACAGTCAGTACAGACGACGAGCATCCCTTGCGTGTTCACAAAAGAGCATGCCAGGCATTTCAACACGCGAGGTTACGCGAACACACGCGCCAATAATATTACGTGGCAAATGTTACGGATTTGTCTTGAGCAAAAGCTGTCTATTATATTTAACATACAAAGAATGGATAGATATTATAATATTTAAATTGCAAAACCTGTGGATTGCAAATTCGAATTTAGCATATCAAAACCACGTGTAGAAAAGCGATATTCCACTTCTAACAATCGCATCGTGCTACTATAAGTTTGCGCTATGCAATAATATGTGTACTTGAATCAGACTTATATGATACATGTCTGGATTTCAAAGAAAGAAATGTTAACAAATAATTGAAGAAATTGAAATACTTACTGCCATTATCAACCATGCCCACTACGACTTACAACTTAAAACAGACCAAAAAAAAAATGTTCAATAGTTGAAACCCATGATGGGTATTAGTACTTCAGTATTGATGATTTAACGATGTAAAAGGTGAGCATGAATTATTGACGATTCTAAAAATACATTACACATTATCGCATTGTCCTTATTATAAAATCTTAGAAGATGTCGCCACTAGTATCCACAATACAGACACTTTCGTCTCGCTGTTATACATTGTATTCTGCTGGGGTGTCAATGATAACATTTTAAATTAATGTAAATAACCTTGCTGGAAATACAACGGAAAATAGAGGTATGGTCGAGCAACACTCATAAAGCATGTCACGATTTATATGTGAATGATAACTCATATTGAGCGTACCAAAGGTCCTTCAGGTCTAACCACATTATGTGTGTTACAATCCAGGCTCAAGCTAGTAACCTATAAATCAAACGGTCACTCTCGTACTTTAAGAAGCAGTAAAGTACGAGGTTGGCCGTTTGATTTATAGGGCACTAGTTTGGTCCTGGACTGCAACACACATAATGTTGTTGGACCTGTAGAAACCATCAAGGGAGCAGGACCCACCACAAGTTACACAGAAGTTCAACCAATGCCTGCACAATGTCGGTCCAGCGTCGCAGACGATGGGCCAACATTGTGCCGATATTGGTTGAACGTTTTCTGTTTGTTGGGGAGGCACTGATCCAATGTTGGTTTGATGCTGGGCCACTGTCGCAGATGGTGGTCCAGCTTGAAACCAGCATTGGATATCTCAGTTGGTGCTCACAAGGCCACTATATGTATATTTATTGTTTCACGCTCGCTCCTGGGGCAGTCTGTCATTCATCATAGAGAACATGTGTTCTTGTCAGAATGTCTGATGATGTATGCAGCCTCATCAGAATGCGTACATATAATCATCAAATAGACTTGTATGACAAAAAAGAACTATCGGTCCTGGTACAGGATTCGAGCATTGCTCATTGCACCACCGGAGCAAGTTGGCTGAAAAAAATCTGCTGTTCCAGAAAAACTTCTGGTCCTGATGAAATAAAAAAAAACCCCACCTTTTTCTCAGTCAAATAATATATATATATATATATATATATATATATATATATATATATATAAACGGTTCAGGGAGCACAAGGGTTAATACTTTCATTAATTTGAAGTTGATATTGCTGACTTCAAATTAATGATAAATGCCCTATGTTAACAAAAGAAACCTCTTTAATTAGTGAATTATTTCAGCTTTGCACTTGCACTCCGGTCACTATTTTCGACGAAAAACAAAGTTAAAACTTGATTTCAATGTAGACTATGTCAGTGTATTTGTAACATTAGCGCTAAAAGTACAAAAAAACACGTAAAACAGGCCCCAGACGAAATTGTGTGTTATAAATACAATATACAATAAGCATTGTGTTCATTATTATGGCAGAAATCCAACATCAAATGAAGTTATTTATGCAGGGTTAGTGCGGATAGTGGTTGATAGTGACATTTATAAAACCAGTAAAGACAAGACGAAACCGGCAACTATAGGAAACGTTGATACCCTATTGGTTTAGTCCTTAAAGCGCTGAAATACTTTCGTATAAACAATGGAGGCCAAAGGGTTTTCTCAATTTGAAATCGTCATAAATGGTTCTTTCAGAATCTGCGATCCCCGCATTGTAAGGGTTGAGCCAGTCCTTTAAGCCCTAAGCTAGTCGTTTTTAATCCACTTTATTAGCAAGTTAAATCACAGTCATTGCGAACAAAAAAAGATTTGCAAATATTCGTTCTAAAATTAAACAGATATGAGGAATTTTCACTCACTTGAAGTTGGGGGTCGCGATAGCGAGACACAACTTCAAGTGGGTGAACATAGAAATTGTATAATTAAGGGTTTTGATGCTTTTAAGTTACCATAATTTTATTAGATCCCGCTGTGGCTACAATGTAACAATTTACTTCAGAACAGTATGATTTATTAATACAAAGATGGCTCCAGTTGCCCAGAAAAGGACGTGTCATGTGCCACCAGAATGAAGTTTTAAACAAAATCAAAACCAGGTTTCCACTAAAAATTATGTCAAATAATCCAAATATTGCCGCTTTGATTGATAAGCAATCATTTTTGAACAGACAGAAGTGGCCATGTATGCTAGATATTGTGTGTGAGTGGCTCACAGTCGCAGTGTACGTCACAATCATATTGGACTATACTACAGTACACAAGAGAGGCAGACCTTTGTTAAATAATTTGTAAATGTTCCGTAACAGCCACACGCACACGCACGTAGCGCATCGATCACTGACTGGCCTGGAAGTAAAATCTGAGCATGGTCTTTGTTGTTCACTGCACCGTGGAAAAAGAGACGACATTTTGTGTGCGGATTAACCCTTAAAGCGCTGCATTTTTTAATAAAAAAACACGGAGACCAAGGTTTTTTTCAAATTAAAATCATCATAAATGTCTTAGTTAGCTCTTTCTGCTCCATTTGAATATTACCCATGTTATGGTTCTACGGCCAAATGTCATAAATATTTTAATTCTTTCTACAGACGTCAGGTTCTGACGTCTAAAGTCGATCCCCGCGCTGTGAGGGTTAAAGATGATATAAAATCACTTAACTACCCCGCTTGCCCAATCGGACAGATAATTTGGAATGTATTTATTACGTCACAAGCGGCATACAGAATAATATGACATATACATATATATACCCGCATCAGCGTGCATGTAGGCCTATGTACACAAGGCTTCCCTCTTTGACCCAATACCAAAGTTCTGCATTTATCTTGACAGGAATGATCAGCCCCTTTAGATGTTCTGAAATGTCATTTTTACCAAGATTGGTAACTCGCGCATACGACAACTTAAGGTGGCTGAAAATATCAGTTGCAAAACAAAAATCAATACTTTGTTTGAGTGAAATCAGCACCCTCGATCCACCAGGTATCCTTTTTTTAAATAACTGCTTTGAAATGTCATATACTTATCATTTTTTCAGCAATTTTCACCCGCTTGAAGTTGTGTCTCGATCCACAACTTCAAGTGGGTGAAAATGAGTTGCAAAAAGCAGAGTAACACTCAACACCCTGGATTCATCACTGGGGCTGCACAGAGATTGCGTGTTTGATATTGCCACCATCCTGGCAAACATGAGACATTCACTTTAGGCTGGGTCAATGCTGGGTCAGAGTACACGACGCTGGCCCAGCATTAATCCAGCATTGGGTGAATGTCTCGTCTTTGCTGGGATCCTGACGGTCAACGTAATATAACACTTTTATTTACACATTTTCTTAATTGTTCTCAAATGTTATATATCGCCGCTATTTCCACACACTTGAAGTTGTGGATCGCGCCAGCAAAACACAACTTCAAGTGGGTGAAAATATCATACAACTAGCAAAAAATCTGTAGCTAGATCCACGGCTGAGGCTGCGGTGAGAGATTGCGTGTTTGATAATAAATCTTGCAGCCATCCTGGCAGGCCACGTAACACATGCACGAGTGGGTTTATCGTCCGCGGGTCATAACACACTTCCCTTCTGGGCAGGCTGGTCTCTACAGCGCCACGCTTCAGAAGAGGATCAGTCTAAAATCAGAGAAGGTGGTCTCCAGCAGGTTGTCCCAGCTCCTGATTGGCTGATATATAGGTCAATATAATGGAGAATATCGACTGAAGTCCACAATATTTCCATGCAAGCAGGTTTACATCAAGTACATTCTCCTAAATGTATCCACATAATACCGTCCTTGAGAGCGTACCAATACGATTTTCATCACAGTGTATACTTCATTGAAATCAATAAAATCGTGTGTTGGAAACGTCGAAGAAATGATTAATTATTAGAATTTAAACAGTATGTTTTTAAAATAAGTCTTTCTCTCTTTGTCGCTAATTGCGTCCGAAATAAATCTGCAACTTTTGCTATAAAAAAGTCAGCGTGTGATATGAACATACGATACATGCGACTACAAAGAACCGATATAATTGAGTGTCATTTTCAGTATTAAACGAACTTCACAGAAAAAAACTAGCCGATCAAAATGAAATTTTAACCCTTGACTTACAACGCGGAAATATTTTTGTATAAACCATGGAGACTAATAATAAATGTCTTAGTTAGCTCTTTCATTTGAATACCTATGTTATGGGTCTACTACCGCTATTATACTTTTTTTATTTTTCAGTGCGGTGATCGACATTTGAAATCAGATTCTGAAAGGCTATATTACACTTAGATATTTTGTAAAAATTTTAAAGACTATTGATTGTGTTCACATACTGGTGATTTTTGAAAAAAAAAATTTCATTTTTTTCCAAACGTGATGGAATTCGGGTTGATAAATGGATGAACAAGATGGAAAATACTAAAAAACAATGTGGTAATTTATAACAACAATAAAACATGATGTCCACAAAATTAAGTCTTTACGTTATTGGGTATGGCTTAGGTTAGGAATGGGCCAGGTGACCTGGCCCATTCCTAACCTAAGCCGCCCAGGTGTGGTGAGTAAAACTAGGGCGGCTAGGTGTGGGGAGATCAAATGGTCCAGTGTGGAGTGATGTGGCGTGTGTGGTCATGACAGAGCAGGCGGGGGGGGGGGAGGGGGGGGGGAGGTGTTAGGCTTAGTGTACCAGATGGATACTGTGATGGTACCTATTAACCCTTTCAGCGCGGGGACCGTCTTTATACTTCAGAATCTGACGACTACATGTCATGAATCCCTGCTGTAAGAAAATGCAAGCTATTCGGATATTGGTTTTAATGAGTTTAGCGATTGGAATGCTCTCAGTAAAGCACCTTACACAGCTGTTGTTTATACATATATATATATATATTAACCCTTACAACACTGAAATACCTTTGTATAAACCATGGAGAAGTTATCATTAAATAAAGACTTCAGATTCTGACGTCTAAATAAGTCCCCGTGCTGACAAAAATCAAAAAGCTGAGCACGACTATGTAGTATTTTTAATCTCTTTTATTCGCCGATTAAATCACTGTTACTGGAAACGAAATGTGTGTTAAGCATCGAAATTCGTGAATGTTTTGTCTCAAATTAAACAAATATGAGTAATTTTCACCCACTTGAGGTTGTGGATCGCGGTAGCGAAACAACACTTTACGTGGGTGGGCTTTACAGCACGGGGATCGACTTTAGTCGTCAGAATCTGACGTTTGGAAACGTCAGATTCTGACGACTAAAGTCGATCCCGGCGCTGTAGGAGTAAAAATATTTATAGTGATCCTAGACCTATAACATTGATTTTCAAATAAATCACAAAGAGCTAACTAAGACATTTATGATGATTTCGAATTGAATAAAACTCTTTGGTCTCCATGCTTTATATAAAAATATTCAGCGCTTTAAGGGAAATACAATACCTTAGCAGGATATAACCATATTCTCTTTTTTAACCAGATAAATTTTTCGAAATTATCTATGTAAAAAAAGTCATAGTTATTATACGTCACCTGTAAAAACTAAATAGTGTAATAATGTTTTTATCTACATGTTTTTGTGGCTGGAATAAGAATTGTTTTCGCAAATTTTAGCTTCAATTGAATAAAAAAAGCAAGAGAGTTTAACCCTCTGAACTCAATGCATTATACTAGAGTAAACTAGTTGATTTAACATGTTTGAGAGCGCTGTAACTCGATCCACAGACACAAACCGTCTTCACGGCCAGCATCTTCACCAGACCTGGTGATCATCACGCAGCAGTCATAAGTCCACCTTCCTGGAGTTGATCAGTCAACACCTGGATTGAGGCCAAATGCCGTTTGAAACATTCTGGATCTTAGCAGAATTTGCGTATACTTATAAATAAGTAAACTAATACATGCCCTCCATGTTAAATTGCTTGTTACAATTTGTCATTTAAAGCTGGAATTTCTAACGCGACATCCAACTTATAGCAGATTCATTAGATTAAACAAAATTGTATGTCTAAATAAATTAATAATAAAAAACATCTAAACTTATAAACTACCATATTACCTACTAATGAATTTAAAGAAAATAATAAATAATGTAAGCCGTGCATGAGGCAGGTAGTGTTAGGTAGCAACACATGATGTGTATGTACTTAGTGAGGCTGAGGTGAAACAAGTACCATGAAGTGGAAATTCTGTTTACTGCTGCACCGTGAGTTACTTTTTATACTGGAAAACGTGGGCAACAGGTAATCTACAGTGCTAAAAAAAAGGCAGTACCATGGTAACCGCCTACTAAGTAGTCACTGCCTTATGACTTTTTAGAGCATCGTGCTTGCGTAATGTCTATTTGTATTCAGTAAACAATGCAGCTTTTACCGCGTTCGTTCCAGCTAAAATGAGAGATTGGTCCTGCGCTGTACCATTGCTGTACTATCATTTGTGACCCCATCCCATATAACATCAATTGGCTACTCTGATTCTTTTTTCTTGCTACTAGTAAACGAGTACATGGAGTACAGAACCCCACTATACATGCTATTCCATCACGTTAACACTTTCAGCGCGCCGACTGTTTTATTGCGTGGATAGATTTTTCACGCCAATTTTTGAAGTAGAAAGTCTAATCATTCTCATTTCTCAGCAGGTGAGCGACTTTGGCAGCCGCTCTGCCACGTCGCAGAGTCATCTCAGCGCAGAACTATATTATCGCCTATTATCGCCTATGCTTCAATAATCTACGACCAACCAGGTTACGAGCAAAGTTTATGAAACCATGACACGATGAAAGACCTAACTAATAATCACATACAGCCTAAGGTCAGGCAAAGTAAACTATTTTCTCGCTATTTTTTGAAAAAAATTGTGTCAAGTGGGTTGTTGTAAAACATATGATGTTGCAATTTGTTTTCATATAGTTTGCATGGACTAATACTATTTGTTATTCAACTGGATATTCATGATATTGTGCTATAACCAAGATAACGACTTTCTTGATCGTTTATGCAATTGACAAATTTGAAAATAGGGTTACTTGGATTTGCTTGATTGCTTGACACGAATTCAATTACATAAATACATAAAATCAGAAGTGTAACACAAGCTCTTATACAAAATGTACATGGATGTGTAAGTTTGTGTACACATAGCAAATACAATAATATGTGTGACTGGTGCATCATCTGTGACGCTGACCCAACATTAAACCATTATTGGATCAATCCAGCGTATTCGCCTGTGGTATAATGGGTAGAGTACACACACAGTAACGGACCGAAGTGTCCTCAGATGTACCTTCTGGGTGAAGACTCAACACTGAGTTGAGGAGTGAAGTGAATCGATGCCAGAATGACCCCAGTGTCTACTGCCACGCCAGGTCATCAGGTCAGCCACAGAGGCTGAGCCAGCAACCACGACACATAGATACACAATGTTTGACCAATGTTGGGCCAGCGTCGCAGACGGTGGGCCAATATTGGTGAAACATTGGGTAGATGCGTCATGTTTGCTGAGCGAGCTACTTATACCAGTAACTATCCTGGCAACGACGAGATGTTCAAATAATTTTGATTTACTGTTGGGCAAGCCAGGTCATCAGGCCATTCACAGAGCTACTAGTAGTAGTACTAGCATAGTCCCCCTCCACCTGGTAACTATCCTGGCAAAGATGTGAGACGTTCAAATAATGTTGGCTTACTGTTGGGCAAGCGTCGCAGACGGTGGGCTAACCATTGCCAACATCATGAACATGGCCTGAACGTTTCTTGTTGTCTGAGTATACGTGGTATACGACAATCTACAATAATCTCTGTGACCACTTCCCAGCAAAAAGGAGAGATTGACCAAAAGCTTTGCTAATCCCGTCTGTGTAATGTTTGCCTATTTAAAGTTGTGGGTCGCGGAAGCGAGACACAAGTTCAAGTGGGTGAAAATATAAATTTGCTAATGTAGAGCTAGTTACATATTTAAGTGCTAATATTGGGCCAGCTTGGCACACAGTGGAGAGTAATAAACCAGCATTGGGCCAACGTTTGGTGTTTGCTGGGTAGTACGGCCTACTTCTCAAGGCAGATATTTCTGAGGTTTATAACACAATACTTTGGGATGATCATGATGATGCAGAGGCAAATTTGGTACAACGTTTGCAGTGTTGTGTCAGAAGCCCATGTTGTGTTAACATTGGATGGGTGCGCTATTTTAATAGAATAGTGTGCAAGCTCACCAAGGAGCGGAAGAATACAATAATGACATTTCCTTCCCTGAGCATAGAGAAAAACTTTCTAAATGCGTAAATGTACCAATTCGTACCCACATCAAAGAACAGCACGAGATCTTGACGCTATGTTGTTTCATTGGCGGCCCACCGTCTGCGACATTGGCCCATTATTTAAACAAAATGGTAGCTCAATGTATTTTGTTCGCTGTTTAGATGTCAGCTAGCGTTATACATGTTATATATCAGGGTCGGCCCACGACATACATGTTTTTGTACAGTGTTGTAACAACGCCGTTAGAAATAGTGGTTACTTAACCCTTTCAAGCCTGAGTTTACCATTGTCATTCTCATCCACTACAAGCCGAGAATTGCTATCGCAATTCTCGACTTATAGTGGATGAAGATGATTTGATGTGGTTTAAAAATTAAAAAAAAATTCTATGTATTGGTAAACTAGTTTCAATAAAATTTTCGCTCTAAAACCCTTGGTTGTAAGATTTCAGAGATGTAAAATGATGCTTTAATGCATCGTGAGGGCTTAAAGGGTTAAAGTTAGCAAAAGCCACCCTCAACACCGAGTTGGCGGAGGGCGAGATCCTTACTACGTTAGTGGCTGGCTTATAGAGGATATAAAACCACCGGCTAGCTAACAGTAACACACCAAACACCATACATGTATGTTAATCCAATATTTGTATAATATTGGGCAAGCATCGCAAACAATTTTAAAAATATTATATTATAGGTTCATATCGTCGCCTCGGAGCTAAAGGATCCTATCTGACACTCGTTAGAGTGGCAGATAGGATCCTTTAGCTCCGAGGCGACGTTCTGTTCTGTTCGCCTGGTAGTAGTAGTAGTAAATCATTGCTTTACGTCACTTTTCGGCACAAATGGACTTTTAAGTGACATCGTGATACGATAAAAACGTTGTAGTCAATTGATGATATGAATGATGTACAGATGATGATGTGAGGGTGGGGGTGATAGGGCATGGTCACTTTTGGTCGGTTATTGAGAGCGTTTTCCTTCGTTCGCCCGATAAGGGGTTCTGGCCATGTCTAGGGGATCTACCCCCAGACATGCCCAGACGGCTGGAGACTTGGGTTCGCTGTGCAATTTAATGCTGAAATTCCGTGGCATTTCGCGCAGCTCCGCTATCCTCGGGTGGGATAGTCCCCAGAGTAACAATAGGAAGGGAAACTCCATTCATTCCCCGTGAGAGACCTCTATTGTCGGTTATTTAAGGCTACCACGGCCTACACCGGCGCCACCAATGATGCGGTTCGCCTGGTAAGTATGTGGTCGCCTGATATATTGATAACACACAAAACTTCATATTTTAGATATATCTCCTTTGTTAAGTAATATTAGGATCTAATGCCTCAGAAGTTAACATTTAGATCATAGACGGGTGTAACCACTAAATTTATTAAACCAGTGCTGTAAGCTGTCAATCACTGCTTCCAAGAAGCAGTGATTGTTCTAAGATTGTTTTAAGCCACAGTGATACTCAATGATAGATAGCAGAGCTCTGACTGTAGCCATGTAACACAGGACGTCCACCAAATAACAGAGGGTGGGGTTAATATATCAAACCAACCTTGGGCTAACAATTTAGACGAAGGTGCTTTTTCTTTAATTCGCAGAAACATTTTGTATACACTATGAGACGAAAAGGGTTTTTACAACTTGAAATCATCATTTAAAAATTTTGTGTCTTAGTCAGCTCTATCTTTTTCATTTGAATACATGTGTTATGGCCATTATAAACAGTTAATTAATAAAGGGACTGGCCCAGGCTAAAAACATAACGAAATCGGTGATTTTATTTTGGCTTCTCAATATCACCATATGATGTAAACATGTCCATAGACTAGAGCTGCAAAAGTTTTTTAATTTTTCTGCTGCGCATTCACCAGTTAGACTAGATATAGAGACGAAATTCCCGTATTTCTAATTTTTGACATGGTTGTCAATAATTACAAATCAGGAATTTCGTCTCTATATCTAGTCTAACTGGTGAATGCGCAGCAGAAAAAATAAAAAACTTTTGCAGTTCTAGTCTATGGACATGTTTACATCATATGGTCATATTAAGGAGCCAAAAGAAAATCAACGATTTTTTGATGATTTTAGCCTGGGCCAGTCCCTTTAAATACTTTTTCATGTGAGGATCGACTATAGATGTCAAAATATGACGTCTACAGACGTCAGATCCGTCAGATCGTGACGTCTAAAGTCGGTCCACGCGCTGCGAGGGTAGAGGGTGAACGTCTTGAGATTGTAGCCACTGCTATATAGCAATAACAGTATCCTTGGTAATAGCAAGGAAATTGAATTTCCTTGGTAATAGGTAACTCAGAATACATTCACACGATAAGCGCCTTGATAAGAACCGACCCATAATCAGTGAGCAGATAATTTAACGAGTCGAGAAACATAATATAAAATATAGTCCAACAGGTAAATTAGAAGTTCGGGTCACCTATATCATGTATTTATATGGGTAGTATCAAGAATATATAATAACCAATTATTATATATTCTTGGTGGTATGGTAGTAGCAATATCTTATATCTAATCTTATATCATATATTTTCTCGGAAGAGACGGTGATTTGAACAGCCAAAGAATTGACTGCACATGATGAGTATGTGGTACTTAGTTCCGCCATAACCGGCTAACGAAATGATGATCTGATCAACATGCTAACGTTATACATGTGTTACCCACACAAAGTAGGAGAGCGTGCGATACCACCCACCACACAACACATGTAAATATAAACCATGTTGATCCAATGTTGTTTTAACCGAACGTTGTCATGCTAGACTCGTAAATATACGGTTTTAAGCAGATTTTAAACCAAATAATATGTCACTGAAATGGATAACATACTTTGTGGTAGTTGCTCAGTTGTGGCAGCTGCTTAGTAATTTAGAAGATGGATATTTTCAAAATATAGAAATATTTTTCGTCATTTGAAGCTGGAAATTGCGTTAGCAATTCCAGCTTCAAATGAACAAAAAACAGGAGCAAACAATTCAGCAGGACAAGAGAAAACAACGCTGGCCCAACATTAAAACAACATTGGCTCAACAAATCATGCTATTTGGGTTAAGGGGTTGCGCTCGCTCTATCGAGTCTGTCAACACACACGTCTCCAAAAAATACTACATTTCCGTTGCAAACCGGTCACTGTGACTATAAATCGCGACAGGAAAACACACTTCGTTTACAAACATGTTACTGAAAAGTGTATTTTGATTCTGCATGTGTTTCACCCACATCTTAGGGCTATGATTGTCGGAGAGCGTGATCTTGACCAATCAATGCCTAGAGATCTGTGTCAAATCAATGCAGACTTATCCAGTGTTATCCCCAGTCTGTTATGTATTATACAGTGAACTAACACACGTGAACTGATCATCTGCTGCACGATCATGCACGCTAACCGCTCATCACAACACACAAAACAAGCGACGTTGAAACAACGTTGGGGTAATGCTGGTACAGCGTCGAAGACGCTTGACTAGCATTTGACCAACATTGGTCAGTATTTCGTTTTTGCCGTGTGCTTCAAAGGCGATATATTGTGCCAGCATCCAACCAGCGATGTGGCAATGTCGGATATGTCAAAGCAACGTCTGGTTAATCATCATGTTAATGCTGGCTAATTGTTATAGTCACTTTGAACTAGCTGCAATAAACACTGGTAAAATCCCCAGATTAAATTAACATTAGACGATTTAAATAATGACGGCTAGGTTTGTGTGGACTTCTATAAAAAAAACAAAGATCATGCCAGAGAAAAGTAATTATAAGGTTGATCATGTTGATGCAGTCGTTGTTTCTGGCTGGTATAGCTGTGAATACTTAAGACTTTTCATAGCAGTTACATATTGCCTCACTTCATTTGTGTATCTTCCACTCCGCCCCCACCCCCCCCCCCTTTGTTTGGTCCCACCAAGCTAGAGATTTCACAGGTTTCATCAGTTTCGAGATTTATATGCAAATGTATTATCAACATACTGTTATGCAAAGGCAAAAATTAGTATCTGCTTACCTTACATGTACAAGTAAGCAGATACTGCAGAGCAGCATAGCACTAAAATATCTAAAAATCACACTACATGTATCAACATCTCTTTCAGACCAAAATTCACGGATATACTATTTACTGGAATCTGGTCTCAGATTTTCTCTTATTACATTTTATTTGTCTGTCTTTGGACAAGATGCACCAAAACAATGTCCGTGGATTCAAGGCAATTCAGCCAATGATGATGAGATCGTCCAATTCTCCTCCATATAATATTTGCATTTTAAAATCAAACTAATATATTTATTCAATTTTTCATAAGTACATCGAACAAATGACAAAATTCAATGACGTTTCAACACTGTCAAGGACAAGAAGAACATTTTCAAGGACTGATTCAAACAACGAAACAACATTAATAAGAGTATAGAATGATTTTATAGTGTCTTAGCAAAGTTGCCTGGAGGCAGCTTTGCTATGACACTGTAAAACAATACACCACTTTGGTATGTTGCAATATGGATCTTTAGTCAAAAACAAAATGACTTTCAAGTACTTGTTGCTAAATATCCCATTTTTCAAGTATTCTCAAGGCCTAGAAAAATCTTTAAAACTTTGTGACCAAACAGATGACAAATGAGTGGAATACAGGTAACTAGCAATTGTACTATAAACCTGGAAATATTAGAGCCTGCTTTATGTTGGCGGTTTGATAACAAAAGTCAATGTTCAGTTGAAAAAAATTGATCAGGGCTTATAATAATCTGCCAATATTAATCTGCGTTAATTTTATTTTATTTTTTAAACCGCCAAGTTTCAAGCCGCCAATATATCCCAGTTTACATAGTCTTTTAAATATATATGGTATACTCACGCTGCTTGTGTTTATTGGAGGCATGAGCATGTGCTTTTGTAATCAGCTTGGATATTTGCTGCGAGTTGCATAATGTGTGCAGCCGTGTTACTGCTTCAAGTTCTTGGTCTTTCTGGTAGGAGAGAATACAGAGGTATTAAAACATTTTTGTTAACATAAACATGCTAAATGCAATGTTTTTTAAGGCAAATTTAAAAAAAAATCATAAATAAGCATAATATGTTGTCATCATTTGAAGCAGGAAATTGAATTACAAAATTCTGAGCTATATCCCTTACAGCACGGGGATCAACTTGAGTCGTCAGATTCTGACGTCTACAGACGTCAGAATCTGACGACTAAAGTCTATCCCCGCACTGTAAGAGTGAAAAATTTCTACAGGCCGTAGACCCTTAACATAGGTATTCAAATGAATCAGAAAGAGATAACAAAAACACTTATAATGAACTGAAATTAAAATAAACCCTTTGGTCTCAATAATTTTACAAAATTAATCCAGCGTTGTAAGGGTTGAATTAATAAAAATCGAAACGAGTAATTCAGCACCATCATAGCTAAGAACTGTTATAAATATGAAGTGCAGTGTATTAGCATTGTGAATGTCAAAATATCTCATAACTTACCAAGTGTATTGCATGTATATCCTTGTATCTGACCCTAGGTAGATTATCAGCTGAAGTGGGTGTGAGGGGTGAGCGAGGAGAACATGTAGGTAAACACTCTGTAGACGCAGATTTCACAGATGTCTTCATTTGACACGACTGAAAAAAGATGTAGTTCAGTGAAATACTTATTTAAAATTTAGTTTTCCTTTGTATAAAACATGGTCAAGTTATACTGTGAAACAATTATATTATACATTATATTATACATTATATTATAGATTGTTATATAAATTATAAATCCTCCTGGATGTACAAGGTTTTCAAGAACATAAATTATATACAGGTTTTTTTCACAACAAAAATATGGACTGAAATTAAACAAAAGAGCAGACCTGCACAATGCCAAAAATATGTTAATTCTAACAGGGATAATTCTCAAATGCAGGGGTATTTATATGTATTTGAAGTTGCCATTATCTCAACAAATGGTGTTTGAATGTAAAATATATGAGTGAACTTGCACTTCAAACAGTTTAATATTTAAATCAGTTTTTGTCATCAGACAAACAACACACAACATTGTTAATTAAGATGATTAACAAGATAAAAGGTTAAAGAAAAAACATTTTTCTTACCATATTGGATATTTTCAGCTGTAATCTTTTCTTATCTTCACGTATTTTCTCCAATCGCTTTTTCTTATCTTCTAGGCTTTGTTCGCTCGTTGAATCTGTCACAGACAAATATATTTGGGTTTAAAAAATGTGATGAAATTATTAAACACAAATTTATTAACTAATAAAATGTAAAATCAACATGATTCACTTTCTTGAATGGTGTAGTTTTGGGTCACTTTACAGGTTAACTTTCGTCGGAACAAAGTGGATCTACACGTAACAGACACCAGCTATTGAAGAACCAGATTATTATTTGTTATGAAACTGTTTATTTAAATGGAATATTTACCCAAGGTTAGAACTTTAAATTATTAAATTTTCATTTCCAGTTACCTTATGTTGTGCCTCTCTAGAAGCAGGGTTTGACACTGGCCACCGCCTGCTCGCCAGACTGTTTTTAGCAAAGTCAGTGATTTTTTTCAGAGATCTATTACAATTGGATCTAAAGTGGTATATATTCACTTGGTAATTGTGACTGATGCGTTGGTCCAGTGATTTTTGTCTGAGAGGTATTACTACTGGGTGTAAAGTGGTACATGTATATTTACTTGGCATACACAAATTGAGTTACAGAAAAATTAAAGGCCAGTAAAATTGATTCTAGACCAGGGTTTCTTAAAATTCATCAGCCTCACAGATTTAAGACATATATCACCTAAGATTTAAAGGGCTACACAAGTTTGTCAGTGCTCAAACCACACAACGCCGAATTTTTTTTTTAAATCATGGAGACCAAAGGTTTTTTGCCAATTTGAAATCAACCTAAATGTCTTAATTAGCGCTTTCTGATTCATTTGAATAACTATGCTATGGGTCTACCACCAAGAGAAATATTTTGATTCTTTCAGCCGTCTTCAGAATTTGATGTCTACAGACATCAGAATCTGACATATAAAGAAGGTCCCCGTACTCTAAGGATTAAGATTCAAAGGGCTAAACAAGATATTCAGTGCTTTAGGATTTTAATATAAGTACATGTCCATCAGTGGAGAAATATAGTTCACGTGTACTCATGTGTGTATTAAATTGTTATTTATTATGAAGTTTAATTTTAGTGCTAGAGGGAAGGTCATGTCATCCTTGTGTAACCCAAGCCAGCTCCTGAAAACCAAGCCAAATCCTGAAATGTCACTGGAGGACATATGGTTTTAACAAGAACTTCTCACCTGTTTCTGTGTTAGGAGGAGGAGAATCCGCCAAGGAGAACTTTGGAGGAGGTGCTGTACGCTTGGCAGGTGATGGTCCTGACCCGTTACTTGAGCCTTTTTCAAGCGAGGGATATCGAGGAGTTCCATTCCTATAAACAGGACCAACACAAGCTGGGCTCTCAGCGCGAGCTGATGAAGGTGTAGCACGCTTTGTGGCCTTTATAGTTGGTGTGGTCTTTACGGGTGCTGTACGAGTGACTCGAGTTGTTGGCTGACTATTCTTCAATGGCTGGGATGTAACAGTATTCCGTGGGGACTTTTGCGCTGTTATAATTCTCCTACCACTCGGCTGCTGTGTCACTTTGTCTTTACCATTTGATAACACTGGTGTTGATTTTGTAGATTTTTGAGCAGCACTTTTAACTGTTGTCCCATTTTTACGAGTCATGGAAGATTTTGTAGCACCAATTTTTACATCATCTGAGCAGGAAGAAGACACTGATGATGAGCTTTTCTTTCCTCTCACATTCTCAATTAGATTTTTTGCACAAACAGCTTTCTCTGGGCTTTTGCTGTCTCTCCCGCCACGAACTGGAAAAGCAAAATCATCCAATTTCAGTGGACTGTTTATCACTCTGTCTATGTTCCCTGAATTCAATTCAACCTTCACAGAAGGTGGTGTGCGTAAGAATGTGTTCACAGATACAGCAGGACGGTTCTTTGTAACAAACACGTCTTCATCGTCACTGGAATCTTCATCAGTGGAGCTGAAGATGTGGGTACTGGAGATGTACTGACTGAGTGAGGTATCAACATCACAAGCCGACACAGTAATAATATCACACTGAGGTGATACAGAACTCGCACTGTATCCTCTACCTTTATTACCACCAGCACAATATGTTGCTTTCACTGTTGGGGAAAAGCCAGGTTCTTTGAAAACAAAGGGTTTAGTATTTGCGAGTTTTTTTGCAGATGAGCTGTTGTTTTCTTTAGCACAGATGGGCGTTTTCCTGAACACCGTTGGAGAAAAATGAGACTCCTTAAAAACAACCAGAGGTGTTTTGACAATAGTTTGCTCTGGAGATTCTGATAGAGCATCTGAAGTTTCTGTTTTCATAGACGGTGTTATTTTAAGTTCTGTAGGTTTGATAGGAGTAACTCCATTACACGACGAGAATGTAAAATTAGAGTCATTCTCAAAAGGTCTCACAGGAGTACTTGACACAACGAGAGAATTGTTTTGAGTTTCAATATTATTTGAGCTTGTGATTGAAAGATCATCTTGAAGATTTTCTAAATGTTTATCATTGTTATTCTTCACATCTTCTAATTTGTTTTGACATTTTCCATTCTCAGAATTATTTACCTCTTCTTTCTCATTTTGAGCCACCGTCGGAGAGTCTGATGAAGCTACCAGGCTGTCACAGACAACTATAGTAGCAGGTTTAACAGGAGAATAAACATCATCATCACTCAGATGACTAACATCAGCATCACATGCCGACTCGTCGGCATCCCGTAGCTTTAACTTCTGCAGATTAATATCCAAAACATTAAAGTCATTATGTTCCACAACATGACCATTCTGTTTCAATTTTGATGGCAATGCAACAGCTTTCATATTCTCAGAATTAAAAATGACCTTTTCATTTATGTCTGTAGATTTGGCATTGAAAGTGTTATCAGAGTTTCTTTCATTAGTTTGTAGTTCTGTCTGTGAAGGTGAGTTGGTATTCATTATCTGCCCCTTGGTTGGGGTATGCCCATAAAAACCATTCACATCTTCTCTTCCACTCTCTTCCTCCTCAGTAACTGACTCCAATAGGGACTGGTCTATTGTATACATGAAGTTTGTGTACCTATCAAAACAATCAGATAAAACAAAATTTTGGTTTAGGAAATAAAATGTATATTTTCCAAACTGATATTCAGAATTTTTTTTATTTTCTCCAATCAGAAGGGCCCTCACCTGTAAAACTAAAAAAAAAATTACAATAATTTTGTATGTTAATGTTGATTAGATTATTTCCGGGTTCAAACTGCCAAATTCTACACTAAATTCAAGCACATTCAAGTACTTTCTTTGAAATAATTCCAGCACTTTCAATGTACTAGAATAGAATGTATTCAGTTACAATAAAAACTTTATAATCAAAATGTCAACAATTTGTACTGTAACCATTTTTTTCAAAAAACAGATTAATAAATATTGGATATATGAACAGGTTGGCCTACTTATTGATTTTACTCACAATCTGAATGTCATCAGAATAGCAAGACACAACTCTAAGTGGCTGAAAATTTTAATAAGCCTTAAGGGTTATATACAAGAATTCTCTCAACTCTACTATATTAAATAGTGAAAATACTAAATTTAAAAATTTAAGGACTTTCAAGCACTGATTCCGAATATTCTTTTTTTCAAGCACTTTCAAGGCCTTGAAATTTGTTTTGAAAATCAAGCACTTTCAAACTAGTATGAACTCTCTCTTTTTCTTTGGTTAGATGTTATATAAATGTTCACTTAGATGTTTCATCTGATAATCTGATAATGTGTCCTTGATATTTATATTGTGGTCAGTCCTTCTGACCATTGTCTTTTTGAACATGTTGGATAGAAAATTGTTTTAATAATTTGATTTTTTACTTTTGAAATCTATCAACAAATGACTTATTAATGTCATATATCAATATTTTAAATTGATTTTTCAGAAATAGAACAATGTATTTATCAGTCAAAGAGCCTTTAAACTTAATTTTTCTCAAAAAATCCAGAATCCCAATAGTTTTTAAATGAAAAAAATATTAGAATTCTTTGGAAAAGTTCTTTTGAAGTTACAATACATGTCTGAATTTATATTCCAATTTACAGGTCCGGGTTATAGTACTTACAGCAGGCTACTTGATACAGTAATTGGTAATCAAATAAAAAGTTTATTTACAACTCTTTACCAACCTCATCAACCTGGGGTCTTGTCTGAATCCAGCCGAGAAAACAGCTGTTGGTCTGCTGCAATACTTGTTCTGTTTCTTTTGTTCAGTGCATCCTATTTCACCAAAAAATACTTCCTGTTCTTCTTCAGACTCTTCACAGAAAGGCAACGGAGATCCCAATCTGAAAAAGGTTCAATTTAAACTTAAAATCAATTTGATTACAGGGAATAATTTGTCCCAGAAAAATTGTGTAGCAGTTTAGCAGCCTTGCACGTGCTAAACTACTATTCTCCATGCGAACAATTGCTACACCAACATATTATTGTGTAGCATTTGCCCAAAACTGTGTAGCAAACTGCTCCGCTACACCAGACAAATTATTCCCTAGATTATATAGTACTTTTTGTATTAATTTCACAGATGATAGTGTATTAGTACCATTACACCAAATCAGGTCATTTTACTTATTTTTCAAGTAGGAATTGCAGCGATACATAGCGATACCAGGGCTCGAAATTGGACTAAATTTCCACTTGTCCAGTCGGACAACTAGCAAAAAAATCGACTAGTCCTTCCCGAAAATATCACTTGTTCCTCCTAATAATAGACAAGCAGGGGCACTCGTCCAGTAGGACAAGCTCATTGAAACTGAACTCGTCCATCCCAGATTGTTGGTTGTCTCAGACGATCGGACGGGGCCAATTTCGAGCCCTGGATACATAGCATTTGAGACTATCCAGGGTTTCCACTACCGGAGGGCAGGGGAAATAATGATTAGTGATTTTCTTCTTTAATGTGGATTCCCACCTCACCCTTATCATTCATGATTCATATATAAAATTTATATATGAATAATGAATGATTAGGATGAAATGGGAATTTTTTTATATTTCGCTAATCAATTTAAAATTCAATCGGCAATTGGCCAAAATTATAGCTTTTCGATAATAACAAAATATTCCCAGGATCACTCCCCAATCAACATTGACAAAGAGGAATATACCCCCCCCCCCCCTGTTGGCTTAAAGGAAATGAGAAATTATCAATATTTCACACAAGTTTGGTAGTCATTACAGTTACAATATGCCAAATTGTAAGCACTAACTCAGAATTTTTACCTTCCCCCCTCCAGACTCAAACATTTCTGATGAAAAACCTGCTATCAGAAGCTGCTTTCCATTCATAATAAAATTTCAGACTTAGGAAAAAATTATTCTGAAATTTGTAATGGACTAAATGATAAATTAAGCCCCTACACTTTTTTGCATATAGAATAATTTTTTTCAATATGTTGTAGTCTAATTTAAATATAATAGTCTATATCACATGAAATATAATATTATATGAATGCATTCATCTTTTTACCTGTATCCTCCATTGTGTAAACTCATTAGCGACATTGAAATGTTTTTTAATTTATAATAAAAATATAAACGTCTGTAGGCCTATCTGGTTATCACACTGATTATCTGAATGTTAGGCCTATTCCTAGTTTCCCAGCATGTTCCTATGAAAATAAGACAAGGCAGGATCTGTATGATCCAGTTCTAATATTCAATGTATTTAGAGTCTTAGTTTCACTGTTAATATACTAGAGTCACACTCTACTCTAGGAGTTTACTAAACATTTGTCACTCCAACAAGTACTGAAGTACGCTCTGACAAGCCTCGCGATAATGATCCTACTAGCACTGGTCCGATAGAACAGTCTACACTGACAAATTCATGACTCACAATACTATTTGGCTACTAACAGTAACTGAGAAACCCAGGAACCAATTACTACTCACTGTAACATGTCTACATCGCCGTTGACTGCCGCTGTCTTATCTTCTACTTCGCTAGCTGCCAGGTGCAGTGCAGTTTCTTTGTTTGCGTGGGGGTTTGGTGAAGCAAAGTGTCCGCTTGGCTCAGCCTCAGTACCATCTGGGATTGATGTTAGAGACGGAGGTGCTAATGTTATAACTGTGGGGCGGTCTGTGCTGTCAATCATGATGATGGGCCTAGCGCCAGCAACAGCAGCATCGACATCCGCATCTGGTGAACTCAGCTGACCCGCACCCGGCGAAACGCTGCTGTCGTCGACGAGTACGCGTGGCGCACAGCTTTCATTGGCTTCCATTGTGACCCGATATTTCCTTGTATAATTGATTACTCTCGGAGGAAATTTGAACACATTATTTTAATGTGTTATTTATGTGCACCCTACCCCACGTAAACAGTTTAACGGTACAATAATAGAGGCGTAATCACTTTTTTTGCTATGTTTGTGAAATAACCATTTTCGAAATTCGCACCAAAACAAACCGCTACGAAATACCATAAAAGATAAACGGTTATCAAAACAGTTTCCCTGCATAAGCGTTACCCGTCTCCTCAGGTATTAGACATGTGAACATACACTTCACGTTGGTGTGTGATCAACGCTACACAGGCGTCATGGACCTTTGTATTGTTGGTTAGGTTTCATAGGTCTACATTAATTTCGAATATTGAAAGTAACAGTTCTCTAGTTGGAGTATAGGCATATCAGGTTTAAGTGCCTTAAAGTATGGCCTATATCATGTAGGCTATAAGAGGGTCGTTATGATTCGCAGAGTGAACAATAAAGGAACCCACGCATGCGCATCATAATAAACGTCTACAGGGGTGGGGTCTGCCAGTTGTAAATGTCATAGTTCAGTTCAGCTAAATAAATAAAGCCAAAAACTGTACTTTTGGTGAAATTAAAGATTCACATATAAAAGAGAGTATACTGTTTGTGGTATGCGCGATGATACAACTAGAACTACACTAGAGATGGAGATCTAACATTCGATAGTGTCATAGATATGTGCAGACTTGTTGCAATAACCACACAACAGCTAGATCAAATCTTTTAGCGAAACTGACAGTGCCAATCACTGTGCTATAATGCTCAAAACAGCGAAGATAAATAAATTCACGCATTAGAACGAACAGAAATTTCAACAGAAAAGTATGATTGAAAGGTGATGATAAATTATTAAATTTTGTTAGGTGAGGAAGAAAACATGAGCCTAGATCTTGTTTTGCTTATGGTAAAGACTGAAAGAAATGTAAACAGAAGAATCATTTTGCTTCATGTTACAGAATAAAACGAGATCAAAGTGTACCAAGAAGCAACACCATAAGTGAAAGTGAGATGAATACAATTAAAGAAATAAATTCAAGCGGCGATTTTCAAGTAGGTTCTGTGAATATTGATTTTATTGACGACGACAAAAATGATTGGTCTGGTGCACAATGTAATATGTGCCAGACAAAGAAATATTTGATATAGTGAAAACTGATCAAACATTAAAACAAGGCAGTGATGATTTTGTGTCATAATCTGGTCATAACTGAAACCATTAGGATATGTTGAATTTCCTTGCAAGTATAAATATGAACAATACATCTTAAATTTATATGCATCACCTAGAAAAGTAACCTGTATACTTGGCCAGAAAGATCTAGTCAAAATGAATATAATCAAACAAGTATATTCAAAGAGTGAAACAATATTTTTGAAAATTATAGTGACCTATTTGAAGGATTTAGCCGTATAAAATGTTCGCCCCATGGTATAAAACTGAAACCAAATGCAAAACCTGTTGTATATTCTATACATAGAGTACCATAAAACCTTTGGTTGAAGAAGAAAATGATGAGACTAGGTGTTATTAAAAAACAAGACGAACCTACTGATTGGGTAATAGCATGGTTACAGTGACAAAACCAAACAATAAAGTCTGAATGTGTTTGCATCCAAAAGATTTAAATTAGGCAATCAAGAGAGAACACTATTCTATGAAAACTGTTGAAGAAGTTGTAGTCAGCCAAATATTTTACGGTTCTAGGGACAAATAGCCGATTTTGGCAAATACCTTGGACAGACAAGCTCTAAGCTGCTTACTTTTAATACACCTTATGGAGGTACCAATTTAAATGTTTACCATTTGATATATCTTTAACGTCGGAAGTTTCCCATCGCCACATAAGTAGGAAATTTGATGAACGTAACGTCTCACCACACATAATAATTATAGCCCATACGCTTGGGCCTCCCAGCATTCTTAAATTAAAAAAATATATATAAACCCATATATTTTTTAATAATCATGACATACTCTATCAATATATAAAATAAAAAAGGGTGCTTAAACGTCCGACTTTTTTTCTATTTTCACATGGAAATGTTAGGTCCTCATCTATTCACTGAGAGTTGCCAATACACGGGTACTATCGAATGCAGCATATGCCTTGTTACTACCAGCATAGGGACTACATTTTATAATAATCTTTCTCAATTCCGATGTTTTTGAAGCAAGAAATGGTCACCCAATCCAAATGAATTGGTAACAACACTATTCAACTTTTTAATGATATGCGCGTATGAATTTGTGTGGTAAGACCTTAATGCAAAATACATTTTACAGGATTTTTTTTCGTGTGATCTGAAAAATACATTAAATTTTGTATTGAAAAGACAAAACCTTGTTCAATTCAGATGATTAGCAAACTCACAAACATAAATTAAAGTTTCCTTGTTTTCTATTAGATGTGGAGAAATGGGCTGTTTTCTATGGTAAAACATAGTTTTCTCTTTCTTGGAGGCATGTCTACCGGTTGTCTATTTTTTCAGATATTCAACTTGATCTTATGCAATAAACGATGGTATTTTAAAAGAATTGTGTTGTCCCTTCATTATGCACACAAAAATAAAAGGTATAGATAATAAAGCGAGATAAATCATGCCAGGAAAGTGATTGTAATCATTTAAACTTATAACTATAATGACACTATATGGGTGATTTCTGGATGTACAGGCCATAAATGGACATTCATCATGTCAGTTTCTTTAATTTTGTAACAAAAACTGCCAAGATGATTTGTATTGCTATATGGGCTTAATATGAACAAAAACATTCGAAAGGCAATTATCTAGCTGCGGGCTTGAAAAATAGTTTCCAGAGACGGGCACTTTAAAGTCTCACCACACGTAATACCGCTCCCATACACTTACATGTATTATGGCCCATACGCTTGTACCTCCCAGCATTCTATAAATGAAAATATCTATATAAACCTATATATTTTTTTAATCATCATGACATACTCTATCAATACATGAACTAAAAAAAATGCTTAAACGTCTGACTTTTTTTTATTTTCACATGGAATTGTTAGGTCCTCATCTAATCTCTGAGAGTTGCCATTACACGGGAACTATCGAATGCAGCATATGCCTTGTTTTTATCAGCGTAGGGACTACATTTTATATCAATCTTTCCTGATTCCGATGTCTTCGAAGCAAGAAATGGTCACCCAATCTAAATGAATTGGTAACAAAATGATATCAATTTAATATTTAAACCCAAGCCTGCTGTAAATCGCAACATTAAAAAAAAGATCCCAACTCTCTCACTGATATGGTATGCGCCTATGAATTTGTGTGATGAGACCTTGAAGGAGACCTTGATGATATCTTAGTGTTGAGTGCCACCAAAGAAGAACACAAGTACGATAGGTGATGCAAGGCATCACATGGTAATAGTCGCGCCCAAAATATTTTTTAAGTGCTGAAGGATTATTTTAAGAGGCGATATTGTTTATTGATGAAATATTTCAAGTAAAATTCAAGTTATAATGTCGAGCTCTGAACAGTTAATATGAAAGGAAAAAATGATGATAGGTTTAGTCCGTTGATGTGTTGGAAGAAAAAATATCAAATTGATTGTACTGTTCAAAAAATGCAGAACACAATTCCCAATCTAATTTTGTTAGTAAGCGACTACTGTTGAGGCGAATACAAAAAAAGGTGTAAAATAAAATAGCTTGGAATGTGCACGAGTGGCCTCATATAATCTCGGGAACGGACATGAAAGGGTGGGAAACGAATGGGACAAGTCATAATTTGGGCAGTAATTGTGTCAATACTTATCCATTCCAAGTTTGTGTAATTATGATACGACTTGGAGAGCGGATGACTATCAAATTGAGAAAAAATATTATGTTTCGTGGCTTACAAAGATGGGATAGATGCGACAGATTTACATAGGGGGTATACTTTTTTGACCGAAAACACAATATTCCGAAAATATTTTTTTATCTGCTGTCAATATATAGATATATTGAGGTATTTAATTTTGACAAATTATACATGATTATGTACTTGCTAATAATTTGAAGAAATGAAAATTATCGACAAAATTCAAAATGCTATAAATTGTGTGTTTTGTACAGCTTTGTTACTCCTGGATTACATTTTTTTCTACGGTAATTTCTTAAAATTCAAATACTTTTTATCCAAAAAAACGACCAAATTATACATGTATATAATTGGGTAGATTACATATCACTACTGCATAGTTAGTATAGTTTTTTCATTAAGGTTGTGGTATGCCTCTTAGTTTCTACAAGATGCAATGAGGATCCTAAAAACTAATGCGGATATATTTAAAAAATATCTAGACAGGCTGTATTTTTTATTTCTATGATTTTTAGAAGAAAAGTAAAATTTAATGACTTTTGTAGGTTTTCCATGAGCCTTCGAACACTATACGTAGGCCCTATCCAATCACATAACAGTGAATAAATGACATAAAATAATGGGAAATCATTAAAAGTTTAGGGCTTATTACAGGCTATTATGGGTTACTTAGGTCATTTTCTTTTGATAATCAAATTTTTTGGAAAAAATTCAATTTAGCACAAATTTGAACGGCAGATGATTTTGGATCAATTATACCTACTACAGGATTTGGATGTATTTTGAAGAATTTTGAGGCAAAAATTTAAGGGTGGAAAAGAAGAGGCGGGAGCAAAAATAATGTATGAAAGAATGTTGTTGCATTGTATAGGTCGGCTGGAATGAAAGGAAATATTGTCAGTATACAAATAATAACAGATTTTATATGGGAAAAAGATTTATTCAATATAAAATAGTGAAATAAAATATAAGTTACATATAAAAATATTTATTTCACTAACTATCTACTTCAAGGTTTAAAACAAAATGTATTTATAAAAATGACAAAAATGACAAAAATAAAATGTTCTTTGCAAAGCTGAAAAGCAGTATCTGCTTACTTGTAAAGTAATCAGATACTGCCTTTTGGCTTTGCATGGTAGAAATGTGATGTTTATGCAGGGGTGAGAACTAAGAACGAAAGAAACAAAAGTGCAATCATGGCTAATTTATTTAAAGGGGTTGGCTCAGGCTAAAATCATCAAAAAATCGGTGATTTTATTTTGGCTTATTAATATGACCATATGATGTAAACATGTTCATAGACTAGAACTGCAAAAGTGTTTACTAGAACTGCAAAAGTGTTTTTTTAATTTCTGTGCTGCGCATTTACCAGTTAGGCTAGATATAGAGACGAAATTCCCGTTTTTCTTATTTTTGACGTTGTTGTCCAAAATTAGAAATCAGGAATTTCGTCTATATATCTAGCCTAACTGGTAAATGCGAAGCACAAAAATAAAAAAAAACTTTTGCAGTTCTAGTATATGGACATGTTTACAACATATTGTCATATTAATAAGCCAAAATAAAATTACTGATTTTTTATGATTTTAGTCTGAGTCAGTCCCTTTAATATAAAATAGTGAAATAAAATGTAAGGTACATATACTTTATTTCACCAACTACCTAGGCCTACTTTAAGGCTTAAAACAAAATGTATTCATAAAAATGACAAAATAAATCAAATTTGCTCTGCAAAGCTAAAAGGCAGCATCTGCTTACTTGTAAAGTAATCAGATACTGCCTTTTGGCTTTGCATGGCAGAAATGTAAGCTTTACTTAAGGGTGAAAACTAAGAATGAAAGAAACAAAAGTGCAAATATGGCAAATTATTTAGATTGTCTAAGTAATTAAGTGACGATATTGTATATGGCTGGCATATGGTCACAAAGTTATGAAACTAGAAACAAATAACAAGTTTAAAAAAATGATGAGTTAGATATCAATTTATAGCAACAAAAAACATACTAACTATTCAACTAAATAACGCATTTGATGCTTGATACCAACAAAAAATTATAAAACCTAAAATAAATAAAGAGCTAAAAATGACAAGTTAGATACAAAACTACAATAACAAAAAATGACCATAATATAAGTGAAATGGAAAGGTTATAAATAATGACTATTCAAAGATGTTTCAGAGCAATTGACATTTATCGGAAGGCCAGACTATCTATAGACTATAGGTAGTCACATAGGGCCTAGCCCAAGACTTGGACCTACAAGACTTTTTAAATTTTCCAATTTTAGTCCCACATCAGGATTTAAAAATCCTATAGCTACAGTCCTAATACGATGTTTTAAACAACTAATATAGCTAATAAAGAAATAATTGAGCAACTAATATGATTGTTAAGGCCCAACTGCACTTAAAATTTCCTTAGTTCACTAGCGATTTTAAGTGCATGCACCTGAAACGCAAATTTATTCAGCAACTAGGCCTACTATGATTGTTAAGGCCCAACTGCACTTAAAAGTCCCTTATTTCACTAGCCATTTCAAGTGCATGTACCTGAAACGCAAATTTTAAGGCCACTTAAAAATAAAATGCACTTAAATGCACTCGGTTTAAGTGCACTAATTTTTTTGGTGCACTTAAGCACCTGAAACCAGCTTTGATAGCTGGTCTTGTAGATAGGTTTAATATCACTAATATTAAGGTCCGAGTTGGCTGAGGGGTGAGTTGACCCGGATCCCACACATTTACGTCTCAGGCCGTCAGAATCACTTTCGGGAATAGAACTGAAGGGTTCCATGCATAAACGTGGTAACTCGAGTTTGCATAAATTTGAGTTTTGTATTCCATGTTGTTCCTTGTACCCATATGCATCTTATGTGAAAAAATTGCAGCTCTAGGATGAATATATCGTTAGTATGTAGAGTTGGCATACACATTATTTACTTTAGAGTGTGCAAGTGCATGATATGTTGGATTGACATTGACTTTCTCTCGGATCTGAAGGATAATGATCTGAATGCTTTGTCCACATAACATATAAAAATTACATTTCAACAATGGTCCTAATCTGAAGTTATTCGTTACTACCACGTTTTGGTCACGGTGATTTAATACAATGCCGAACGCAGCGCGGCAGTTGTGCTTATATACTAATTAGGAGGTGTGGACACCAATTTGACCAAAAATATATCACTTATATAACATATACCATTATGATCAGCGTTATTCAAAGAACAATATTTGTAAAGTCTTTGCAGCTAAATGACCATGTAATATCCTTTTTGAAAGCAATTATCATCTAATATTGCGGACCCATCCGTTCGTCACTGTAGTCATCTTATTTAGCAGACGAGTTCCAGTCGGTACTGAGAAAAATATTCTGAGGTATCATCGTATACATTTGTATGTGTAAGAACAGTTTCTACAGCATGATTCTCTGCGTAGCCTACATATCGATATTACTTATACATTTTTTAAAAGAAATTGAACATTTTGGGGTCTTGTGTTATTGAACATTTTGGGGGTCTTGTGTTATTTTTGGTATTTGTATGTAAAGTGCTAATTATGTCATATTGCAGACACTGTACCAAGCATAGATATAGTCTGTATCTAAATCTATGGTACCAAGCTCATGGGGCTTGTATGTCAAAATGAATGAAATAAGTTATTATAAATAAGGTTTGCAAATTCGCTGCGACGATAACATTATAAAATATACACAAAGAAATGTGCTTTCTCTGACAAAAACATATTTATGTGTCAATAACGAAACAACACATTTTATCTTTCTCTGTACATTTGTTACATACACCACACTAACTATAAGACTAAATTTTCACTTGCCAATAAAAAATACCTCATCGATATCTCATAAAACAATCAAATGTCCACATACATTATTTCACATAACTGATGACGTGCATAGCTGAAAACATGACAATCGATATTTTTACCTTGTCGTATCACATATAGGGGCCTGAAATAGTGGACAGCATGGCACCAAATCATCTTTATTTTGTTCTCTGTCGTGAAGAAGTATGGTTTATAGACGAGATATTCAATAAATAACACTCTTCATTTATAGGAAAAATAATCTTAACAATATTTTTTACATCACTCAGCTACACTGGAGCGCATCTCGTAAACTCGACTGAGTAAAATCCAATGACTTAATCACCTGTCTAATATAAATTATGTTGTAACATCATTTAGGTGTCTTACATTGTACCATAATCACGTCGTAAAGGACTTTGATGAATCATTTATATAAGAGAGCCTATCGTATATAATGTATGCACATTATCGTTTATGATTATACTATGCATATGTGCAAAATTTCCCATGACATTGGAAGGCTAAAGGTGATCCGTATGCCTCTTCTTCGCCTTGAAGATGTTAACATGATATTACAGTGCCCAATAACAGAAGGTCCCTCGCTCTATCATATGTGAACCTGTACAGATATATCTCAAGGTTGCAAAGTAGGCTGATAATTATCTTATTCTGCATGTATACATCCAAATGAATTGACAAATGAAACAAAAACGTAATCTTATGTATATCTCCAATTAAGAGCAAATATTGGGGTCAGGTGTACAGAAGACTAAAGTCACTTGACTTGATCAGATACATAACTTAAGTTATAATTTACAGCCTATAAGTCTTAACAGATTATTTTTTCCAGGCAAATTCGTATTGCTCCCTTTTGAACAGATCAATTCTTATAAGGGTTGTGTAGATTTCTCGTTTCGAAGCTTCCTCCCGAGATTTTTCTCAAATCCTGAAAGGCGTTGTAATCATGTCCTTGGTACCACTCACCTTCCCCAATTAAAATATATTTATAAGAGGCGGAGCGAACGCGTATTAAAATTAATAATATTGATATTCTGTAATTGAAAAGATCTATAAAATGTGTACTGTTCTCCCCAATACAATTATCTGTTGCTTTCACTACATCAGACTAACAATAAACAATTATTTGTCAAACTCTTTTGACTCTCTTACATGTTAACGTTTCTTTCCATCGAAACGAAAATTACATGATTGCTTGGAGAGGCTTTTTAATCATGAAATCTCTCTTTGGATCTCCATGTCCAGTCCTTTGTTCATATGTTGGCTTAACCATATATGGTCAACGTATACGTGCTCTGATATCAGTCATAGATAAATACATATGACTGGTTTTTTGATAATGTACAAATAAAATAACAAATGGCGTCTCTTGCAGATACATCCTATGCTTTTCAGAACGTCATCTAGTCACCTTTTTGTTCGTCTCTATTCAGAATTATAATTAGTGTAATCTTCTCGGGTGTCATGAAGATGAACTGGCCTGAGCTGGGGGCACCAGAGTCTGTAAGCACACGCAGCTATATGCCTTTTTGAAATATATTGTCACTGCCCATTATCTTCCAGTATGGTTGATGGCTTTCATTATTGCGATACCAAATCCTGTCTATAAGTTGTTTTTTTATTTTGTACATCAAGTGGATCAGTCAGCTATAATACAAATGTCCACATACATTATTTCACATAACTGATGACGTGCATAGCTGAAAACATGACAATCGATATTTTTACCTTGTCGTGTCACATATAGGGGTTATGATACAAAGTGTTTCTTTAGTAAATCGTTTGCAAAATACTGCTCTGTTACGTTTTTAGATGATATAAATGTGGTTGTGCATATACAGTGATGCAAACTGTTCAAAGGCATGGAGTGTACAGTGCTGCCTATGGTACTGTGCACTATAAAAAAACACTGAAGTCATTTGAAATAAGAGTAGGGCATAGTTCCGACTTCGGGCTTCCTTCTGTTGCGATATTGCCATGATTGTGCAGAAAGCGACGTGAAGCAATATTCACTAGATGACATAAGCATGCTTATTTAAACGCCGTTCTTACTGGTTAAATGAGTGGTTTGTCAACTTAATATCTCGATCATCGTTGCGCTAGGGGGTCATCATTCAATCTCCAGGGGTAGCGGAGTGGCTGTTGTTTTTGTCGCAGAATTTTTTTTTATTTCAAACCTGCTCGGCGGCATGCTGAAAATTTTAAATTTTATCACACGTTTATATGGAATAGTTCTTGAAGTAAATTATTTATTTCACACCGAGTTCGCCCGAAATTATTTAATTTCAAAAATATTATACCCCCCCCCTTGGCGATTTATTGGTGCCCCCCCCCCTTTTAGAACCTTTTTTTTAAATATTGTAAACTATCATTCTAGTTAATGAAAAATGGATTTTTCCCACGTCGATAGCAAAATTCACTATATTAATAATGATACCCGATGGGTGTAAATATTTCAGCCTTTCATGTCACGTATATTTAACATAAATAGACAAACAAAACGCCCATGTCAAGTGGACATTTCACTGCATATTTTTTATATTTGCCTATGATAAGTCTATTTGACATCTTCTTGCATGCCATGTTTTTGTGATATTGGATTGCGTCTCTACATAGCACCGACAATTTCTTCAGTTTTGAAATTGCCAACTCGATAAGGCATGCTTTTGCATGCAGGAATACAGGTTCATATGCGTGCACAAATGTGTTAAGTCCCTTTATAGGCTTTTCTGTCAAAAACTTCCGGCAAAATTATTTATTATATAACTGAATCAGAAAGTAATTAAAAAGACGAAGATAATGAAATTAATGGGGATTCTCTACGGTGAACAGTAAAAAAGTTATAAACATTTCACCACGCTAAAAATACAAAATCGCCTTTATCTCAAAATGGCAAAAACAGAGTTAGCATGTTTATGCATGGAACCCTTCAACTGTGGTTTGTGACTGTCACTGTAGTCTAAAAATCTAAACTGCGACCAACTACTAGTCCTATTCTGAATTACCCACACGATGTAAGCGTGCCCTAGTATTCGAACATGCCCTGTTCTCCCCTACTAGTAGGCCTACTCCTAGCCTTACGGGATTTAATTACCAATTTCAGTCCCACAACAGAATTTGAAAATCCTATAGCTACAGTCTTAATACGAGATTTAAAAAAACTAATATAGCTACTAAAGAAATAATTCAGGAGCCAGGGACTATGATTGTTAAGGCCCAACTGCATTTAAAATTCCCTTGGTTCACTAGCGATTTTAAGTCATGCACCTGAAACGCACATTTTAAGGGCACTTAAAATAAAAATGCACCTACTCGGTTTAACTGCACTAATTTTTTTAGTGCACTTAAGCACCTGAAAACAGCTTTGACAGCTGGTCCTGTAGATATGCTTAATATCACTAGTATTAGGGTCCGAGTTGGCTGAGGGGCTAGTTAACCCGGATCCCACGCATTTACGTCTCAGGCTGTCAGTATCACTTTCGGGAATAGGCCTGTGTTTTGTGACTGTCACTGTAGTCTAAAAATCTAAACTGTGACTTTATAGAACTACTACTCATATTCTGAATTACCCACATGGTGTGAGCGTGCCCCAGTATTCGAACATGCCTTGTTCTCCCCTACTAGTAGGCCTACTCCTCGCTTTGCGGGATTTAATTACCAACGCTTATGAAATTCCCAAATAATTTATAATAAGGTCTTACGCAATTTATTGGTGCAGTCGACATTATCGGAAGCACCTGAAACCAGCTTAGACAGCTGGTCCTGTAGATAGGTTTAATATCACTAATATTAAAGGTGTAGTCAACTGTTAAAATTCACGGGACAAGGGTCCCCCAGAAGGCAATAGTGCCCGTGGGTAGGCCAAGTCCCTATTCCATAATAATACTAAATATGCGTTTCATACCTAAAGCCTCATTAAGAGCAAGTTCTCAAATCACAGCAAGTTCATATATACTTGAGCGACATCTATAAGTTTATAATTCAAAGATCTTGGCCCTTACCCCTACTTGGTCGCTTGCTTGCAAACAAACTGACTATATTACTGCGGGGATGTTGAAACTGCTTGACCCAAGCTTGTATTGACATACCCAGTAAAAACAAAAAAATTGTATGACTTTATGCAATGTTGGACCAACGTCGAAGACGTTGGGCCGACGTTGTATAAATGTTATACAAATGTCTTGTGTTTGCTGGGCAGGCGGACTTTCTCTCAAACATTGTACATTTATTCAATGTTGGTTCGATGTTGGGCCAGCGTCGCAGACGTTGGCCTAGCATCAAAACAGCATTGGATCAAGTCCCGTTTAAGAAGTATCTTGTAATCAGTTTAGTGGCTATATTAATGCCGTCAATCTGTACTCAATAGGCTGCTGTTGGCCTACACTTGACCGTCCCAGGCATGCGCGTCTTGCAGTTGAATCATACTTTAAGGGGTGAGTTGACCCGGATCCCACGCATTTACATCTCAGGTTGTCAGTTTCACTTTCGGCAATAGACCTGTGCCTTGTGACTGTAGTCTAAAAATCTAAACTGTGACTAAATACCACTCCTATTCTGGTGTGAGCATGCTCAAGTATTCGAACATGCCCTGTTCTCCGGCCGCAACAATAATAAGTTCCGAGTTGGATGGGGTGCGAGTTGACCCGAATCTCACACATTCACGTCTCAGGCTGTCACTGTCAGAAATAGGTGGTTTGTGAATGTAGTCCAAAAATCTGAACTGAGATAAATAACTACTACTAGTACTACTATTAGGCCTAGTAAGTAAGTAAAATATTTGCTTTACTTCACTTTTCGGCCAGTATGGCCATTTAAGTGAAAATTCCAGGTATTACAATATCCCATATTGTATAGTTAAAGTAGTAAAGGAAAGACAAAGCTAATAAAAGGATGTTCGTACTAAAATATTCAGTTTAAAATGTTTGATGTGATAAGATGACGATGCTCCTGGCACCTATATGTAATGAGTCTGATGACATGTTGTAGCGCCTGCACTACAACACAGTTTACTGGGTATAAAAATATCAGTATAAATAATGTAAAATATGAATTGATTATAAAATGAACGACTTATCAAGTCACTATATCTCCATGAAATTGGAGTGATTGTGTAAACAGTCTATGTCTAATAATTAAAACATGTAATATAGGTTACATTCCCGAAGGAACTGAATAATAAAACCAGCAGGGGTGTCCCTGAATAGCTCAAATAAGGAATTAAATGCAAAATACTCCCTTCTGATGTGCGCATATTTCGCACAACTTAGAAGGACATGTCTTACAGTGAGACGAGTATCGCAGCACATAGGTCGCAATTCTCCTCTCAATAAATAGCCGTTTGTGAAATAGGCATGGCCAATCCTGGCCCTGCATAAGACAACGTCATCTCTTCGGCGTTCCATTGGTGTAAAAGATCGCTTAATGATTGGTTGTACCTCGAACAATTTGCTGGTGACATTGATGTTCCATTCACCTTGCAAAATGTCATCAAGGTAGACCGAGATGTTATACTTGAAATCAGTATATGGTATATAATAAAACTGTTTTGTCTTATCCAGGACAGCCTTGGCCAAAACATCAGCCCGTTCATTACCCTGTATTTCAATATGGCTGGGTACCCAGCAGAAAACAATGTCCTTGTGCCCAGACAAGTAGTGACACATATGCAAAATATTGGAAACAATTGGGTTGTTGAGTTTTTGACTCTTAAGAGCCTGCATTGAAGATAGCGAGTCTGTGATGATCATGAACTCCTCGTCACTACTATCCCAGATGTATTCGATGGCAGCTTCAATAGCTAACAGCTCTGCTGTGCAAATTGAAGCCTTATCGTTGATGCGGCAGCTAAATTCATGATCATCACAGACAAAGGACATAGCTGTCCTCTTGTCTTCCTTTGATCCGTCAGTATACACCTTCCGGTGCCTCGGAAATCTACAAAATAGCTCTAGCAACATGCTCTGGAAGACAAGGGGACAGGTGTCTCCCTTCCTGAGATCTGAGAGGTTAAAAAGTATATTAGGCTGTTGAAGAAGCCAAGGTGGACATTCTGGTGAGCGTACAACGCTAATTGCGTCGAGCTCCACCTCCATGTCCTCCAGATGGGGTTGGAGTCTTATACCCAAAGGAGGTATAGTCCCTGGCTTGTTATTAAACAATCTCTTGTATTCAGGGTTGACAACACACGAGTATGCCGGGTTCTCAGGATTTGCTTTCATTTTCATATAGTATTGCAGGCTCAGCTTCAACCGGCGAGTCTCTAAAGAGGGCTCACCGGTCTCCACCTGAATACTTTCGATGGGTGATGTTCGAAATGCCCCTGAGCATAATCTCAAACCTTGGATTGGATCAAGCACTGCTAAGTACGATCGTCTCGCTGAACCATAAACAATACAACCATAATCCAGTTTGGATCTGATGTGAGACCGGTAAATCCTCAGTAAGGTTGTCCGGTCACCACCCCAATCCTTGCTGGATATAACTCGTAGTAATTGTAATGCTTTCCTACACTTATCTTTCATATATTTGATGTGTGGAATAAAACTGAGCTTCTTGTCAAAAAACAGACCAAGAAATTTGACCTGCTCTTCAACAGGAAGCTGTTGTCCATATAGTTTGAGATTAGGCTCAGGCTGTAAACCATTTTTTTTTACAAAAATGTACACATAAAGTTTTTGTGGGAGAAAATTTAAAGCCGTTCTCATCCGCACAAGTCACCAACTTATCGAGGCAACCTTGCAGGCGCCGCTCAATTATTGCCATATTGCTTGACTGGCAGTAAACAGCCAGATCATCAACATATAATGATTTTTCAATATCTTGCGGTAAAGCATCAATTATACTGTTTATTTTAACGGTAAATAGAGTTGGTGAAAGGATACTACCTTGTGGGACACCCTCCTTCTGTGGATTTAGTGAAGAGTGGGTGTTGTCCAAGCGGACTTTAAATTTTCTCCCCTTTAAAAAATTGTCAATGAATAAAGGTAATCTACCCTTCATCCTTGACGGATATAAGTCTCCAGTCTGACCAAATGGTCTGTGGTGCTTTTTCCTTTTTGAAAACCACATTGATATTTAGTTATTATGTTATTGTCTTGTTAAAACCATGTGAGACGATGATTGATCATGCGCTCCATGATTTTGCAAAGACAACTTGTCAATGCTATTGGCCTATAATTATTAGGATCTGTTCGATCTTTTCCAGGTTTAGGGATCGGGATCACTGTTGCTTCTCTCCATCCATCTGGGAAATCCTGAGATTGCCACAGATCATTCAAGAGTAGAAGCAACAGATCAAGTGATACATCAGGCAAATGTTTCAGAAGCTAGTAGTGAATTTCATCAGGGCCAGTTGCCGAATCAGTTGCCTGAGCGATAGATTTAATTAGTTCTTGTTTAGAGAAATTACCATTGTACTTTTCGTCATTATCTGACCCAAAGTTCAATGTGTTCTCCTTCTCCTTGTCCCTAATCTTTCGAAATTTTTCCTGATAATGATCTGGCGATGATTTAGCAGCGAAGGATGTCGCCAGCGTTTCTGCAATATCCGTTTTATTGGTTATTGTGTCAGAATCAGTGACAAGGTACTTGATGGTTTTATCTTTCCTCTTGCCACTGCTTCTGCGCAACATTTGCCAAGTATGTTTTGCCGATGTATTATTATTTAGTGTGGAGACATATGCTCTCCAAGATTGCCGCTTGGCTTCACTGATTGTGCGGCGAGCTTTAGCGTAATCTTTCTTATATCCGTCAAGGTTTTGTCTAGTTGGATGTTTTTTACATTTTTGCAAGGATTTTTTCCTTTTGTCTATTGCCTTTCGGCAACCTTCATCAAACCAGGGTTTGTCGAGTTTTTTGGGAACTGTCGAGGTTTTGGGTATGCTTTTATCTGCTATATTGTGTAACTTGGCTGTAAAAAGGGCTATAGGGTCATCAACCACCTCTTCACTCTCAAATTGAGAGATTGTGAGGCTCTCCCCACAAGACTGTTGGAAGGCCTCCCAATCTGCTCTGTGCAGCCTCCAATGCTGCACTCTTTCATCAACAATAGAGTTGTTCCTCTCTATAAATATAGGATAATGATCACTGCTACAGAGATCCTCGTTGACCCTCCAAGTGTAATCCAAATATAAATCGGGATCACACAAGGATAGGTCAATGGCTGTTGCAGATCCTGAAGCAGGGTGTAAATAGGTGGTGGTATCATTATTAAAAATGCAGAGGTTTTCCTCTGAGAGGAAGTCTTCTATTATTCTGCCCCGTGGGTTGATGTCCCTACAGCCCCACGTTGTGTGGTGCCCGTTAAAATCTCCCAGTAGCATAAAGGGTTTGGGCAATTGTTTTACCAGCTGCCTCAATTCCACAACATCTACTGAGCGGTTTGGCGGTAAATAAACAGAGCATATTGTCATTGGTCTGGGACAGTTTATGTTAACCGCCACAGCCTGTAAATTAAATTAAATTAAATTAATTGATGTTGACCGAGGATGTCACTCCACCAACCTTCAAAAAGCTACAGAGCTTGCGGGGAAACCCATCAAGGTTTCCCCGCATAGGACACTAAACACCTCGAAGGGTGTAATCCGGACACCTGAGTTGAGGAACACAACCAATGAGGAGATCATTGCTCAACTCGGTCATGCCGGAGCAGAAGAGGCACGCATACTAACCAAGAAAGTGGACGGAAGAATAGTCAAATTGAATACGGCCATCATTACCTTCAGGTTTCCAACTCGACCGGAAACCATGAAGATGGGTTTTGAAAGGGTCAAAGTCCAGCTATACGTGCCTCAGCCTTTGAGATGTTTTAAGTGTCAGCGCTTTGGACATCACAGGGGAAATTGCAAGAGGGATGAAGTCTGTGGTCGATGTGGTCAGCCAGACCACAATGACTCCTCTTGCAACAGCCCTGTGAAATGTGTAAACTGTAGTGAGAAACACACTGCTTTTTCGAAAGATTGCCCTGTATGGCAGAAGCAGAAGGAGATTCAGAAAGTTCGCACCGAGCAGAAGATCTCCTTCCCAGAACCAGGAAAATAGTTGAGGGGAAGAACAACATACCAACAAGGCCATTTGCTAGTGTTGCTGCACGGAAGGTTGTGTCTGTTGGTTGCCAGACTGATCCCATAGTGATCATGCCTGCGACGGGTGCAACTGTTAGTGCTGTAACGTTAGCAAACCCCCAGATACAAAAAAAACCTGGAATACAAAAAACAACAAATGTCGCTACAACAACAGCAGAACCAATTGTAAAGCATGCAAACACATCAGCAGCAAACACAAAACAAGCTGGCTCTGCTGATAAAACAAAAGCAAGTAGACTAAGCACTCAAAAATCTGAAACAGTTACTTATAAATCAAAAGATGATTCAAAGAGCTCAGAGAAACAAAAGCCTAAAATAAAACCCAAGCCAAAACCACCAGATAGGCTAACAAAGGCAATGAAAAACCCAGTCTCCACTTACAACCAATTCCAGGCTATGGAAGTAGTAGAGTCTGCAGATGATGAGGACGGCAGCGATGATGGGGTAAGCCTTAAGCTTGCGTCTACTGCCGCTGCAATCCATGCACAGCTGAATCCAGGGAAAAAGAAACAACCATAAATGGCCCACAAAATAATTCAATGGAACTGTCGAGGGTTAAGGTCAAATTACAATGACCTGGCTATTCTTCTGCAGGACCACAGCCCATCAGCTGTGTGCCTGCAGGAGGCTAACTTAAAACCTAACACTAACATAAGGTTCAAAAACTATACAATAGTCAATTGTTTTGGCCCTGCCAATAATGAAAGGGCCTGCTGGGGTGTCTCTATCCTTGTGAAGGACGGAACACCACATCAACATATCGCATTAAAAACTAATAGGCCTAGCCTTACGGGATTTAATTACTAATGCTTACGAAATTTCAAATAATTTAAAATAAGATCTCGCACAAATAATTACTTGAAATGTAAGCAAGATCGAAAATACATTTATCAAAAGGCCCGAGCAGTACGTTTACAAGGCTAGCTAGCCAAACAAATAAACAATGAATAATTACAAGTATTTTAATGTTTCTTTTTGTTTCTAGTGGAGTCCACCTCTTATTTTTGTATCTTTTTTATTATTATCATTTTTAAAAGGACTGAAAACATTGGTTGATTAATTATTATTAGATGTATTAGGATCTTTTTGTAAACTACAGCATTGCTAACCTTAACTGAATGACAGGCAGTTTGCCCTGGTCCTGTATATTTTTTACTATCACTAAAAGGTCCAGTTGGCTGTGCATGTGGTGCGAGTTGACCCGGATGCTAGGTACGTCTCAGTCTCAGGCCAATGTCTTAGACTGTCAGTGTCACTTTCGGGAATAGACCTGTGGTTGGTGACTGTAGTCTAAAAATCTAAACTGAAACTAGCTACTACTAGTAGTAGGCCTACTACTACTATATAGGCCTAGGCTTACGGGATTTAAACACCAATGTTTACTAAATTCTTAAATAATTTATAATAAGGTCTCACGCAATTAATTAGTCTACTTAAAATCTAAGCGAGATCGGAAATACCATGATAGCCCCATGATCATGATGTTTCAGAGCATTCGACATTCATTAGGAGGCCCGGGAAGCCCGTCTACAGGGCTAGTTTTTTTGTAAACTCTACCACAGTCTGGCCCAGAATGCACTGCGCACCACTTCCTGTCAACCTAATGGGCCACACAGAGATAGCGAATACAGTACCCTGGAGGGGCGCGACAATGATAAACGATTGATTCTTGACGTAACATGAAGCATTAACATGGAAACTAAATGGAGAAAAATGTCATGTTCGTCTCTCAGAAATTTCATATGTTGACATATTTTATCTGATGAAGGTTCAAAAGTGTATCGGGAGAAAATAAAAGATATTCTGGATATGCCAGAACCAGTATATTTTAACAGCTCCTGCACTAAAATTCAATGATATAACACAACCGGAGAAAATTTCAGTGGATGCAAGTTCACAAGGACTTGGTGCAGTATTGTTACAAAATAATCAACCTGTTGCAAATATATGCGTGGATTGAAGAGGAAATGCTTGTAATTTTATACGGAACAAAGAAGTTTAATCATAATGTATTCTGCCTTGATATAACTGTTGAAAGTGATCATAAATTTTTAGAAGTGATGTTACTAAAAAGTCTATTCATAATGCATTGCCTAGACTGCAGCGAATAACATTACGTCTACAGCGTTACACACTAAAAGTGATCTACAAGCCAGGAAAATAATTATTTATAGAGACACACTATGGCAGAGCTCCTGTTATAGATGATAGTACAACAGACTCAGTTTATGATAATATACATGCCGATTTATCTGTTACTGTGTCAACATCTAAAATCAAAGAATGCAAAGAAAAAATTAAAAGCGATCAAGAATTAGCAATTTTAAGCAAATTGTAGTGAAAGGATGGCAAATATACATTAATAATGTGCCTATGCAAACACATCCTTATTGAACGTTTCGTTGTGAAATCACATATATTCTGTGAAACGCAGTGACGTCACCGGAAACCTTTTGAATGAGAACTCGGTGAAAACAAAGTTATATAAGACCCCTCCCCCATACTTCATTGTATTAGCCAGCTAGGTGGTGACAACAATGGAGGTCAAGGTTATTGAGTTTCACAGAATTGATGGTTTACTGTTAACAAACTCAAAGATCATTGTAGACCTACCAGAAAGGAATGTTACAAAGAATAAATAATGGTCATTTGGGAGTAAACAAGTGTAAAACTGATGATGTTTTTTTAATTGGGATGACTACCATAATACATGACTTATCTACTAATTGTGCAATTTCTATTTCAAATCAAAAAGCACAACAAAAAAGATACTATGATTCCACACGATATTCCATCAAATTCGCGGGAGAAAGTTGGATGTGACATTTTTAATGGATCACATTTTCTATTATGTGTTGATTACTACTCTAAATATCTAGAGATAGCTAAGTTGGACTGTATGAAAGCTAAGTCAACCATAAAGTACTTGAAGTCAATGTTTAGTCAACACGGAATTTAGACAATTCACCAATGAATGTGATTTTAAGCATATAATCTCTAGCTCGGTTTATCGACAATCGAATGGTCAGGTGGAAAGGACGGTCCAGACAATTAAAAAAAAATTAATAAAGGCAGAATAGAGTGGACAAGATCCATAAATGTTTATTCTAAACTACCAAGCAACACCATGTAAAGACATTGGTTATTTGGTTGATCAATTGCTGATGAATCGACGTTTACGCACTTGTTCCTACATCCACTTGTTCCTACATCCTTCAGTACAGAATTTGAATGAAATTCATAAGAAACTAGGTAGCAAGTGCAAAAATATCATTATGATAAGCCTGCTGATGTATCTGGTAACATATTGTGTGTGGGTGATTCAGTGCTTATTTACAAAACTGGCGCTTGGGAACAGCACGGTGAGGTGAGAAGTAAATTTAGCAAGTTTCCATATCCAGCACAAACCTTAGGTTTCTCAATCTACAAAGGAAATCAGCGACACTTACGTTGTATGACACAGCCTAATATGAAAATTTTGTATGATAATCCAAGGCATCATTATGCAAGTGCCTGAGCGAATATTATTTTTCCTTTGCAAAATGAGCGTTTCCCTCCTAATAACCCTCCTATTTCCAAATATTTTCCCTGGCACTGAGTTTTATCCAGAAGACACACAACCAGTACCAGCTGAACCACCAGCTGAACATAAAGAGACAGTAAATTTGGATTGTTGTAATATCTTTATTAATAATGCAGAGATATTTGAAATATCATCAATAAAGAATAAGACATTTGTTGAGGAAAGATCACTCAATGCATATTTTTATGAACTCTGAAGAAGACAATGATTTTATGTGTTAACACGTTTCAACATATTATATTGATGTGCCTAATTGGTAATAACTGTTAGAACATAAAGTTAAGATAGATACCTAATAAGAGTCTATGTTTTTGCTCTGTGGAGCTCCACAGAACAAAAACATAGACTCTGATGATTAGGTATCCATTTTAACTTTATGTCAGGTGTATGTTTAAATTATGACAGCATTCATGCTGTTGACTGGTAACAAGTTTATGCAGCAGTCAATGTATTCCCCGACCCACCCCACCGCGGGGCAGCCTGGGGGTTACCACGGGAGTTGCCTGTGGGTTTGCTGTTTGTTCAAGCCCCTAGGGTGTGGGGGTTTTCTCAAGTTTTGTCCCCAGGCTGGAATCACGGGATTTATCTATATTGAAAATCATTTTGACTATTCAAGTGACTGCTACAAAATGAAGGTCTAATTTAACAAAACATTGAAGCTATCATGGAGTTCAGAGGGGTTGATGTGCGAAAGTCATACATGTTCTAGGTGATGGGATGCAGTGCAGAGGCGTCAGCCATGTTTAAGGTGATGGGAGAAGTGAGGGGTGTCACTTTTTTTTAAGGTAATGGGAGGGAGCGAGGAGCGTCAGCCGCATGTACAAGGTGATGGGATGGGTTGAGGAGCGTCAGCTATGTTCAAGGTGATTGGAGGGGGTGCATGGACGCCAGCCATGTACAAGGTGATGGAGGGGGCGAGGAGCGTCAACCATGTTCAAGGTGATGGGAGGGGGTGCATGGACGCCAGCCATGTTCAACGTGATGGAGGGGGCGAGGAGCGTCAGCCATGTTCAAGTTGATGGGAGGGGGTGCATGGACGCCAGCCATGTTCAAGGTGATGGAGGGGGCGAGGAGCGTCAGCCATGTTCAAGGTGATGGGAGGGGATGCATGGACGCCAGCTATGTTCAAGGTGATGGAGGGAGCGAGGAGCGTCAGCCATGTTCAAGGTGATGGGAGGGGGTGCATGGACGCCAGCCATGTTCAAGGTGATGGAGGGGGCGAGGAGCGTCAGCCATGTTCAAGGTGATGGGAGGGGGTGCATGGACGCCAGCTATGTTCAACGTGATGGAGGGGGCGAGGAGCGTCAGCCATGTTCAAGGTGATGGGAGGGGGTGCATGGACGCCAGCTATGTTCAAGGTGATGGAGGGAGCGAGGAGCGTCCGCCATGTTCAAGGTGATGGAGGGGGCGAGGATCGCAGCCATGTTCAAGGTGATGGGAGGGGGTGAGGGGCGTCAGTCATGTTCAAGGTGATGGGAGGGGGTGAGGGGCGTCAGCCATGTTTAAGGTGATGAGAGGGGCGTCAGCCGTGTTCAAGGTGATGGGAGGGGGTGCAGGGACGTCAGCCATGTTTAAGGTGGTGGCAGGGGTGAGGGGCGTCAGCTATGTTCAAGGTGAGGGGATTATTATTATTGATAATCATTCATGAATACAAACCAAGAGATTTCCCCCACCCTGCTCGGTGGGGGTTTTACCAGGGGGTTATCAGGGGGTTTCGACATAAAATGTGCCCCTGGTTGTGGGGACTTATGTGTTTTTGGGACACTCAAATTCTCAGAAACTGAACGGCTTTGAAGGCGTGACCTTGGGTGCGAACTAGGTGATAGAAAGGCAGTTTGGTCTTGATTTTTCACTATGTCAAGTATAAAAAGTAGCGACGCTAAAACACATCTCCCGAAGTAACATTATGCTTTATGGCGCTATAAACATGACAGTCTAATAGGAATATTATCTCTGTTCATTCATATTATGTTTTTTTAACTCCGGAGAGATTGTATGTAGGCTAAAAACGACATTTATTCAACACGGGAGCACAACTTTTAGAAGTGCTTTTTGTAAGTTGCCATGGTGGCACGTGTGAACTCGTCTGCTCAAAGCCAATCATGATGCCGTCTTGTTGCGTGTCACACCATGCACTCGGGGTCACGAGGTCAACGCATGATAGGCGCGTGGACATGTAATGTTTAGCACATAAAATCTGTCATGTTCTGAAGCTTTGTCTGCAATTTGCGTGCATATAATATAATTTTTTATGGTTTTCAGAGTTTCTATTTGCGGCTAAATATATATTAAAATACACATTGGATTTGAAATGTTATGTTATGACGCGATTCTGGCAAAAACGGGAATTTTCAAGGGGATGTCCCAACTTTTTGACATTAAATCAGTACATTGAAGTATAATTCCTTTGACAGCCCAGGCGTTGTTATCACCTAGTAGCTGTCTCGCAGTAAATGCTGACCTGTGATGACGTAACACGGTTTCTTAGAATTGCAAATCCCCCACATAGCTCCGCGGTGGGGGGTGTGTGGGAATTTGTTGACTGCTGCATTAGCATTTCGTATTATGTGGTTATATTAAGGTCTCCCCGACTAATTATTCTGAATGTATACATTCAGTGGACTATTTTAATATTTTTTGTCAGATGATGATCCACCTAGATACTGTGGTCGGGAAGGTAATTTATTCATGAAAATTTACTATGTTTCTTGTTTCCTGACATGGTTGATTTGTGTTTGGAATTCACAGAAAAAAATACAACGTGGCGTATTAATATGAGGGTCCAAACCACAACCTTTCTCTAAACCACGAGAGTCACGGACAATGGCCTATTCCCACGTTTTAAACGTAATCCCTGACTTCGTCTGCAAATTAAAACAAATGAAGACGGTAAACACCCATTTTCAATATTTTTTTGAATTCACAATTTATAAAGTTCCCATGGATAAATATAATTAGTGGATTAGAGAGGTCCCTGCTAGGCCTGACCTGTGGCCTTGAGCGTGTAGGCGATATATGCGTCAAAGGGCCGCCATTAGTTGTGTGAGACACTAAGAGGAGAGATGTGAGGTGTGGCCACCTGGCGAATACCCTGACAGCAATAATGTGGCCACCTGGTGATTGATGTGACATAACATTACCTTTAAGGTCTCACGACACAAAGAAAGTTAGTCCCTTTTTACCCCTCGGCCCGTTGGGCCCGAAGGGGTTTTGTCGTCCCCTTCGTGCGCCGCGCCGCCGTACACACTCTTTTGGCTACTACACCAACATGGTGCAACAGATTAAATTCATAATTCATACAAACATTTAACCCCTCCCTGCCCTTTTTTTACCCAAGGTCAAGGTCAAAAGTCAAGGTCAAATATTTAAAAAAAATCTTGTTAACGCGATAACTTGAAAAATCATTTTTGGATATCTCACGTGAAGTAGATTTTCAGCTTTCCACCGAGAATCAAAATGGCCTCCTCCTAGCAACAAAATTTGTTTTTTTCGACTTAATTTTTTTCTTATAATTCCCTTGAAACCTGGTATATATAGGTTTTCAGGGTCTGCGAGGCAGTTGGCATTATCCGTTTTGCGTACAACCGAAAACGAGGCTATGGCGGCCATCTTTATTTTTAATTACAAAATTCCTTGTTAACGCGATAACTTGAAAATTTTTTATTGGATCTCTCCAATTTTTTATGTGATGTTTCCCATGAGTATGGAGATGACCTGATTAGATTTTCAGCTTTCAACCAAAAATCAAAATGGCTGCCACTCGGCGATTAATTTATTTTAAAAACTTTTTTTAGATTTCCCTCGAAACCTGTTATATATAGGTTTTCGGAGTCTGCGAGTCTATTTGCATTGTCCGTTTTAGTGTGCGACTGAAAACGAGGCTATGGCGGCCATCTTGATTTTTAAATTTAATAATTCCTAACGCGATAACTTAAAAAATAATTATTGGATCTCTCCAATTTTTTATGTAAAGTTACCCATGAGTAGGCCTATGGAGATGACCTCATTAGAATTTCAGCTTTCCACCGATAATCAAAATGGCCGAGGGGTATTTGAGTGCTCGCACGGTATTTTTTTAAATTGTGGCTTTGTGCAGCAGCTCCGGTTTTGAATATTACAGATATATCATTTTCATATCAATTTAAATCGATTCTGTGAAGTTTGGTTGTTGAAAAAGCATCGAAATTAAGAATGATAAAGATAACAGGAAGTCATTGCGCTGGCTGTAACAAAGCTCTTCTAAAAAACGAGGTCAGTTTTTTTCTAGGTCTCTCAGGGGAGAGTGTGGCAAAAGTTTATTCTGGGTTAAAATAACAGTCAAAGTCAAAGTATATTTATTAGTACTGTATGGCCAAAGGCCCAATGTACAACAATTTTACAAATTAATTTAGTTATATTAAATTTGCAATTAATCTCTTTCTCACATTCATTGCATGATAAATAAAAACAAGCCACATCACGCATTGCATCTGTGTCACTGGTCTTCATTAAATTGATAAATATTTGAAATCCGTTCCATCATATGGAGTTTCATCATATGGAGGTAAGTGCTTGGTAACATATCTATTTCTTAACAATTTATAGTCGTCACAAATTAAAATAAAATGATATTCATCTTCAACCACAACACAATTTCTAGCATTACACAAAACACATATCCTATCTGCCATCAAAATTTCTGAATGTCTTCCCTGCTCTATCGCTAGTTGGTGATTTAAACATCTAAATTTACTAAACGCAATTAAATATTTGCGAATATTAATTATTTCTAAATATGATTCTGGAATAAGATAACATTTAAACTGTGAATATATTGCTAACTTGCTAGAATTCTTGATACCGTCCTCCCAATTTGATTTAAAATGATTTTTTATTCGTAAACATAACACTCCAAAAATACATCTTCATTCCCGACTCCTTGCTGTGCCCAAACATGCTGAAAACCAAACTTTGTCAATAACAATGCAATATCAGTTGCCCAAGTGTGCCTACCATTATTATGTAATCGATATATCATTTGATAACATACATGTGGATACCTCGCTGTGGGCATTTGAATAAATTTAGCCAATATTTTATACACCTTTGAAAATGTTGTAAAGCCAGTGGATATCTCCCATTTCACCCAACAGTACTAGTTTGCTAGAGTTATTCGATAAACCTGTAATTCTTCTGCAAAAATCATACTGAACCGATTCACATAATTCTGAGTATTCAAAGCCCCAAACTTCCGACCCATATAAAACAATAGGTAAAATCATTTTATCAAACAGTGTAATAGCAATTGACCTGGGTAAAACACCACATTGATAACTGTATCTATAGAACATATGAAGTCCTTTCTTAGCTTGTAATGATAATGTTTTTTTTACACATTGACCAATTCAAATTTGACGTAAATAATACACCCAAATATTTATAAAAGTCAACCACCTCAATAGGTGTGCCATCAAACCACCACTTCTCATTATTTTTAATTTTACCTCCTCTCCTAAACACTAATATTTTGGTTTTCGCAATACTAACTATTAAACCCCACTTTACACAATATTTTGACAGCACATTTAATATTTTCTGCATTCGAGACACAGTGTCCGTACCAGAGGCAATATCGTCTGCATACATAAACATCAATATATTTGGATTCTGCTCATCCACATATACACCTTGACAACCTTCATTTTTCATCATATCTACAAGTTCACTTATATATAATGTAAAAAGAAAAGGGCTTAACATACATCCCTGTCGTGTACCTACAGTACATTGAAAATACTCTGTTAATCCTGAGCGTGTCCTAACACAAGGCTTTAAATTTGAATACATAGAGTTTAAAACTTTTAACAATTTTCCATGAACGCCTGATTTAATTAACTTATACCACAGCAGAGTATGAGGTATGGTATCAAAAGCTTTGGTAAAGTCAATAAAAAGAACATAAAATCTTCCCTTCTTTTTTGTAATATATTTTTGACACAACGCTTGTAAGCTAAATATTTGATCAATTGTAGAGTAATTTTTTCTAAAACCAGCTTGCTCTTCTTTTTGCAAATTGTGGTTCTCAGCCCACTTAACAAGTCTGTTGTTTAATATTTTTGTGAACACTTTACTTAATACTGGCAATAATGAAATACCTCTATAATTCCCAACTTCATTTACAGAACCTTATGCAGTGGACATAAAATTGCCTCACACCATCCGTTCGGGTAAATGCCACTTTCAAGGATATTATTAAACAATATAAATAAATGAGGTATCAGAACATATTTTGATATCTTGAGCATTTCTCCTACTATTCCATCATTCCCTGCGGCTTTTCCATTAATTAAAGAATCGATTGCTTTAAAAATTTAAATTCTACTTATCATTTAAAAAGTCCACTGTGTTATTATCACAAGCATTACATAATTCATTATGCTGTCTAACTCAGAACTCAGAATCATTTATTCGCCTCTTTAACAAATATATATATAGTCTCATCATTTTATACAGATAATTAATGATGTGAAGGGCATGGAGACTTGCATTAAGATCAAGAATCGCTATCATGCAAGCCGCCATATTTAATAAGCAAAATTCAACAAAACATGAACATACCAGAGTTGCATGGATCAAGCGCGCCACGTCGACGCCAGACATGCACCGGATAAATCACAACAGCCCGTACGCCGTCCCCCGGCCAACCCACAGAGAAAAAATATTTGTGGGTTAGCCGGCGAAAACACGCACGAAGCCGGCAACACTGATGCAAGACCCAGCGCCGAGGTGGCGCACTTGACCTCTAGACTGCTGATATGATATCGGAACATTTATATTTATATATATCATATGTGCAAAAAACTATGTGAGACTCCACGACATCTCATATGTGGACATTTAAGTCCGCAAATGAGAGGTCGAGACAGAGCACATTCAATGATTCTGAAACTAGTTCACCCGAATCGCGACTGGGTAACCTTACATGACAAAGTATAATTATTTTATTCTAGAATGTTATCGATTGCATACATAACAATTTTCAATTAAACATTGTGGCTGGTACATTTTAATAAAATAATTACGGGTATACAATACAAAACCTGAAAAACTATGAGTAAGAAATTTGTCTCGAATTTCGTTTGGTAACCGATTTATTAAATTGGGAATATTATGAGAAATACATTTGGTAGCAAATACATGATTCACTTTCATTGGAGTCAAATCATCACAGCGTCTAGTGTTATATCTGGATTGCCTGATAAAATTCAAGTTTTGAAAATAATCCGGTAAACTCTTTATCAAATATTTGTAATAAAATTTTAACTGATTAGGTTTAAATATATCCTGTTTTTTTAAAAGATTAAGTTTGATAAAAATTGAATCCGTATGTGCTAAATATTTACTTTGTGTTATAAATCTTACTGCTCTCTTTTGTAATTTCACAATTCTTTCATTATTATGTCCCCAGATTAAAATGCCATAATTTACATGTGGCAAGAATAGCGAGTTATACAACTGGAGTAAAACATTCCTGGGAAGTACAAATTTCATTTTATTGATAATTCCGAGGGTTCTTGAAAGTTTACAGGATAGTTTCTCTATATGATCGTTCCAATTTAAATTCTCATCTAATCTAAATCCTAAAAAATCTACCACTTTTGTGTTACCAATAACAGTATTTTCGATTTGTATTTCCGGAATTGATACTTTACGTTGTACTTTATGGAATATACAAAATTTTGTCTTAGAAATATTTAAAGAAAATTTATTGAGTTTTAACCATGCAATAATTTTTTCTAGCTCCATATTAATTATGTTAGCAGTTTCCTTGTTATTTGTGTTAATGGGTGCAAAAAGTGTTGTGTCATCGGCAAATAGTATAAATTTAAAAAAGTTACTTGATTTAACAATATCATTTATATAAATTAAAAACAACAGCGGTCCTAAAATGGATCCCTGGAGAACACCTGTTTTTATATCCAAAACCTGTGAATTGATGTCAGCAAAAACTACAAATTGTTTTCTATTTGTAATCGCTAAAGTGTCTATGTGGAACTTCTTCAATTTTGTCTGCAAGATTTTTGCCTATATTTGTGAAGAACGCATTAAATTTATTTGCTATATCTTTTTTATCTGAAATTTTCTTTTCTCCGTGTTTAAAATAGATAGGTAATTTTGTGTTTTGCTTGTTTTTGTGTAATATATCATTAATCATTGACCATGTTTTCTTCACATTACCACTGTAAATATTGAATATGTTTTGATAATGTCTTTGTTTTGCCATTCTAATGCTACGTTTTAATATTTTATTGTATGTGTTTAAATTGGTGGAGAGGATATCATATTCGATTGTATTTGGATCACTTTTTTTTTATCTTTTTGTATAATTCATTGCGAAATTTGATAGACTTTAATATACCATAACTAATCCAACTATTTTTCTTATGTTTTCGAGAATTAAACTTTATATTTTTGCAAGGTAAAAATTTGTCTTTATTCTTTTCAATAATAGAAGACATAGTATCATAATTTATCTGAGGATCAGCTTCGGAATTTTGATCTATATTACCTAAAATGTCTGCAGATATTACCTCATTTTTGAATTTTTCAATATTTTCGGGACTTTAATGTATTTAGGTTGTTTGTTATAAGAATGGTTACCCTCTATGCTTATGAAATATGGTTGATGATCTGAAAATTTATCTATTAATATACCTGATGCCGCACGAGTAAGCTTTTCTGAATTTCTCCCTAAGAAATTATCGATAAGTGTGGCACTACGTCTCGATATCCTAGTGGGCAATATTATATGTGGATGAAAGCTATGAGAAATTATAACATTAAAATAATCACTAACTATATTACGTTTTAATATGTCAAGTAAATTAATATTAAAGTCGCCTCCTATTATTACTTCAGCATTGAATGTATTTAATTTATCTAATACCTGACTAAATTGATTATTAAATGTACTATAATTATCTATTGTATCTCTAGGGGGGTCTATATATATTTCCTAGTATTATATTACTACATGTATTTCCGCCCGAAACATTAATAAATTGACCTTCCCAGATATCTGACTTTTCATTAATTGGTAGATTTGAATAACTATAGCTATTATGTAAATATATCATCAGTCCACCTCGGGTACTAGACATTCTTTCTTGTGATATACATGTATAATCATCCAGTTTAAACAACGCTACATCATCATTTTGTGACAGCCAACTTTCTTGTATTATTATAGCACTAAATTGTAAGTTACTTTGTTTTAAATTTTCAACAAATAAATATAACTCGTCAAATTTTGCATTAATACTAGCTATATTCGTACTTAAAACTGTAAAATTTGTTCCATTTTTTTCCAAAAAAGTTTTTAAATTGGCAGTATCCATATACGGTGATTTATAATTTACTTTTATTTCGTTTTCAGTGTCTTCAATTGAATCAAGTATAGTCAATAAAGAATTATCTTGGTTACCATAAAAAATATCAGTCATTAAATTATCATTTAACGAAACAGCCATTTATATTTGGTGTATAATGAGGTTGTAAGACAACCATTTCGAGAAATGCATTCCATATAGGGTTTAAAAAGCTATGCATATTGCATTCAAGTATTGTTAATGTGTACACAGATTGAACAAGCATTGGTAGTCTGATACAATATATAAGAGTCACGAGAGGGGTGAACAGTTTCTGCACACAAATGCGTCTGCTATTTAGGACACATTGTGTCACAAACAGCAGACTATTGTACATGTCATGGCCCACAAAGAGTTGACCATGAAATGCACTCGTACCGACAACTGCTGACCACCCACATGATTCCAAATCGTTTGATTTCCAACCATGCGTGCAGGCAAGCAGATGACAATACAACAACGTATAAACGGTACATGACATAGTGACAAGTGCAATAAATGGCCTGTTTATAGGTCAGGACTGTCTTGACCCTAGAGTATGGAAAACAAAAAAGTAATATGGAATTAAAATAAACAAAAAATATGCATTATTATGTCTCCAATAAGATAAATTGTATGCCGTAACGTATGCCGGTTACCAGTAATTTTAGGGAAAAATATATATGCAAATTTAAATAAAATAAATCTCATCATAACACAATTTCCAGCCTTAAACAATTGAAAATATGACGTAAAAAAAAAATAAATAAATAAATAAATTTACGCATTTTTATATCTTAGGATATATAGCATTGCCGGTAGGCAGTATTTTTAAGGGAAAACATATTCAAGTTTAAATAAAATTTCAGCCACAAACGAATGAGAATATGTGTATTTAAGAAAACATTTAAACATCAGACATCACAATAAACATGCTAAACGAATAAACTTTATATACATAAAAAAACATCGTGAATTATATGTTTTGAAGAGAAACAATAATTGCGATACAGTCTCTGACAACCAAACTGAATGAGGGCAGACCAACTAAATGTGGGCATACCCTCAACAGATCCAGAAATTAGATAGCAGCATATACAATATTTCATAAAGTACATTAACATGATTTAATAAGACTGATATATCCAAATTAAACCTTATTATGTACGGAAGAAGCCTGTCTAAAATAACAAAATAAATTGAAATATGAATTAATTATCATCCGTTCACAATATTTTTGGTTGTCAAGTTGTCATTTACTTTAATAGTTGTATATCATGTTACTATAGTTGTGTATCTCAAGTGTATATTTTGTTTATTATTTCATTTGAAACTGAAAGAAATTCGCACAGTTATTTTTGAGTTGATGGAAACAACAAGGTCTGATACATTAGAAGATAGAGAAACAATAATAGTCATGCCATCTCTGATAATTTGACTGAATAAGAGCATATATACCCACAGAGGAATCAAAGAATATATAACTGTAAAAGCACCATACAAAGTATTTCATAACGTACATTCACAAGTAAAGTAACATTCCCGGTTTAGGCTGATTATATACAAGTATCAAAATAGCCCCAATGGCAGCGTTTTGCCCACATTTTCTTTTTGTTTAAATCTTTTAATTAAATTAAATCTTTTTATTAAAATAATTTATATTTCCACTAAGACAAATAACGTATGCCGGTTAACAGTAATTTTAAGGGGGCGGAAACATATTCCAATTTAAATAAATTAAATCTCATCATAACACAATTTCCAGCCTTATACGATTGAAAATATATGATCTAAAAATAAACATATTTATGCATTTTTATATCTTCACTAGGATATATAGCATTGCCGGCTGGCAGTATTTTCAGGGGAAAACATAATTTTATTTTAAATAAAATTTCATCCTAACGAAATTTTCAGCCTCAAACGAATGAAAGTGTGCATTTAGAGAGAAATATATATAAAAAAAAGAAAGAAAAAAGCTTGTTTAATGACTAAGTATATCTCAAGTATATTTTGATCATATTTTATATTTAGACATTTAGACATCTGATATCACAATAAACATGATAAACGCATACACCTTATATACATCAAAAAACAACGTGAATTATATGTTTTGAAGAGAAACAATAATCGCGATAGTCTCTGACAACCAAACTGAATGAGGGCATACCAACTGAATGTGGGCATACCCTCAACAGATCCAGGAATTAGACAGCAGCATATACAATATTTCATAAAGTACATTAAATAAGACTGATATCTCCAAATTAAACCGTAATATGTACGGAAAAAGCCTGTCTAAAATAACAAAACAAATTCAAATATTCTCACTTTAATATGCAGTCTCAAAAAAACAAAGAAAAAATATATAGTTACGAAGTAAAATACACATAGTTATTTCTTTATTAAATGTGCACCTTGAACATCAAATTTTATGAATCTTAGTCATTGTATTTAGATCAGATCTTGATCATTTAAATATTTTATGTGTTACAAATTTAGTTGTTCAATAATTGCATAAATTATGGATGGATAATTCTTAGTCACTTAACTACCTCAAAAGTCTAGTTGTAGTGAAGTGACTTAGGCGTATAAATTTAGATCATAATGAATATAGCTAGTATTAGAATGTTTATTTAAAATAGTGGTACTGACCTCACACTTCTAATCGTAGGGAAAAATATATGATCGAGTGTATGTTTAAATGTGAACTATACAGCTTTCAGTTCGTCGCGCACTTTCATCAGAGCCTGGCCTAACTGATTTTGTCCTTTCCAGGCAGATTGATCACAGATGGTCTCCTGTTTCATATCTAGGCCAATGCCCCAGTAAGTGTCTTTCACACTGGCCTGACATAATGTTTTATCTCCGGTATCAAGCAGTCTCTGTTTCAGTGTTGAATTTTTGGAAAATTTAGCAAAAATAATTTGTTTCATGATATTTGTAGATTTGTCGTTCCATTTCTCACTATCGAATTCAGTAATGTTTCTGCCTAAATATTTACATTTTACAGGGTCCGACTCAGACAGAATATGCGCTGCAGCTGGGATGTCTTTGAAGAACAAAGCTTTCTGGTGTTGATAGGCTTGTTCTACTGTGCAATATTGGTTGTTTTTTATTTCAAAAGTTTGTTTGTGGAAAGTAGAAAAATGTGAAAATTGACTCCAGAAGGCGACATATTCTCCTTTATATTGAGTAGAAGTGAATGTGGGATTAAGATCTTCCGGGAGTGATTCAATCGTATCAATCGTATACAGTTTGTGGTCTACGTACAGTTTGTCAGCAATCAAACGAGCTGAGTGATCTGTGTTCAATGCACGGCGAAAAAATGGTTTCAATACTTTCGTCTGTCATCCACCTCCGCTGGCCAGTCCTCAGATATGAAGATTTTGCTTTCTCGTGGTAGTTTACTTTTTTTAGCCTGCATGATTTTTTTGATATCGCCTGCCCAGTGGAATTTCACAATTATTGGTCGTGTTCTATTTTTCAGAAATAAACCTTTTCTATGGCAGCAAACTAATTTCATATCTCCGACGTCTTCAATACCAAGGTCCGATATAATTTTTCGTATTTTATTTTCACACGCATGTGCATTTTCTCCCTTCTCTTCATCTAGGCCATAAAATAATAAATTGTCCCGTCTTGAGTATGACTCTAGGTCAATCACCTTTTGTTCAAGTTTTTTGTTATATTGTTCAGCTCGGTGTAGTTTTTCTTCTAAGTACTCACATCGTTCATTGATTTTGTTGATTTCAACCTTATTGATTCCCGTTGCTGCAAAAGCCTCTGTCGCAGTATCCGCGGCGAAATCTACAGCAGCGTTGATATTCCTTTCAAATGTTGTCATTCTCTCACAAAGACTTGCGTGAAGCGCTTTTGCTTTTGCTCTAACAAAATCATCTGTCATTGTTTTAAAATCTTCATCAATATTCACGTCATTGTTTAATAACTCCTTAAAGTAGTTATTCCATTCTGACCCTGTAATTTCAGATTTATCTATGACATTACCTTTGCTATTCATAGATTTAATATGTTTCCAAAAACATGTTGTGTCATTGACACTATCACACAATTGAATTGTCAAATATTCTTGGTCCGTTTTCTGAGCTTCTTTACAAACATTCCGAAAACATTTTTTAGCTGTGAGGTAATTATTTAGATCTGATGTTGTATTTGTCATTCTAAATCCATTTAGTAATTTATTTTTTATTACTTTTTGTTTACTACAATTTTCATTCCACCAACGAGGTAATCTATGTGATGTGTTCCTCTTAAATGTTGTAGATATTGCCATAGATTCAGCAGCTCGGTGAATCATATTCACTAATATAGCAACAGCATTATTTACATCTCTTACTACTTCATTTCCAAGTAGGGATAATTGATATTGACTATGGTCATCATTTAGTTTGTGTAAAAATTCATCAGCTTTCTCCGCCGCCCATCTAAACTTTATTTGCTTGGTGTATTTTTGAGAATCTCCATTGCTGCTATACATTTGTTCTAGAAAAGACATATATACAGATATTGGAAAATGTGAACATAATAATCTATTATCTGAAAATGTTCACAATAACTATACAGTTCTGTTTCAACAATTACATAGTCTATAACACTTTTACCTTGTGCGGCTACAAAAGTTATCTCACCATCCTCATCACCTTCACATCTACCATTCAGAATATGCATATTCATTTCACAACACAGATCGATCAATGATTTCCCAAATTTATTTAATGTATTATCTTTAGAGTGGCGTCTATTGTTAAAATAATCTGGAGTATACCAATCAGCATGATTAAGAAAGCTATCTGCTTCATCATTTGAAATAAAATCCGGTACATTTCCCACCCGGGCATTTAAGTCTCCCAGTACCATACATTTTGACTCTATATTTCTGTCATTAACCTTCTTATTTCTTGTTTTAATATGACTATAGTAAGTAAGTAAAATATTTGCTTTACTTCACTTTTCGGCCAGTATGGCCATTTAAGTGAAAATTCCAGGTATTACAATATCCCATATTGTATAGTTAAAGTAGTAAAGGAAAGACAAAGCCAATAAAAGCATGATCGTACTAAAATATTCAGTTTAAAGTGTTTGATATGATAGGATGACGATGCTCCTGGCACCTATATGTAACGAGTCTGATGACATGTTGTAGCGCCTGCACTACAACACAGTTTAACGAGTATAAAAATATCAGTATAAATAATGTAAAATATGAAGTTATTATAAAATGAACGACTTATCAAGTCACTATATCTCCATGAAATTGGAGTGATTGTGTAAAAATTACAAGTCTAAGTCCAATAATTAAAACATAGAATATAGGTTACATTCCCGAAGGAACTGAATAATAAAACCAGCAGGGGTGTCCCTGAATAGCTCAAATAAGGAATTAAATGCAAAATACTTCCTTCTGATGTGCGCATATTTCGCACAACTGAGAAGGACATGTCTTACAGTGAGACGAGTATTGCAGCACATAGGTCGCAATTCTCCTCTCAATAAATAGCCGTTTGTGAAATAGGCATGGCCAATTCTGGCCCTGCATAAGACAACGTCATCTCTTCGGCGTTCCATTGGTGTAAAAGATCGCTTAATGATTGGTTGTACCTCGAACAATTTGCTGGTGACATTGATGTTCCATTCACCTTGCAAAATGTCATCAAGGTAGACCGAGATGTTATACTTGAAATCAGTATATGGTATATAATAAAACTGTTTTGTCTTATCCAGGGCAGCCTTGGCCAAAACATCAGTCCGTTCATTACCCTGTATTCCAATATGGCTGGGTACCCAGCACAAAATAATGTCCTTGTGCCCAGACAAGTAGTGACACATATGCAAAATATTGGAAACAACTGGGTTGTTGAGTTTTTGACTCTTAAGAGCCTGCAATGAAGATAGCGAGTCTGTGATGATCATGAACTCCTCGTCATCACTATCCCATATGTATTCGATGGCAGCTTCAATAGCTAACAGCTCTGCTGTGCAAATTGAAGCCTCATCGTTAAAGCGGCAGCTAAATTCATGATCATCACAGACAAAGGACATAGCTGTCCTCTTGTCTTCCTTTGATCCGTCAGTATACACCTTCCGGTGCCTCGGAAATCTACAAAATAACTCAAGCAACATGCTCTGGAAGACAAGGGGACAGGTGTCTCCTTTCCTGAGAGCTGAGAGGTTAAAAAGTATATTAGGCTGTTGGAGAAGCCAGGGTGGACATTCTGGTGGGCGCACAACGCTAATTGCGTCGAGCTCCACCTCCATGTCCTCCAGATGGGGTTGAAGCCTTATACCCAAAGTAGGTATAGTCCCTGGCTTGTTATTAAACAGTCTCTTGTACTCTGGGTTGACAACACACGAGTATGCCGGGTTCTCAGGATTTGCTTTCATCTTCATATAGTATTGCAGGCTCAGCTTCAACCGGCGAGTCTCTAAAGAGGGCTCACCGGTCTCCACCTGAAGACTTTCGATTGGTGATGTTCGAAATGCCCCTGAGCATAATCTCAAACCTTGGTTCGCATTGGATCAAGTACTGCTAAGTACGATCGTCTCGCTGAACCATAAACAATACAACCATAATCCAGTTTGGATCTGATGTGAGACCGGTAAATCCTCAGTAAGGTTGTCCGGTCACCACCCCAATCCTTGCTGGATATAACTCGTAGTAATTGTAATGCTTTCCTACACTTATCTTTCATATATTTGATGTGTGGAATAAAACTGAGCTTCTTGTCGAAAAACAGACCAAGAAATTTGACCTGCTCTTCAACAGGAAGCTGTTGTCCATATAGTTTGAGATTAGGCTCAGGCTGTAAGCCATTTTTTTTGCAAAAATGTGCACATAAAGTTTTTGTGGGAGAAAATTTAAAGCCGTTCTCATCCGCACAAGTCACCAACTTATCGAGGCAACCTTGCAGGCGCCGCTCAATTATTGCCATATTGCTTGACTGGCAGTAAACAGCCAGATCATCAACATATAATGATTTTTCAATATCGTCTGGTAAAGCATCAATTATACTGTTTATTGTAACGGTAAATAGAGTTGGTGAAAGGATACTACCTTGTGTGACACCCTCCTCCTGTGGATTTAGTGAAGAGTGGGTGTTGTCTAAGCGGACTTTAAATTTTCTCCCCTTTAAAAAATTGTCAATGAATAAGGGTAATCTACCCTTCAGGCCCATTTCATGGAGATCTTTCATGATACCACCCTTCCATGTGGTATCATAGGCCTTTTCTAAATCGAAGAATACTCCAACTGTATGTTGATTTTTAACAAAACCTTGACGGATATAAGTCTCTAGTCTGACCAGATGGTCTGTGGTGCTTTTTCCTTTTTGAAAACCACATTGATATTTAGTTATTATGTTATTGTCTTGTAAAAACCATGTGAGACGATGATTGATCATGCGCTCCATGATTTTGCAAAGACAACTTGTCAATGCTATTGGCCTATAATTATTAGGATCTGTTCGATCTTTTCCAGGTTTAGGGATCGGGATCACTGTTGCTTCTCTCCATCCATCTGGGAAATCCTGAGATTGCCACAGATCATTCAAGAGTAGAAGCAACAGATCAAGTGATACATCAGGCAAATGTTTCAGAAACTGGTAGTGAATTTCATCAGGGCCAGTTGCCGAATCAGTTGCCTGAGCGATAGATTTAATTAGTTCTCGTTTAGAGAAATTACCATTGTACTTTTCGTCATTATCTGACTCAAAGTCCAATGTGTTCTCCTTCTCCTTGTCCCTAATCTTTCGAAATTTTTCCTGATAATGATCTGGTGACGATTTAGCAGCGAAGGATGTCGCCAGCGTTTCTGCAATATCCGTTTTATTGGTTATTGTGTCAGAATCAGTGACAAGGTACTTGATGGTTTTATCTTTCCCCTTGCCACTGATTCTGCGCAGCATTTGCCAAGTATGTTTTGCCGATGTATTATTATTTAGTGTGTAGATATATGCTCTCCAAGATATCCGCTTGGCTTCACTGATTGTGCGGCGAGCTTTAGCGTAATCTTTCTTATATCCGTCAAGGTTTTGTCTAGTTGGATGTTTTTTAAATTTTTGCAAGGATTTTTTCCTTTTGTCTATTGCCTTTCGGCAACCTTCATCAAACCAGGGTTTGTCGAGTTTTTTGGGAACTGTCGAGGTTTTGGGTATGCTTTTATCTGCTATATTGTGTAACTTGGATGTAAAAAGGGCTATATGGTCATCAACCCCCTCTTCATTCTCAAATTGAGAGATTGTGAGGCTCTCCCCACAAGACTGTTGGAAGGCCTCCAAATCTGCTCTGTGCAGCCTCCAATGCTGCACTCTTTCTTCAACAATAGAGTTGTTGCTCTCTATAAATATAGGATAATGATCACTGCTACAGAGATTCTCGTTGACCCTCCAAGTGTAATCCAAATATAAATCGGGATCACACAAGGATAGGTCAATGGCTGTTGCAGATCCTGAAGCAGGGTGCAAATAGGTGGTAGTATCATCATTAAAAATGCAGAGATTTTCCTCTGAGAGGAAGTCTTCTATTATTCTGCCCCGTGGGTTGATGTCCCTACAGCCCCACATTGTGTGGTGCCCGTTAAAATCTCCCAGCAGCATGAAGGGTTTGGGCAATTGTTTTACCAGCTGCCTCAATTCCACAACATCTACTGAGCGGTTTGGGGGTAAATAAACAGAGCATATCGTCATTGGCCTGTGACAGTTTATGTTAACCGCCACAGCCTGTAAAGTTGTATTCAGCGTGATCTGTTGATGTGATGTTCCATCCTTTACAAGGATGGAAACCCCCCAGCAGGTCCTTTCATTATTGGCAGGGCCAAAACAATTGATTATTGAATAGTTTTTAAAACTTATGTTAGTGTTAGGTTTTAAGTTAGTCTCCTGCAGGCACACAGCCGTTGGGCTGTGTTCCTGCAGAAGAATAGCCAGGTCATTGTAATTTGATCTTAAACCTCGACAATTCCATTGTATAATTTTGTGGGCCATTATGAATTTTTATGCCTCCCTGGTTTTATCTTTGCTTGGAGTGCAGCGACGGTGTCGGGAGATACAAATACCTCGCTATCGCTGCTTTCATCACCATCTACACTCTCCATGGATTCGTATCTATTATACGTAGCGATCGGGTCATCAGTGCCCTTGGGCATTCGACCACTGCCTTTATTTGTGCTTTTCTTGTTAATTTGTTTTGTTTGTTCAGCTATTGGTGGTTTATTTACCGTTTCTTTGTTCTTGTCTTTATTATTTGTTTTGCCAATTTTTGTTTGTTTTGAATCCCTATTTGCCAGTGGCTTTGGGGCAGTAGGGGTAGCTGCTGTTGTTGTATTTTTATTGATCATAGTTTGTTTTTTGGCAGTGGAGGTATCTTTGCTTGTATTAGGTTTTGATGAAGAGGATACAGGTGTTGCGGGAACATTTGTTGCACCAGTTGCAGATCTGATCTCTACTGCATCAGTCTGGCAACCAACCGACACAACCTGCTTCGCGACAACACTGGCAAATGATGGTTGTTTGCTAACCCCTTCAACAATTTTCCGAGCTTCAGGGAAGGAAATCTTTCGCTCTGTGCGAACACGTTGGATTTCCTTCTCTGTAATCCATCGGGGACAATTTTTGGAATAGGCCGTATGTTCACCATTACAGTTGACACATTTAATTGCAGATGTGCAGGCGGTGTCTTGATGGTCAGGTTGTGCACACTTCGCGCACACCTTCGCTTTACTGCAGTTATCTTGGTGGTGTCCAAACTGTTGGCATTTGAAACACCTCAAAGAGCTGGGCGCGTATGGCTGAACGGTACATCTCTCAAATCCAACCTTTAAGGTGGCCGGTGGAGTTGGCCGATTGAAAGTGAGAATGGCAGTGTTTACTCTAATCATTTCTCCGTTTTTTTTAATGGCAACCATACGTGCGTCAGTGACTCCTTGTTTTTTGAGCTGTGTCAATAATTCCTCTCTAGTTGTATTTTTGTGCTCAGGAGTCCTGAGAACTCCCTTTGAGGTGTTTAGTGTCCTGTGTGGTGATACTTCTCACAGGCACTTGGGCCAATTCCGTAACTGCTAGAAGCTTGGTAGAATGCGTTTCTCTGTCGACCTCTATTAAGAGGTCGCCAGAGCGCAGCCTTTTGATGGTTTTAGGCTCTCCTACCAAGCCCTGGATTCCCTTTTGGATGGCAAATGTTGAGAGTCTGGAGAGAGATTTCTCATCATCTTCAGACGTCATCATCAAAAATCTCGGAAAATATAATTTTGCTTTTAGAATTTCCTCCCTGGTCTTTTTATACCTTTCAAGGTGAGCTTGGTCACTATCATAATCTTTATCAGAATTGTTTCGCTTTGTCGCTTTGTTATGTCCGGTATCCATGGTGTGTTGTGTTGTTTTTTCATCACCCTGGCTCTCCACCCACCACGGAGCCCTACAAGGGGGCAAACTGCCCGCGGTAACCAGCAGGAAGTATTGTCAGAGCTACCAGGGTGATATACTCATAGCAAAAGAACAGCAGTTGCAATAACCGCAGTACACATCCTTTCACCAGATTAGCCCATGAGCCATCGCCATCTAGTGTCCACAATCGTGTATATAAAAATGGGATTGGCGCTATCTTTCACTTTGTCTTGGATGATTGCTAATGAGATGAGATGATAATAGACAAAAATGGACACTAGATCAACGAGACTAGCCGATTGATCTGGCCGGGCCCACCAGACCACTCGTCTCAATGAGATAAGGGCCAAAGTGGTGTGTTGGGAGTATAGAGTCCGCAGGCTCCTACGCCCTCAACCACCAGGATCCCTTCTCCCACCTATACGGGATGCAACCCACGGCAAACAGGTTGAGGGTGTGTTTAGCCTTCTAAAAGAAGTTACCAGGGGGACCACGTGGAGGTAACACCCTCCCCCCTTTAATATGACTATACCATTTAAGTCTTCATTATTATATCTCGGTGATCCTTCTGGGGGGATATATACACATAACAGTATTATGTCAAAGTCTAGATTTGTATAAGTTTTACATATCTTAAGAGCAATGCCATGGGAAAAATCAACGTTTATTCTCTTTATATATTTCGCAATATGTTTCTTTATATAAACAGCTATGCCTCCCATAGCGCGTCCATATTTATGTAGTTTGACAGCATTTAATAATTCACATGTATAGTCAGTTAATTCAGACAATACAAATGGAAGGTCATTTTCTTGGCACCAAGTTTCAGAAAATGATACAATATCATGTCCGGAAATAATATTAGAAAGCTCATACATACGATTTTTTAGCCGTCACAGTTCCATGCTAATAAACGTAGGCCCTGGCCTTTATCCTATCTCACAGTATTATCATATTTTTCGTCATCACCCGCTGGTTGATCATTGCCCTTGTCATTTTTCACGCCCACTCTCTCCTTAAAGTTTGTATATAGCGCGGCGACCGGATTTTCCTTACGTTCAGCATATACATATACATTTCGTTTGCTGTCCTCATCCAAGATGAATAACAGAAAAGCCAGCAGATTCACATACATTTTTATCTTGTATATTGGAAAGTATATTGAAAGAGAACAGGCGGATGGTTAAAATGATATATGGTCTTACCACCCCAAATCCAAATCCAGTCCCATTGAAACACATGTATAATGCCAACATTTTAAAGGCCAAATTCACCATTTTCGTCCCCACTTACGCCCCTATGAGGCTATGTTATAAACCATTATAAAAGCCTAAACAAGTCCGAAAATAGTATGCCATCAAGTACCGTTCTGCGCTACTCTGAGATGGTAAAAAGGTCAAACTTAAGTGCCCAGATCTCCCTAAAAATTCTTCAGACTATTCACAGAAAAGACACACATCCTTCTCACAACACAGTTAGCCTATACCTCGTGTCACGCATGAAGAAAACAATGTGTGCTTGCAAATTATAGGCCTACACAAAATTACAACCTTCCCGTATTTTTTTAAATTCACCAGAAGCAGAAACAATCATGTAAAGCAGTAATTGACCAACATCAAACTACCTTAATATCAAACACGAGACGTAGAACTGAAATTGGCCTGATGTTGGGCCAGTACCGCAGACGATGGGCCAACATTAGACTGCCATTGAATCAATGGCAGAGTTACCACACCTACACACATTCAGCCGTTTATGTCCCAAGACTAGGTCAGGACACCTGTTGGAAATCGGTTACAGTAGCCTAAAGTAGGATTTTTTAAAATATCATTTCATTTCATCGCATTTCGCGATTTATATCACCGCATATGATGACATGCGATAAAATAAAGTCTGATATTGTCTAGTAGTATTTCGACTAGGCCTATTTTTTGAAATGCCCATGAGATACCGAATAAAAAATACTAATGTTTTTCAAGATAATTACACAAAACAAAAGAGCGAAAAGGATTATTTACGTCACTGAATTTGGTGCTAATTCCTGACTACAATTATTTCCCACGTTCAGTGAAGAGCATCTTAGTGGCAGGCCAAAGTCTCAAATACTGGCGAAAAAATCACCATACAAACTTTGTACTGTGAAATGTTGCATCACTTTTAAAATAAAAATAATTTTAAAAGTGTTCTACTCTTGGCATGGATGCATACACATCAATCTGAACACTAAATGGCGACTTCTGTTTAAGAAAATGACATCTGAAGAAAATGCATATAGGACTCGAAAATATTATGTGCAGTTGAAGTAGTAATTTAACCCTTTACTTGTTTTCATTTGTTTCCAATTTTTATTTTTGTATCTGCATCATATTATCCGGCTTTTTAGTTTAGGCCTACTTTTCAAGCGAATATGGCACGGTGGTAAATTAGTAGTAGCAGTCAATAGGACCCGAAATCTTACGACCGCCAGAGCTTAATATATTTCATAAAAAACATTTTATTATTATAATTTAGCTGCTAATGGATGTTTTTTTATATAAAATTAGTTATTCCTCTACAGTTTGTCCGTGAATTGGTTGGAAAAAGTGATTGGTGTCCTGCAATAAACAATTGTTCTGGGTATGGTTTGAAATGTCCCATTTATTTGCATTAAATAATGCATCCAAAATATTATGCGGACAACTATTTTATTGTCAAAAACATAACTTGTACAGTAGTTGAGTGTACTGTGCTTATACATATTAGAAAGGGGATACACAAATACAGCCGATGTGACAATGAGAAACTAAGCTAAAATTTACCATACACAAACCAGCGTTATATCTGACACCGATTCAACGAGGTGAGCGCACCCTGCCCAGTCAGGTCAGACCGTCAGACTACCTTGACAACAGGTGTGTGTGAGGCCTGTATGAAATGGAGGGGGTGCGAGCATCATGAATATTCATTATGACGTCACCGGTTTACTGACTGTGGTATGGAGGTCACACTCAGGTCAGATTGTCTGGCCTGCAGGAGTTGGGCAGAGAAGAGGGGGGTTCTGAACTCATAGCACATATACGTGATATCAAGGAGTCTGCCGGTAGCAGACAACTGGACAGATGAAGATGGGTG